>CM069904.1:10759351-10938826 GCA_036172215.1 Camellia granthamiana
TGTTGCTTGACTGCTGCCAATGGTAGCAATGGTTACTATTATTGCAATAATGACAATTATGTTGCCGCTTCTGATTCCTCTGCTGGGGAGGATGAGCAGTGGACCTATTGCTGTGCTTGAGATTTCTCTTTGCATCTTCAACTGGTTTGTTTGTCGTCAAGGTGTCTGTTTTTCAATTTTTGTTTGTTTGATTTTTTCCTTACCCCAACTGTCAAGACCAGTCTTTTGCATTTTATGTAGAACTCGGAACGTGACTGAATCTGTCTGTAATTCGGTATCAAATTCCGCTTCTATGCATCTTTTTATGTTTCCTTTAGTAGACTTTTTAGAGTTTTTAGTTCAAAGTAGTTTTCAATGATTCTGTTATCTCTTTACTTTCTCTACATGTTCTCTTATTGTGCTAAATGCATAAATGACCAACGATCTACTAAATTTTAGATTGAATGATGAACATGGTAATATGGTATCTAAAATTTGAGAAGTGACACATGTTAACCAAAATTCGGGATGTGACGGAATCTGTTTATGTAATTCGGTATCAAATTCCCCTTCTCTGCATCTTTTTATGTCTCTTTGGTAGACTTTTTAAAGTTTTAGTTTGCAGTAGTTCTCGTTGATTTTATTATCTCATCAAATTCTCTGCGTTCTCTTATTGTGTAAAGTGCATGTGATCAACTTCATCCTGTTACTTTTTAAATAGCGGCCATATTTAAGTATTAAATTTTGGATCATTGATGTGTTGTCAATAATTTGAAAGGTGACATATCATATGTTACCCAAAATTTAATACCCAAAGCATTATTGGTTTTTAAAATTTGTGATAACACTTTATTCATTGTGATCCTATGTAGGGCCGGCCTTAGTTTGGTTGTGGTTATGTCCCTTTTCAAAAAACGAAATGGAATTGGGTCAAGCTCCTCCAAAAAAGCTAGTTTGTTAGATTCTGCACTCCTTTTTTGTGGGGTCTGGTTGCTTTTTCTCTAGCTTACCCATTGACCAACGGTAGTTAGCGTGATTGGAGCATGAAAGGTGTTAAAGAAAGAACAGCTAAAAACGCGTAAACTTGAGTGAGCAATAATTCTGTGTGATTGTGATTCTGATTAATTAGAAAATTCTGTTGGAATGAACACGCAATGGCTTTCCTGGGAGGGCTAATTCAGTATTTTTGGTCTTGGGTTGGAATGACATGAATTGTCTTTTGTTTGAACTTTGTGCACTTGAGTAAACACGTTGATTATGGGGGATTTTGGTTTAGACAAGCACAACAAATGATAATTACATTATTGTCTATACTAAGGCCTCGTTTGGGATACACATATTTTAGCATAAAATTCAAAAAATTACTAAAAAAATTAAAAAGCCTATAACTTATACTAAAAAGTCAAATATTTAATTTTCTCTCTATTTTATACACGTCTTTTCGTAAAAAATCAAAAAATTATTCCAAACATACTAGTTTTTTTTACCTCATATCTTGGCCGAAAAGCCAAAAATTACTAAAATAGCTTGTTTCGAAACGAGGCCTAAGTATCTAGTGCTACAAAGAAGATAATTGTTAATCTAGGATGCTTTTGATGTTTCCTTCATGTAAAGACTGGACACTCAAATAGTAAACAACACGTTAGCCACAAGTTTGTGGCTTATTTATTATCAAACGCCCCGATGCATCTTGTGGTGAAGATTGGGAGAGTTTTAGAATGTGGCATAAGAAGATGAGACCATGTGAAGAGTCTGATGGTTGTGAAATTTGTGAGACATGCAAGTATTGTTATGGCTGATAATAGGTGGAGCTTGTAGAGAATGGGATACAGATTAAGAGCAGGGAATTAAATTGAACAGTAGAATTATTATTTGTATGTTCTTTCCAGAAGGATGATCTATTAATGTATTTGATGTAAAATAAAGGTTGTGGGTTAATTCTCAAATGGACCTTAAAGGATAATTAAAGCGCTACATTAACTAGACAAGGTGAATTTATACCATTCCATTAATACAGATAATTTCCCCTAATTGGCTTATTCCTCTTTCCTAACAAGTCCGCTCACGTGTTCATTCCACAGCATGCCTGATCTTGTTGCTGTTAAACATTGCTTGACTGCCCAAAGTAACATTTGTAAATAGGAATTGAAGGCAATTACCATGTGCTGCTAATTGTGCTGGTTTTTAGCATAGCATCCCTACTAGTTGCCACCAGCATTCCCTCAAAATGTTGTTTGTGTGCAGGAGTTTTGTGTGTGTGAAATTTGGTGATGAATTAATGCAAGTAACAATATGAGTGCATTGCATTTGGTCAGTAAGTTGTGAAGGGACCAAATTAGCCCTCGAAAATTTAGCATCAATTTCCCTTTTCCTGTGCTCTCTCTCTCTCTCTCTCCGTAGAACTGTTTCACTCTGGAACAGTCATCAGAGTCCTCATTTGTCTTCACATTCTTTTAAGCTCAAGTACCTATCTTCAAATTTTCTATTATGCAAGCAACTACTGATAGACGTTATAATTGGTACTTTTGAAATTATCATTTTCTCTTTGTACAGTTGTTATTCTGCAAAGGCCTTCTGGGGTGGTCAGTTTGTGTTCTGAGTTACTTTTGTGCCATATACAATGTGAAAGCTGGGAGGCTCAGGTTATTGTGGAAAAAGTTCGGTAAAGAACTCTTCTATGTTTTTGTTGTGGGTTCTGTTGTTCCATATTCAAGGTGAGATCAGTCAAGGTTTACAATTGCGTAACTTGATTTGGTGAATAGAAATGTATGCAGCCTGCAGGTGTGAAGAATATATATATATTGTGAATCTTGGTTGAAATAGACAAGTACAAAATGGTGGTGCAGTTTGTTCATAGCCATTTCAGGGATTATGAAATGCAGTGCTTATATAGAGGCCGTTGACAGTAGCAGAAAGTTTTATCACCCGTTAAGGCCCGTATCAACCCTTTGTTTTCTGGTTTGCATAATTAGTGAAGTTTGTAGAGTACGAGTTTCAGATGTATTACTGGAGAAATAAACTTTCAAGTAGTATGAGCTAAGTATAATGGAACTATAGGATTGAGTGAGACTAGCTGGAGAAAAATGGGTAAAGCCTTTTCAATATCAAATTGTCTTTGTTTTACATTCAGGCTCTTGAAAGCAGAATTTCAAACTGTCACATCATTAAAAGGGGTAGTCCTATGGCACGAGACTATAGGGTTTTGGGGAGGGTCAGATGGACGCAACCTTACCCCTACATGCTGAAAGACTATTTCCATGGTTTGAACCTGTGACGCCTGGGTCACAATGGAACAACCTTACCTTTGGCCAAGGGCCACCTCAGTAACGAGGATAATTCAAAAAAATAAATGCTGGCGTTTATAGATATCTGGTCGAAGAATGTAAATATTTAGCAGCTTGCAACTTCGTTTCATAAAATTGTGATTACCAAGTTGATTCAAAGACTGCTTTTTTCAATTGTTTGAACCCACCCTTGATAAAATCAACGTCCCCATTATTTTTTCCAATGATGCAATTGTGTTGGGCGTAAGTCAACTACACACTGGAATCTGATATGCAGGTCAACTACACGTGATGCTTATGTGCAGGTCACAACTGCGATTTGGACTTTGGTTCCTGTTTCCTTCATGTAAAGGTATGGAGGCTTCTGCGACTTATGGTTTAGTCTTTGGTTAATTAGATGCTTTAATGCTTCAACATGTCGCCAATGCTTCAATCTTATGACTATAAATGTTGGTGCTTTCCAAGTAATGGAAGGGGTGCTTATTTTGTAAAGACTTTTAAACTGAAACCTGTTTGATGGTTACATGGTGTCTACTGTTCCAAGAATTTGTTGTTCTGTAGGCGTGAAGAGAATTTTATTTGAAAGCTTCTTTGTATAATAATTGAATAGAAGAGGGATATTGAACAGGAAATAACTTTTTAATTATTAAAATGTGGGAACTGAAATATTGTGTAAAGAAAAAGATAATTCATAATACATACTTTGACTTAATATCCTTCAATAAATACCACACATCACCTAATTTTGGGAAGTTGAGAGAATTTTTTGCTTACTGCTCGGATTTAAAATGCACAATCTGTGTTCTTTACATGCAAGAGTTGAATAAAGATCAAGTTTCACCTTTTTTTTGGAGTGAATTGCCATATTCAATTTTTTATTTTTTTATTCAAGTTCATGTTTCCCTTCCCCGGCCGCCCCCCACCCGGCGCCCCCTGGCGGCTGCTAACTTTTAATAGTTTGTGTTGAAGATATCTCGGTGATATTGATGACTTATTAGATGAAACTGTAGCCGGGATGTACTAGGCTTAAATTTTTTGAGGTCAAATTCAAATCAAACAATCAGGAAAACCATGTAGTTGATCCAAATGGCATCTTTGCAGGATAGTTTAGATTGTTACTTGCCTTAGATTATCCCTCTTTTGATATTAATGAATAAATAAAAAAATTATGGTATTTCTTTCTCTTGGTTCAATTCACCACACACCACTCTTTTATCATGGAACAAACATTTCTTCCAAATAAATTCTGCAATAAGTTTCTCCCTTATCACTCATCTATTATATGATACTTCTCTAGTTTTGTGCTTTTTGTTAGAAACTGTGTTAGGTACGATTTGAGGATGTAACTTTCTGTTTTTAGTGCATATACGGATGAAAATGTGCTGCCATTATTAGCCCCGACTCTAATATTGATTTGAGTTTTTTTTGACCTTCTGCCAAAGGTGCTTCATCTAGTACTATTGCTGAGAGATTTGATTCTTCTACTATTTCGAGTGAGTCCACGATTCATGCAATTTTTTTTTCCGTCATGAGATCATGTTGAAAACATATGTATGCATTTTTGTATTGTTTACTTGCTCCTCATACCAGTATCTTTACATTGCTGATCTTTTCTCTCTACTTGGAATCAATTCCATTGAAATGGGAACTGTCTGTTTTCATTTTCATATAGTCAGTTTCTTCTTAGATTAGATTTATATTGTTTTGCAACCTACACATCGGTAACTCATAGTTAAAAAAGGTGGGTCTGGGCATTGAAGATTTTAAAAAAAGCTGACTTCGGAATCCATCTTTTAGCTTAGGAAGAGGCGGGAAAAAAAAAAAGAAAAAAAAGGGTGACTGGATTTTTTTGGAGAAATATCTAAAAAAGATTATGATAGAATGTACACAATTGCTTTTCAATGAATATAAAACTTCCTAGGCTGTGTTTGGATTTAAAGAAGGATTTGTGGAAGGAAAAATGAATGAAATAGATCCATATTTTTACCACAATCCATTCCCTTTCCTTTTCCCTCTACAAATTCCTGTACAAACACAAGATCCAAACACAGTATAAAAGTCAAAAGCCGGCCTTTCATGTAGTTGATCAACCAACACCCTTTTTTTTTTTTTCTTAATAATCCATTCTTTAGTTAATTTTATGCCATTCCAACTTTTCTGAGGTGTGACACACGGATTCTTTTAGGTCATTCAATCTCCCAAACATTTCTTTCAAACTATGCACATTCAATTACTGGAGTTTACATTCTTTTCAGCCTCGTGTTGTTCTTGTGTGCCCTTCAAGTTGAACCATGAACTATATTCACTCATTCTTTGTTGGTACAAAACTGCTTATAATTGTGCAACATATGGTTTGAGGTCATTTTAGAAATTTGTGTTCTGATATGTGGAATCACACTTATAATGCATATAACTAGTATGTTAAATTGGTCTGGTAGCGGTTTTGATGCTGAAATAGGGCAAAGACGAGACCTTTTTTGGTTTTTTGTCAGATAAGGTTATTATCGAAAGAATGCCATAGCTTCCTATTAGCTATCGAAGATTTGGGAGGACCGAATACATCTAAATATTGATATTCGGTATTGCTTTATTTACTTTGTAAACGCATTCTCAATTAGAATATGCATCGCGACTCGCGACGGTCTAATCCTTGTACATGCAGAAAGAAAGTGAAACATGCTGTTTTGTGCGTACGGGTAAAGAGCGTGGTATGATGCAAATTAACAGAAGGATCATGTTGTGTTGGTGTTATTCAATTAGATGTGTCTTTGTTCCTTGTCATTGATCAAGTGTGTTTGTTTGTGCAGGCATGCTAAGGCACACTGAAGAACGTACATGCGAGAAGAGGCCCTGATCATTTGTTCCTGAATTTAAGGGTGGCCTTAGGCAATTTTTTTTTAATTTTTTATTGTGAATTGATAGAAATGGCCCAAGTTGAAATTACGTAGTGAATTTGGAATGGGGAATTTGTGCATGCACATATTATTAGCATTGTAACATCCACAACCGCAAAATTTTAGAGATTAAATATTGTAATTTTAAGTTTGATTAGAGTTTGTGCTGAAATTTGTTAATCCAAATTAATTTCGTCTTGTGTTTGGGATTAATTTGATCAAATTGATCCAAATTTAATCCAAATTGATCAAATTAATTTTGAGAAAAACAATTTTCACTGATTAATTTGTCTTGTGTTTGTGCTGAAATTTGTTAATCCAAATTAATTTGGATTAATTTTCCAAAAGATCAAAAATAAAATTCGAAGTTAGAAATCCAGTGAAAATCAAAAAAGCAACATAAATTAGTGGGAGTTTAATGTAGGGAGGGAAAATTCAAATGCGAGAGAAAATCAAAGAGACAACTAGTAAAAAAAAATCAAGCAAGGCATAGAGAGAAAGAGAGTCCAATGTATTCAAGAGAAAATTAATCTAAAGGGAATATCTTAGTGCTAGAGAAAATTCTTAGTGCTAGAGAAAATTCATCTCAAAGGAAAAATTACACACAATGAGACAACTAATTAGTGAAAATCAAATAAGTAACCTAAATTAGTGAGAGTTTAATGTTTTTTTATAGAAAATTCAGCTTAAGGAACAACTAACCATTAAAAATCAAACAAACAACGCAAATTAGTGGAAGTTTAATGTGGTCAAGTAAAATTAAAATGTCAGAGAAAATTAGAGAGAAAATCAAAGAAACAACTAGCCAAAGAAAATCAAGGCACACAGAGTAAAGTGAATCCAACGTGTTTAGAAAAAATTGTGATGCTAGAGAAAATTCATCTTAAGGGGAAAATTACACATAAGAAGACAACTAACCAGTGAAAATCAAACAAGCAACATAATTTGATTGGCCAGGAAAAATTCAGATGCCAGAGAAAATCAATCAAGGCACTAATGACAAAGAAATTGCAGAGAAATTCATTTCAATCAAACTATAAGCTTCAACAAGATCAAGTAAGCACATAAAGTAAAGTGAATCCATTGTGTTCAGAGAAAATTGTGATACCAGAGAAAATTCATCTCAAGGGAAAATTACACACAATGAGACAATTAACAAGTGAAAATCAAACAAGTAATATAATTTGATGGTCAGAGAAAATTCACATGCTAGAGAAAATCAATCAATGCACATAAGTTAATGTGATTATAATTATGATCAAAGAAAATTCAGATTCTAGGGAAAATTCATCACATAGAGGAAACTAACTAGTGAAAATCAAACAAGAAATATCAATTGAAATGTCAAAGAAAATTCATCTCAACCAATCTAATGGCAAAGAAATTGCAGAGAAATTCATCTCAACCAAACTACTAGCTTCAACAAGATCAAGTAAGCACATAAAGTAAAGTGAATCTAATATCATCAGAGAAAATTAAGTTGTAGGAGAAAATTATAGACAGAATCACATAACAAGCTTTAAGAAGATACAAAATGCAATTGAAATCATAATTAATCTAGCTATTATTACGAAATAGAAAACCTAATTAATTGAAGAATATTATAAAATGCAATAAACTGTATTATAGAGAAAAACTAGTTCAGGAATAGAAACACTTACCAGAGTGAGGTGGTGATAATAAAACACTAATTATGAACGGAGATGAACCGAGTTGAAGATGAATAGATTCAAGGATGAAAGTAAAATGTGTCAAAGAAATTTCTGAGAAGAAATCTCAAAGATTTTCACAGAGATGAAACCCTAGCTTCGCTGAATATGATTGCCAAGGCTGCCAAGGCTTTGAAGATGAAGGGACCCAAGTAGAAAGCTTAAAGAAAGAGAAGAAGAGATGTGAGATTTAGATGAGCAAATCGAATTCAAAGAAGAAAATCCTGAGATTGAAGAAGCCATTGTTATTTGCTTCAATTTTATTATCATTCTCAATTCAGAGAGGGAGTCACAATGGTGGAGGTAGCGGCGACGTGAGAGGCAAAGGAGGCTACGACAGGAGAGAGGAGAGCGAATGAGAGAGAGTGTGAGATATGGGTGTGACTAAGGGATCTTAGGCTACAAAATGAAATTTTGTAGACCACTCCATTACTAAAAGTTAGAGAGGAACGTTAGACAATTTTTTCCTAATTATAATACTTTTACCTTTTGAGTTACATTTTTTTTATATTGTCAGACTCGAAATAAGTTGAAAATTTAATATGGATTTCCCTAGGACTACAACTTCCTCTGGCTCAACTTTTTAGTTGCTTATTTTTTTGGGTTAATGGCTTTTTATTTTAATGATTTCTTTTATAAAAAAAAAAAATAGTTAAACTTTTGTTTGGTTCCAATTTTTTGAAAATTAAATTTTTTTATTTTTTGTACTTTTTTTTAGTGAATTTTCTTAATATTTTAAGTAATTTTTTTTTTGTTTTTAACTTTTAAATGCACCTAACCTAAATATACATAAAAAGTAAAAAATTTGTAAGAAAATGTATTGAATTTTTTTATATTTTTAGTACTTAGTGATTCTTTTTGAAAAAATTCACAAATATTATACTTTTTAGTTGTATTTATATTAAGTGTATCTAGAAACTAAAAAAAAATTTAAAATATTTAAAAAATTTAGAGAAAATAAAAAAAGGAAAAATAAAAAATTTCCATTTTCAAAAAATTAGAGCCAAGTAACTTTTAGATCTATTTAAACTAGACAATCCTACAAACTTTTACAAAATAGAGAAAATCTGAAAAGAAAAAATTAGTATGGTCAAAAAAAAAAAAACAGTTTACTTATTTTTTTAATTTAATTTTTAAGATGAACTTAAATCAATATTTTGATTCCTTAACATCAATATATATATATATTATTAAAAACGAAAATAAACAACCCAAAAAAATACACACAATGATCCAAAACTAGCCTATAGGAGTGGGTTGAGTTGAAAACAGGCTCGGGTTCATATAATGAATTGGTGCGTACTGTTGAGTCTGTAAAATTTATTACAAATTTCATTTCAATAATTTAAAATATCTAACGTATAAAATTTGTTGAGCATTTTATATATTTACAGAAAAAAACCATATTATTACAGAAAAAAACCATATTATTAGAGGTATAAATACTTGATAAACTCTGCGCATCATCAAAACAAATAAGGATGTGCTTAAGATGATCTAAATAAGTGTACTTTTTGATTTTTTACGAAAAAATATAAAATATGAGTTGGGTTTGAAGTGATGTGATAGAGAGATGATATGATTTAAATGAGATGATGTGACTTAAATAAGATAATAACTTTTTGACTTTTTTGTATTATGCCAAACTAGGCCTAACACGAGTGTTGGTACAGGGCCCGAATCACTTCCGGCTCGAATGGCTCGAGCTCTTTTTTTTTTTTTTTTTTTTTTCCAGAACTCAAAGGAGAGAAGAACGGAGGAGGAAGACGAAGAAGAGAAGGAGGGGGAGGGGAGGGGAGGGGAGGAGGAGGAGGAGGAGGGGGAGGAAGGACTGGAGGGGGCCTAAAAAATGGAGGAGGGGCGGAGGCGAGGCAAACGCGATCGGCGGAGGCGAGGCAGATGCGATCGGCGGAGACGACGCGATCGACGGCGATCAGCGACGGGCTTCCCCTCTCTCTCTCTCTCTTTCTCTTTCTCTCCCTCTTCCTCTGCAACAGAGGTCGAAAATGGCGGAAAAAAAAGAGAAAAAAAAAAAAAAAAACCAAAACCCCAAAACGACGCCGTTTTGGAGTTTCGAGCCAATTCGAGCCGAGGAGTTTCGGGCCCTCAACCATTTTTCGCCTAACACTCATAGGCTCAACAGTACGTTTGTACGTCACTATATGACTGGAGAAGCCTCTTCCTTATTAGAAGCTTAACAAGTGTCTGGATCACACGTGGCAATCATGGACATGGCGTGAACACCACGCACCAAAGCGCATCTTAGCTTTTCTTTCCTATTATCTATATGTACGGTTCAGTAGTTTCGTGTACAAAAATCTTCCGTAAACAACACCCTGCAAAATTCATTCATTCCTTCGACACTCTCTCTCAACTCAAGGGTTTGTATTCAAAATCTCCATCAAAGATCACAGCTTTCCACTCTCTCTCTCTTATCTATTCTCACTCTCTGTATCTCTCTCTCTCTCTCTCTCTCCCTATATTGATCTGTTTCTGATTGAAGATCAGAAAATTTTGAACAATTTCACATTTTCCATACATTTTTGTGTCTATACAATGTTTATTGAATTGTATCTATTGGTTAAATATTGTTAAATTACTTCATTGTTACTGTGATTTTATTTGATTTTGATGATCAAGGGTTTTGTTTTTTCAAATAGGGAGATTGAGGCAGTTGGTTCTGTGCTGATACAAGCCAGACAGTAAATATGGTATGTTCTGTAATTGTGATTTCTTGATAATGGGTTTGTTAGTTTGAAGAGTATTTCATTGGTTTCACTGAGGTTTTTGTTTTTGTCTTTTCTTTTTAAATTTTGGAAGTACTTATTAGTATATTGAGGACAAATTTAGGTAACGTTTGGGTCACTAGAGTGAAACGGAATGAAAATGATCATTCCATCAAAATGTTCATTCCCATGTTTGGTTGACTAAAAAAATAATGACAAAATGCATTACAAATAGAATCGTCATTGTGATTCCATATGAAAAAATGATCATTCCATTCCATTCCAACTCATTCCATTGAACCAAATAAAGCATTAGAGCAGTTGTTGGTTGTGAAAGTGAGAATTTTTTATTTTTGCCTCTTTTTTATTGCCATCAAATCGGTGCTTAAATTTGGTTCTAGATATATCAGTTTGAGGTTTAAAGTGAGTAAAAAAAATTATATTTTTGCATGAGTAGTCGATTTTCAATTTTGCTACATACATGGTATTAGTATTAGACCTACATTGGCTTGATAGCATTGCATGAACTTTACAAATACTTGTTGGTTAAACTTATAATTCTAGACGTGATATCTGAGATATATTACTTAATTTATCTAAAAAATGTATGAAATCGTAAAAAGAGAATTTTGTTTTGAGCATTTTTTGGTTCATGGCAGACTAGAATTGACTGTATTGTCATACGTGGTAGAATACATTCCAATTGTTTTTAACTATGATCCATGTACTATTTGGGAAAGGAGAAAGAGAAAGAAGAAGATGAAAAGGAGAACTGTCCTTTTGTGTTTAATGCTTTTATGATTTTTGCACAATCTATATACAACTTCTATGTTTTACATTTCCCTTACTGTAAATTTCCATTTGATAACTATTTGTTTATGGATGTGTTTGAATTATATTCACTGCTTCACTTTTAATTACTATATTTTGCAGCCCAAATCAGGGCATATTTAGTTTTTTCAAAATATATATATATAGATATTGTTTAATTATGTTCACCATCCTAATTCATTTCATTAGATGTTGTAATAAAAATAAAAATAACAGTTAATAACTATTAGGATTACTATATTATTGTAGTTGTTGTTGTTTATATTATTATCACTGTCATAATTCACTTCATTGGTGGGGACACATTGCAGTATTTCGATGGATATGGATATCATGGAACATCATTTGAGCAAACGTATCGATGTTACCCTGCATCTTTTATTGATAAGGTCTGAAGCTTTCCTCAACATTATAATTGTTTTGTTTTGTTTGATTCACTTAATTTATTTTATTTTATTCATTATACTGTTTCAGTTTTATGTTTCGTCATCTTTTCTATGCCCTCAACCAAATTCATGGCACTCTTTAATCAAATGTAAATGTAAATGAATTCTGGAAAATTAACAATTAAGATGATACCATATGTGCTCTTTGATTCCTCTGGAAGGCCTTCCATCTCTTTCTTTACTCATTTTGGTGTCCACCCACATCAAAAAAAAAAAAGAAAGGAGATGGAAAATAAAAAATATAAAAGGAAAACAGTGGAAAGGGGCAAAAAGACTGTAATTGTATGTTGTCTTTTACTTATTCATATTCGAATTTCTAATTTATTTGTTTCTTTTCAATCCTGCAGCCACAGATTGAAAATGGTGATAAAAGTAAGTTATCAAACTCTAAACACTTGTGTGTGCGTGTATTAGCCTTCTAAATGTCTTAATTTATTTATTTATTATTATTATTTTTTCACTATGTTGTTGCAGTTATAATGCCTCCCTCAGCCCTTGACCGTCTTGGTTAGTTGATTTACTTGAATTTTTTTATGATGGCTTATTATCTTTTGTGGTTAATTCAAAATTTTTTCCTATTATCATCTAAAATGCTAATACAAGACTATTCTGCAGCATCTCTTCATATTGATTATCCTATGTCATTTGAACTTCGCAATGCTGCTACTGAGCGCATTTCTCATTGTGGCGTTCTTGAGTTCATTGCAGAAGAAGGCATGATATATATGCCTTACTGGGTAGGCAACCAGTAGTGTTTTTGTATACAAGTTTTGTGGTTTTGGTGTATTTTTCTGTGTACCAGTGTCATTGAGGAGTCTTTGTTTGCATTTATTCTCCATTGATGGGCCCTATATATTGCTTCATTGTAGATGATGGAGAATCTGCTCTTACAAGAAGGAGACATCGTGCGAGTGAAAAATATGACTCTCCCAAAAGGGACATATGTTAAACTGCAACCCCATACAAAAGACTTCTTGGATATTTCCAATCCAAAGGCCATGTGAGTTTATGATCTTTGTGCTTTGATTTTGTTGTTAGTAGAATGATATTTCCTGGCCCTGGCATCATTTGGCCTTTGTGCCATTTGATTGTCATCTTGACTAGTAAAAGAAAATATAACTCTGTAAATAATACTTAGTACCCCAACAATTTATCTCAAATTCCACTTTGGTCCTGTAATTTCAATTGTGATAATCAAAAGCTTTTACTTTAGGTCAAGATGTAATATAACCATCTTGTCAAGCTTTGTCAGTGCTAATAAATGGAAATGATAAACTCACCTATTTGCCATTATGTAAATTTTTTATTCCACCTCCATATGTTTCAATACTTAAGAATTGGGATATATCATTGTGAAAAAGCATCTAGGTTTGGGTCAAAATAAAGATTTACCCAACCTCTTAACCTACTCTCTGTTTACAACATCCACCACCGTGTCCACCACCTTCATCCATTAAACAAGATGAAGAATTCTGTTAGGACTTGTACCAGATAATGTAGCAAGAAGCCTTTAAACAATATACATGGAACAAGCCTTACTGAGCAACCTTCGAACTGTCAATCACCACCACAACTAGAGAAGAGAGGGAGGAGAAGGTAGACAATTTGAGACTCATCTCTCAAATGGAGACTAATAAAAGAACCAGGGATGCCCCATGAGATTTCTATGACATTTTGAAGCTTTGAGGGAGTCAGGAATTCTATTTTGTTTTATGTTCTGGTGTTACCTGTGTGGATAAAAAGTTCTGATATCAGATAGAGATGTCGAACCAATTTTATATTATGTCATTTATTATGGGTAGATCTTCTGATTTGAATCATTTGTTCTTACCTCATGCAGCTTGGAGACAACACTGAGGAACTTTTCTTGCTTAACGACAGGAGATAGTATTATGGTGGCATACAATAATAAGAAGTACTACATAGATATCATTGAAACAAAGCCTTCTAATGCAATAAGTATCATTGAGACAGACTGCGAGGTCGACTTTGCACCTCCCCTTGATTACAAGGAACCTGAAAAACTTGCTGCCGCTGTTCCTTCAAGCAAGGCACTGGCCAAAGGTGCAAATGTGTTGACTTACTTCACATATTAAATCTATGCAAGTTTCTTTTTCCATTCTTGACATGCCCATATCATCTCATCTTTGTGGTGTTCACCTGTTTCAAACTTGGTGAGGTTTATGGTTAATTTGTTGAATATTTGGGTATGTTATGCTTAGGAGTACATCATGTCTCTTTTTGATAGGTTTGAACGACCTGCTTTACCCATGGAACAAAATTTCGAGATCTATGTCCGGTTTTTGTTTCTGAGAAACACCACGTGGTGTGAAAGATGTTAGTTCAAGCCTTGCATACTCGGCTAATCTTCACTACAACATAATATAAATTTACCATAAGCGAAAGACTCCAAAAAATAAAACTATGACACAAGTCCACTATCAATTTCAAATTAAGAATTAATTTAGTGAGACTATTACATTTTTCCCAAGCAATTAGAAGTTCAGACAAATTAAATTCAATAGAAGAAATTAGAGTTTATGCGTTTCATTTACTTATATTTGTCAATAAATTGCCTGTTGTTTGTTCAATTTTAACTACTGACTACTGTTAAGGCAATATATATCTAAGAGAAGCATCAAATTCTGCAATTATTTTATCAGTAACCATAAATCCTTTTGTAAGTAGATCTACTGTTTGTAATACTAGAACAAGGATGACCACAATAGGGATGATGACATGGTCATCATACCCATCTTCATGCACGCTTGTGTATGATTCAAATCAATGCTCCCGTATTGAGAAAGTTAAGGTACACAGTACATTGATGTTCAAATGTCTGGGTTTGTTTGGTATCCTTGTACTTTTCCTGTAGTAGATTAGCCCTAATATGGTGAGGTGTCTGAGCATCCTCACTAGGATGGTGTGCTAAGAGTATTTTATGGTCAGGTGTTAGACAGAAAAATGTAGTGTTGTTACACTTGCTTTTTTTTTCTCTGTTTTTTTTAAACACACTTTAACATCTTCATTGTAGCACCCATTCACTCCGTAAATTAACACACTTAACACACTGCATTGGGCCCCACTTTTATCAATTAACACATTAGTTCACACAATTTTAACATCTTCATTGCAGTATCCGTTCACTCCGTAAATTAACAAACACTGAACACACATCATTGGGTTCCACTTTTACCATTTTTTTGTCAATTAACACATTAATACGCACAATTTTAACATCTCCATTGGAGATGCTCTAAGTTTTTATTGTTTGCATGAAGATATTAACCTTTTGTTATACTTGGTAATTGCTGGAAACTGCCTATCATCTTTGAAACTGAATTTTGAAGCTTAAATCGTAGATTCTATTAACTATTTCTTTCTTTATTTTAATATTTTTTTTTAAACAGTTCCTCAAGAAAAATAATTTCTGTTCATGCAGGTCAAGAGGCTCCAGCTGAAACTGAGCCAAAATTCAACCCATTTACAGGATCAGGGAGACGTTTGGATGGGAAACCCTTGAATTACCAGCCTCCATCTGTATCTTCCTCTTCCTTTGGGTCCAAAGACAAGCGACCAAACGTTGCCAATGGTGGTGGGCAGCGTTCTTCTGCAGGGTCTACTTCGCAAGGCACCACTCGTGAAACTCAGGGGAAGCTTGTTTTTGGCGGAAATGTAAATCGCACAAAGGATCCACAAAAGGTACAGTGATTTCATCTTCATAAACTGCTCTACTCTTGGTTTAAGGATATCAAAATATCTCAACCAGGGTCTTAAATATTGGCCAATACATATTGGAATTTTGGACTTCTGATACCAATATCAATGATATATTGCCCGATATCAAATACTTATCTCGCTACTGTTGTTTAAAACCATAGTCTCAACCCGTGAGGCTTTTTAATGTTGCAGGAAGCTGCAAAAGAGCCAAAGCAAGAGCAGCCCCCGAAGAAAGAAGAACCGAAGTTCCAGCCTTTTACAGGTAGAAAGTACTCGCTGAAGGGTTGATTAAAATCAATGCCTTTAAATTATACTGTTCTTCGCCGTGCTTTGAGGATCATATTAAGCTGAGATATTGTACTATCAAGCAAATGGAACAGTGGATTCTTGTTTCAAAATGAAGAAGAAAATTAAAATAAAAAAAAAAAATTAACTTATACATTTTGTTTATAATGGGTTGCGATTGGGCCAATGTAACTTCTTTTTCACTTCTTTGTCCTGCCCTTGCATTGTTGTTACCAATGTGTATCTTATTGGGACCTTATTGAGACTGACATCTCTCTCTCTCTCTCTGTTATTGTTATTGTTATTGTTGTTAGGTTTAACAAATTTGGTCTTCTGGTATTGAATTTTTACTACTTCCTTTTGGTCATAACATTACCACCCAGAAATGCTGCTGTCAATATCTGATTTTGAAAATACCAATTGTGCCCCCTATATAGGCTAGTTAAGTGTTAAAATGAACCCTAGAATGCTCGATCGAATCTGGCTCCTTCCTATTTCTGATCAAGCTCCTTATTTCTGAAACAGTTGTGCTATGTACGTGTACAGAGAGAAAGGGATATATAATGCACAAATGTGAGGCAAAAATTGTCTACATCTATAGCTGCGAACATTTTATTTCTCATCAATGCATTATGTGTTCGATTCTCTCTATATTCTAGACTTTCTCACTTTCTGTGACGATTAGGGATTTCAAGTACACAAGTTCATGTGATCAATGACACCAAAACCTTATCTTAAACTCAAGACAGTTGAGGTCTTAAAATAATATGACACGACGATTTGAAGACATCTGATTTTGAATTTTGATAGAATCTTGCTACTAACAAAAAAAAAACAAAGTAGTATATGGAACATGAAAATTCTATATTACACCTCAAAAATGGAGGTGTATACTACTACATGTTTTGGTTATGATCTATTGATGATGTGCTGCAACCATTGTATTGAAATTGAGATTTTTTTACTATAAATTGGAATTCGTAGTGGTTGACCTCTACCAACATGATAATTTACTAGAAATCGGAATTTACTATTCCCAGTTGATAATTTCATTATTGAATACTAATGTTACATGATAATTCCTTATTGAATGATAATAGGTCTCGATGATGAAATGTTATCACCACTAAAAATATAGAGGAATTTGATGATAAACTCCTCACTGTCTAATTTGTCCTTAAAAATGATAAGAATTATATAGATCCTTTTAGAACTCCTTAATATTTTAAAACTTATTTCTTTTATTATATTATCCTTATATATATATATATATTAGATTTGTAAACACTCTCTCATCTTAGTCTTTCTTTTTCCTTGTCTTGTTCTCTTTACCACTGTCAATCTCCATTGACACCACTGACGCTCTCCACTGGCACCATTGGCGCTTTCCATGGAACTCTTTCTCCACCGTCTTCATCGCCACCGTTGCGTGTTGTGTCTACGACCGCAGATTTGAGATCATTCACCGTCGTTGTCGTCACCAGAAAATGACGGTTTGCAGTTCGCGAACTTCAAATCTAAAATCCTTCACTCACTCTCTTTGGTTCTAACAGTTCGTGTTCTCTGTGTGTGTCACTTACCATTTATGTTCTCTCTCTCTCCTTCTTCTCATGATGCTTTGTTTTCGAAATCTATCTCTCTATCTCTTTTTTCTTCTCATGATGCTCTGTTCTTCGAACAATAAAATTTTATTTTGGTTCATGATGCAACTCTCTTGTAAAGCCATTCTCGCAGTGTGTTTCCAAGTAAAATTTTATTATCGTTAAGCAGATTAGCATATCATTAACCAAAATACAATTTTACTGTTCGAAAAAATAGAGTACATAATGAACGAATCAGAGTCAAATTTTACTTTTAGATCTATGAATAAACAAATAAAAAACTTTTAATTTTTCATTGCAATCTCTAGATTTCTCATTTTTTAGGATAAATTACAAATACACCCCTGAGGTTTGCTTAAAATACGAATTGCCCCCTATGGTTTGAAAAATTACAAACACCTCATTGTCAAAAATTTTTATTTAACAGAATTAATTGAAAAAGTGAAATTTCTAACTGTTCACCTATGCACAAGGTTCTGAAAAGTGGTTGTGGTCGCCGTAACGGTGGCGGTGGCGCGGTTGCGGTTGCGGGGTGTAAAGACCGTAGTGTAACAGTTGCGGTAATCGAAACCGTGAATTTTTTATTTTTCGCACAATTTGAAAAAAACTTACCGATACGCATAATTTTTTTTTCATGATCATATTTATTGGGTTTTAAATAAATATTGATACATTTTTGTAAATTTTTAAGTATGATCCAATAAATTTCATATTTTTAAATCACTATAAACTGAGTTTTTTATATTTTATTTTAATAATTAATGACTTTATATTATACAAAAAATCAATCACTAACTATTATATAGAAGATAAATAATGACAAAAGTAAAAGAATAAATAAGAGCCTAAATATATATATATATATATTTTAACCAAATCAAATAGATAATGACCACACTTATTATTATTATTATTACTACTATTATTTTCAAACAATATATAGATAGACACACACAAACAAAATGATTGAGTGATAGCAGCTGAATAGAATAACACAGGTCTTACAATTTCAACAAATCAATAACATGTTCTTCATCTTCCCTCTTCTCTCTGTATCTCTTGCTCCTCCATCTTCTCTATTTATCTTCTCTTTTCTCTCTATCCCTTTTTCCCAATTTTCAACTCCTTTTTTTTGTGTGTTTTTCGAAAGAAGTAGTTTGGAACCGTCATGTAACGGTGTGTAACAGGCCGTTATAGCTATTGCAGCACCATTACGACTACTGCAGCAGCCGCTACGCCCGACACACCTGTGAATCTCAATCACACTACAAAAGCGACCGTAACATGTAGCGGTAACCACCACAACCATTACGTAACAGTTGCGGCCGCTTTTTAAAACCTTGCCTATACAATAATAAAATTATCTGAATTATTAATTGAAATAAAATTGTAACATTATTAAAAACTGTTAATTAACTTGATGATTTATTAATAAAAAGACCTATTTGTTATGAAATTAGAAATCTTAGGAGGCATAATGTAATTTATAGAATCACAAGGGGTAATTTATAATTTAAGTAAATCTCAGGAGTGTGTTTGTAATTTATCCTTTCTTTTTTTTTTTTTTTTACATTATCAAATCTAACTTCAGTTATACAAAATTTGAAGTTATTGATCTCAAATATGAGTTCGTAAGTATCAAATTTGAGATGGTGGTGGTTTGATGGTAAAAATGGTGGTTGTTGGCCATCGATAAGGATAAACGACACCGACAGATGATGAAGATGGTGAAAACGATTAACAACCATCGAGTTGGTGAAGAGAGATAATAATATAAAAGAAAGAGATGGTAATGATCTGATAAAATATCTAAATAACAAATTTTGTCTTTCCTACAAGATTTTATAATTATGAGAAGATTTTTGAAAGTACTAATTTTTTTATTTTATTTTTATTTTATTTTTGTCCTTTTAACGAGAAAAAGAAGTTAAGAGGAATTTATGGCCAAATTTTTTAAATCTTATATTTTTTATTTTCTTGAAATTTGAAAAAGTTGATTCTCTTTCCCGCTACTTTTCACCCACAAACATAGCCATAGCATAAACCCGTTGACGGCTAATTATTCTATATTTTGAAAATACCTAGTTGTATGCCCAATAACAGAGGCTAAATACGAACATAGTCTGAAAAATAAGGAACATCAACAAATAACATCGACATCGTCATCTGTGCATGGATGGCTTAGAGGAGTTACTTCGATTCAGATCTAAATTGTCATAAAGATTCATATAAATCAATAAACACACTCAATTTTCACTAAAATGTGATTGAACTTGAATCTGACTTGGGAGTAGCCAGAAATCCCTTACCAAAAGAACAAAGAATATATGCAAGTTGATCTTGTCACACTTCTTAACTTTCTTGTGACATAATGGCTCTTAATGCATCCTTCACATACGGGTATCGGAATGGGAAGCCCAACTCCTTCGCTCTAGCCGGAACCACTTTTTGTCCGTCCAGAACCTGCAAGGATGGACCTCACTTATCAGATTTTTAGCACAATGTGAACAATGAAAAGAGTACACGAGCAAAACAAAATAAAAGATGACAGAAATTTAGTGTGAGAGAGTTAAGAGATACTTACAACCGTGGCACCTTCTCCGAGGACAGCTTTGAGTGCAAAGTCAGGTACGGGCAGCCAGGAGGGTCGGCCCAAGACAGATCCCAGTTGTTCACACATCTCCCCCAGTCGGACAGGGTTAGGTGCAGTTCCGTTGATAACTCCTGACATTCGAATTGCTTAGACTCAGTCCAAAAATAGGAAATTCCTAAAACATGGTCATTCCATGCCAATAACAAAGACCATATGCCCGGTTCGAGTCAATTGAACATGAGCACTGGCAAAGATTGTTAGAGAACTCAGAGACAAGAAAAAAAATTATTGCTAAAGTTAGGAGAGAGAGAGAACGATTTCTCTCCTATTTTGTTTGGTTAAATGAAAAAAGAAAATTTGTTTCATGTTATATTACCAAAGTGAGCTTTTTAATTTCTTCTATATCTGAAGGAGCAGTTTTGGTATTATGAAACAAAATAGTAATCTATTGGTTTCTTTCTCTCCCAATCACTCCACTTTTGGAGAGATCCAAAATGGGGGTTTTAAGAGAGATTAGTTTCTCTCCACTTCACCCCATTTCTCTCCTATTAACTAATCCAAATAGGTGCATTTCTTTTCTTTTCTTTTCTTTCCAAATCACCCAATCCAATAAGAAAAACCAGCAAGTAGGCAATATATAGAGAGATGAAACTCCAAGGAAAAAATCCAGAAGGCAACCAGGCATGAATAAAAATGAATGGCGGATGCATGATGTTGACAATTGCATCTTAAAATGCATATAAGAGAAATAAACATGAGAGCTGCAGCAAGAAGTGTAAGAAACACAAAAGGGTATTCTGCCAATCTCTCACATCTAAAAATCCCAAATCACCCAAAAAGGTGATGAAAGTAAAATTTCTGGTTTTGCACAAGGCCCGCAACAGGTTTCCAGAAAACACAAAGGCGTCAGATAGCCACAATCATAGGATGGAAAGGAAAAATCAAACTTCAGTTGGTGAGGCAATATATATACAGGAAATTCCCAGGGAAATTTTCAAACTGTTCGCTCGCTCTTGTGCTTTTGCAGACTTAGTATCACAAAAGTAAGCTCCACTCCCGCATTTAGGAGTTAGTTGCCCTTAACCTTATCTCAAGAGTCGTGTGAAAATTGGTCTTAATCAATTAAAAAAAAATTACCTTTATAAGATGGATTGGTTAAAGCTTCATATATTAGATTCACTATGTCGTCCAAATGAATCCAGGAAAACCTACACAACCAAGAGCAGAATGAATTTCTGAAATTAGGGCCAGTGTAACAATATATTAGGACCAAGTTTAAATCAACATCAATAAATGCTTAAATATCTTTACCAGATTGTTGAGAATCAAAAGAAACAAAGGAAAAAATGACATTTTAAAGTTTTTGTCCACCATTTTGGAAATAAATGTGCTGCTTTTTGAGAATGAATTCCAAGTAACTTGTGTAGCATACAAGATTGTGTAACAAATCCTGGGGACAACAGAAATTAAGTGTAATACCATTGTCTTCCAGAACCCAAAGGTCCACCAGCAAACATCATGAACAGAGGGATCATTTTGGCTGCACAGGATCAAAGAACAGAACAATTTGTTTAGGGGAGACTAAAAAATGCAAATTGAGTAATTTTTAGTTAAAAGTATCAAAAATTTAAAATATGTATGTTTTGGTGATTCTGAGCAGATTCAACCAAACAATTGTAGCAGCACTTTTTAGGATTCTTAATTAGATAACAACTAGAGATGAATGTCATCTAATTATTTTTGTGGTTTCCTTCCATTTATTTAGAGCATTTGAGGAGATATAAATCTAAATTTGCCATATGGATCTTTTAAGTTGACAATCTTTAGCCTCTCACACTCCATTATTGTCGTCTTGTCTCTAACAAGGGGAGTGTAAGAGACTAAAAGCAGTGTGAATATCATGTCCCAAAAATATACGAATAAAAAGACATCATTGTGAAGTTGACTTTGCAAGCCCAAAATGAAGAAAAGGGACTTGGAAGACAAAACAAAATCATACCTAGAGCACCACCATCTTTACCAAGGACCACACCAATGCGAATAAGTGCTAACCTAACATTCTTGTTGACCCTGAGGGCTGACGCTTCCCATTCTCTACAAACCTGGCAAGAGATATTGTGTTGATAACATGCAAGATCAAACACACCAAAAGTGCAAGACTAAGGCTCCGTTTGTATTTGTGGATTTGGCATTTTATCATTCAAGGGAGAAAACAAGAAGAATAGCTCAAATTTAGATATGATAGTTTACTTTAGTATTTCAAGATTATGTTAAAGAGCTTTCTCATGATGGATTTGAAATACCTATGCAAAAGTAGTTATTTGAAATCATGTAAAGAATTCTCCTTTCAGCTACAAAGTTGCTACTAAATACATCTTTTCCGATTTTTCTATCCACCTATAATAGGTAGTTTTTCAATATTTTTATAAAATTCAACCTCAAATCCTTGATTTGAAATACATTCAACCAAACAGACTCTAAGATAAATCATTTGTTTTACCTCAGCCAAGTAATCATTTCCTGATGGACTTTGCTCATCAAATACTCTTGTTTCACTAGAGCCTGAACATTTGTAAAATGCAAAAGGAAAATTTATCATATTCGGTGAAGCCAAAGGTGCTTATTCAATGTAAATATAGCTTCAACAATATCAGAAGAGGGAAAAATATAAAGCCAACAGAAAGCAATCAATTGCATTATTGAACCACAATGTTCTTATCAGATATTTACACTGAAGGTAAAGAAAACCGGTTTAGGTCTCAATCAGAGAGTTTGATTCCATCACATGTGCTATTAGCTTTTTTTATTCCTTTTTCTCAGTAGTTAACATAATAATAATACACAATTCTCCATTAATAAAATTTTCTTTTGGATCAGAATTCGCCCAATTTGCCCTTCTTTTAATATGAACCCTGATTCATTTAAAAAAGCAAAAGATAAATTAATAGTTTGAGCAATAAGAACTGAAACTAGGGCTTTTCCAACTTTACCACTATTCTTAACCACTTAAGCCAATGTACAGGGGCACTTTTTAAAGACCGATTGGTGTATGACGCACATTAAATGTGTCATTTCAATTGACAGCCAAATGAATATATGAGTAGGAAATGATGTTTTTAAACACATACCATAATAACCCAATGCCGTTGCACTAACCAAAACTGTAGGTCGAACGTCATCTTGTGAGCCATTTATCAAATCTACAACCTTCATAATGAATTAAAATTCTCGTTGTGACAAACCAGTATAGCGAAAATATAAGCAATCATTGCGGCTGAGATTGTAATGATCTTTCAAAGTAACAAGAACGTAAGTTTGTCTTTTTTCAGTATGTAGAGAGACGAGAAAATCTTGATGGTGACCTTTGAGGTTACTCTTATCCTGCTATCCTTGATCTCTTTCTTGATCTGCAGTACATAAGAAGTCAATAAATATATATGGTTTCTAAACAAATAAAAAACAAAAAACTATGTGATCTAGTAGAAAAGACGGACATGCTCAATGGATTTTGATGCATTACAATCTTACTTGTGCAAGTACATTCAAAATTTTCAGCATCCTAACAATGAGGTCAAAGTCATGTTCATCGTAACCTTTCACGGTGGGGGATGTTCATTCAAATTTAAGTATAAAATAAAATTAAAATACATTGCCCTATCAAGTGGTATCCAGAAAATGCACAACATAATTTGGTTAATAGGCAAGATAAACATCATTTTTGGAGTATGTCAATAGACTAAACCATAAAGATACCGATGACAATAAGTGTTGGCATGCATCTTGTACGACTGACTGGCTATTTGCACTCTCACAAATAAAATTTCCTCCATATGCTTAGCAACATCAAGTAATAACCCTGGTATATACTGTTATACAATATGTTCTAGACTGTGAAACTACCAACATGATGAACAATACTTCACATCCACCTTGAAGATTGCAAGTCCAGCTGGGAATTGTCACTGAAGCCCCAAAATTTTGTATGATCAAGACAGAAACTGATGCCAGATCATATGTTAACGGACCCAAGAAAAGGGCTACAAAAGTATATATAGCGCATAGCTCCAAAAAAATAGTAATAATAATATAAAAGCAAACTTTGTATATAGTAAACAGGTCTGGTCAAAGCTACGACTCGCTTGTAGCATAGAGAGCACAATTTAAAAATCAAATAAGCTTGAAATGCTAACCTCAGGAGACCATCTTGTACTTATGGGCATTCCAGCCAAATTTACAACAGCATTTGAACCTTGAATACAATCTTTCCACTCTGGCTCCTCTGCAATCACAATTCCTGGAAAGTCCCCGACTATAATTGCCAGGACACAGAAGAAGGAAATGATGAAAAATAACACGGAAAAAAAAAAAAAAAAAAAAAAAAAAAAAACCCTATGCTATTGTGTTAACACGGAAAATAACAGTTTTAAAACTTTAAAAATAAATAAAAGAAAATCTTTATGTTGTGGAAGTTGAGAAATAACACACTGCAATGCAAGATAAATGAGACCAAATGTACTCTGCCTGTAGCAAATCTAATTATCATCATCATTTTGTCAGAAGGCAAAATCAGATATAGTTTTGCTCCACTATATCACTAATGTCACATGCTAACATCTTGTAAGGATTTATGCAGACAAATGTAATCATTACCTTCTTACCCGGAAAAATTACTTGAGCTTTAGATCTAGATCGCGTCAAGACACGAACTCTATGATTATCTGCATTCCAAAGGTAATAAAAGTGAACACATAATGGTTAAATGCCCGAAGGGATGAATGTCTATAGCTTCGATTAAAAATT
Source organism: Camellia granthamiana (assembly GCA_036172215.1). Lineage (NCBI taxonomy): Eukaryota > Viridiplantae > Streptophyta > Magnoliopsida > Ericales > Theaceae > Camellia > Camellia granthamiana. Next base: position 10,784,220 of record CM069904.1, read on the forward strand.
ACCATTGCATCAAAAAACATTAAAAGCAAATTTTAAAAGAAAATCATATTGGGCATTCGTCAAGTTTGGGATGATTTTGCGGGGTGTTCTGATTTTAATGTGGGAAAGGGAGACAGCATGAAAAGTCTGGCAAACATTGATGGTGGGGAAGATTTGTTGAAGAAGCCCTTCCCTTAAGAGGCTTCTGAAGCAGATTACGTGCAGGGGGAGGCATAATAGATATTAGTGTTGCCTTTGCAAGCAAGATGGGAAGTCCATATCTCACCTTCTCATCCATTGTAGCATGGCTAGGGAACATCAGGTATTCATTTGGATATGTTTGGGATTGATTAGGTGTTCCTTAGTAATGTCATGGGGGTCATTCAAGGTGTTGGAGAGGTAGGGTGGGGAAACGTAGGATAAAAGGCTTAGCTTTTGGCCCCGTTGTGTGTTGATGTGGATTCTTTGGAGAGAGAAAAAAGAGGACATTTCAAAGAGTTGAGGAGTTGTTGTACAGATTGAGAGAAGATTCAATTGAAAGAAGCTCATTTCTGGCTATTTTGTGTAGTTGGAATTTAAGTAGGGTGCTCCCTAATCTAGATCAATTTTTAAGTCTTGTGGATGCTCTTGATATGTAAGAAACGTATAGGCTGACCTTTGAGTCTTATGCAAAGGCCTTTATTATTAGTTATTTTTTAGGTTCACAACAGCTTTAGGCTTCGTTTTGTGCATAGGTAGCATCCCCTTTTGATGTTCATCTAATAAAATTAATTAATAAAAAACAAAATAATGTAACTCACGCCATCATAATGAACTTTGACCAAAATGGATCCACTGAATTTCATGGATTGTCATACAACCACAAAATAATTATATTATGGTTTAGTTTGATAAAATTACGATTAGATGGAATAACCATAACCTGCATGCAGCCTTTGTACCAGTCTTCTACCTATAAAACCTGTAGCTCCTGTTACCGAGACAGTCATCTCAGTACCCTGCAAGAAAACTGCAGAAATTTATTAAATTTACTAGGAACCAAAGCCATCCAGTATGACATACAAAAAATCAACTTTACAATCCTTGATGCCAAAAATGTGCATCTAGTGAATGCATTATCAACCTAACTAAACCGGCCAACAGATGATCAACCTATTGATGAACCAAGCCTGCCAAGTGAATGAGCCAAATGGATACATTTTACATCCACTCTGAGCATGAAAGGGAAACCAGATACTAGTGTAACTTTGATGAGCTGAGAAAGGCAAACATGCAGACCATGATTGCTCTACATTGTATGTTCAGCTGTTCCTTTCAACTTAATGCTTTCTTTGATGAGCAATACAAGTAAAAATGGAGGCTACAATAACTTTAACAATGAGAGTGATGTTGAATATAGGAATCAAAATATTATGTTTGAATATAGAAATTAGAATAGGAATTAGAATAGGAATTATTTTGATTGTAGGAAACTTGCTTTGTGTATATTGTTTCCTAAATTATATCATGAATATATTATATGTACATGGCCTCTACCTCATTGATTGGTATGTCAAATAATTCTTTTCATTCTTTTTGGTATCAGAACCTCCCTAGCCGTCTCTCTCAACCACCCATCACCACCAACTGCCTACTTTCCTCTCTCTAGCCTTGGACAGCCCTTCCCAGCCTTCACACAGCCTCCGACAGCCCTTTTCAGCTCTTTTTCTCCCTTCAATAGCCCTTCCCAGCCTTCACCCAGCCTCCGACAACCCTTTCCAACTCCTTTTCTCCCTCCGACAGCCTCAACCCAGCCTCTGCAGCCCCTCTCTTTCCTTGTCTTCACCTCGGCAGGCCTTCTTTATCCCTGCCAAGGCTCTGGTTGCTGCTGACCAGACCTGATTTTGGTCTTACGTGCTTTGACTGCCTCTTTAGGTGGTTTGTGGCTGTTTTTTTTTTTCCTTCTTGGGGTGATTGGACTGATGTATTAAGCCCCTTTGTTTGTCCTTTTATTCTTTTGGGCTACCGGATTTATTCAGTAGCATCTATTTGGATAAGCTGAGTTTTTTCCAACTTCTTATTTTTTCTTGGACTGTGTTGCTATATTTGTGTGTTTTTTAGCCTCTCTTCTCCCTCCATGACTAATCCATCCTTTACTGACATACCCACCAAGCTTGTTCCAATTAGTTTTGATTTTTCTCTTTCTCATTATACTCTTGTTCATCGTATTACAAGTGTGGTGTTAAATGGGAAAACTTTTGCTGCCTGGAATTGCTCCCTTAAAGTCTATTTAGGGGGCAAGGAAAAAGCTCATTTATCTTCCACTACCTAGCCAATTGCAACAGATCCTACCTATGCAAAGTGGGATATTGATAACTGTACTATTTTGGGATGGATGTTCAACTCCATGGAAGATCGTATTTATCACATGTTTCTCTATTGCGACACAATTCCCAGTCTATGGCATGCCTTGTCACAGATGTATGCTCATGCTCATAAAGATGCTCGCGTTTTTGAGCTTTATTAGGATATTACTCGTGCTTCTTAGTCTGCCTTAGGTCTTTCTATATTAGAATTCTTTGGATACTTTCAGGCTTGTTGGGAAGAATTAGCTCAATATGAGCCCTTGACTAAGTTACCAACAAATGCTGCCTCTCTTGTGTCCAAACACCTTGCTCGCTAGCACACTTACCAGTTTTTGATGGGTTTAAACTCTGAGTTTGAATCCCTTCAAACTCAGATTTTAAACACATCACTCATGCCCTCTCTCTATGAGGCCGTTGCCACTATTGATAGTGATGAGCGTTGTAGATGTTTGGTTCAGCCAAATCCTTCTCCCCTGTCTCCAGTTTCATCTGATCAGATGGCTCTTGCTACAAAGTTTGGTTCTCGAGGTTATATTGGTCCAGTTACTTGTCATCATTGTGGCGCTTCTGATTATGTTGAGGCTTGTTGCTTCAAACTTCATCCTGAGTTGAGGCAATGTTCCTCTCGCCTTTATGGTGCTGGCACCCCTCGCACTACGGTTCTAGTGGATTCTGCTACTCCTGCTCCTGGGTCTCCTCATCTCCCTAATTCACAAGAGTTACAAACTCAGATTGGTCAGCTTCAGGCTCAACATAGATCTCTTACTGCCAGTTCTCATGGCCCATCATCTACCATTGCTGCCACCCTTGCATTAGGTATTTCTATTGCTTTCCATGTTCAGTCTACTAGTCCCCCATAGTTTTTGGATTCTAGGGCTAATGATCATATAATGAGTGAGCTTTTCGTTCTTCGCCAATCCCTACTACTATTGCCCAATCTGTGTGTCTTGTTGATGGTTCATTATCCTCTATTCGTCATAAGGGTCTAGTGTCTCTATCCTCTACCATTACTTTATCATCTGTTTTATATGTTCCAAATTTTGCATATAATCTTTTATCCGTTAGTCGTCTTGCCAAACAATTTAATTGTGCTATTATTTTCTTACCCTCTTCTTCCCTGTTACAGGACCTGAGTTCGAAGAGGATTTTTGGTAAGGGCTATGAGCGTGATATGTTGTACTACTTTGGGAATCCACCGGACAAGCCTTTCTCTTATTCTTTAGCTAATTTTCAAGCCTCTGTTTTGCCTGCTTCCATATCTTGTGTTTTTAATATTCAGACTTTAGAATTATGGCACGCTCGTATAGGTCATGTTAATTTTCAGTATTTATGTCAACTTTTTTCTTCATTTAATAAAGCTTGCAAAGATTCTAAATTTCATTGTGTTGTTTGTGAGTTGTCTAAGCATATCCATACTAGCTATATCCCTCATATGACTCGTGCTCTTAGTGCTTTTAATCTTATACATTCTGATGTCTAGGGCCCTTTCCCTATCACCGCCTTTTCTAGTCATAGATATTATGTGACTTTTATTGATGATCACACTTGATGCAATTGGGTTTATCTACTTCGTCGTAAGTCTGACGTATTTTCCATTTTTGTCCAATTTTTACATATGGTTAAAATTCAGTTTCATACAATTGTTAGGACTATCCGTTCTAATAATGGTGGAGAATATATTTCTAATGCATTTCGTTTACATCTTAATTAAACTGGCATTCTTTAACAATTTACTTGTCCTCGGACCCCTGAACAAAATGGTGTTGCTGAACGCAAAAACCGTCATATTATGTCTGTTGTTTGGTGTCTTCTCTGGGGTATGGGTATTCCCAAGTCTTATTGGCATATGGTTGTCCTACTAGTGTTTACCTCATTAATAGGACTCTTAGTTGTGTGTTGCATGATCTCACTCCATTTCATATCCTTATACCCACTACCACTCTGCTTCCACTCTTACCTCATGTCTTTGGGTGTACCTGTTTTGTTCAAAATCGGAGTCTCACTCGCATAAAGTTAAATGATAAATCTATTCGTTGTATCTTCTTAGGGTACTCTTCTTTGTCCAAAGGCCCCGTTTGTTTTCAGAGGTAGAATGGAGGGGATTCATGATCTCACTCCGTTTCATATCCTTATACCCACTACCACTCTGCTTCCACTCTTACCTCATGTCTTTGGGTGTACATGTTTTGTTCAAAATTGGAGTCTCACTCGTATAAAGTTAAATGATAAATCTATTTGTTGTATCTTCTTAGGGTAATCTTCTATGTCCAAAGGTCCCGTTTGTTTTCAAAGGTAGAATGGAGGAGATTAATAGTGAGGGGATTGTTAGTGAGGGGATTGATAGTGAGGGGATTAAGTAAAATTGTGTTTGTTTTGATGATAGTTGTTAGTGTAGGGATTGTTAAATTATTTTTATATAAAATAATAAAACAAATAAAAAAATACAAAAACATTAAACATTAATGTTCAAAAAAAAAAGCCCAACATGTAAAAAAATTAAAAAATTTCTAGAAGAAAATAAAACAAATAAAACAATGATTTTTACTTAACAAAAAATACAAAAAATTAAACATTAATGTTAAAAAAAAAATGCCCAACATAAAAAAAATAAAAAATTTCGAGTCCTTGGAACTATTTTTTTAATACTATCTCCACTTCCTCCATCCCAATCCCCTTTCCAAGGCCTATCCTAATACCAAGGGATTAGGAATCCCCTCCCCATCTCTCAAAACAAACACCCCATATAGTGGATCCCACCTCACTATCAATCCCAATCCCCTCCCTATAACCCCAAACAAACGGGGCCAAAGGGTATAGGTGTTATGACCCTGTATCTCGTCACCTTCATCACACTTTGGATGTTACATTTTGTGAGGATCTTTCTTTTTTGGTACTAACCTTTCTTTGCTAGCTTCTCCTCCTGTTACTTCTATTGTTTATCTAGTGACCATTTTGGACGAGGTTGAGAATGAAGTTGTCCCCCTTTCTCCTTCTCAACCTTTGCATCCTCCCTCATTGCAAGTATACTATCGTTGCCCACGCACTCGGCCCCCATTGCCGCCTCTCCGATCTCTGAGTAAGGTAACTCTTCTGCTTTAGCTCCTCCTCCATCTCCTCGTCGTAACCCACATCAGGATCAACATCCTTTAAATCGTTTAAGTTATTTGAGTAGTACTAATCATCCTATTTCCTAACATCTTTCATATGACAGAGTTTCCCTTTCTTACTGTTCTTTTCTTGGCAAGCTTAAGTCGGAGTCCATTCCTCATTCTGTGTCTAAGGCCTTTCAGAATCCCAAATGGGTAGCGCCTATGCAGACTGAGATGGCGGTCTTCGAACATAATCACACTTGGGATCTTGTACCTTTACCAAAGCACAGTTGGTTGCATATGGGTGTTCACCATAAAATACCTCGCCGATGGCTCAGTTGACCGTTACAAAGCCCGCTTGGTGGCCAAAGGTTTCACACAAATTCCAGGCAAGGATTTCGGTGCCACTTTTGCCCCTGTCACCAAGCTTACTTCTATACGTCTCTTTATCTCCCTTGCAGCATAGCATTCTTAGCCTCTTCACACTTGGGATCTTGTACCTTTACCTCCTGGGGTAAGCACAGTTGGTTACATATAGGTGTTCACCATAAAGTACCTTGCTAATGGCTCAGTTGACCGTTACAAAGCCCGCTTAGTGGCCAAAGGTTTCACACAAATTTCTGGCAAGGATTTTAGTGCCACTTTTGCCCCTGTCACCAAGCTTACTTCTGTACGTCTCTATATCTCCCTTGTAGTATCTCATTCTTGGCCTCTTCATCAGCTTGATGTCAATAATGCATTTCTCCATGGGGATCTTCTTGAGACGATTGACATGGCTCCTCCACCTGATTTTCAGGCTGAAGGGGAGTATTCGGAAAAAGTGTACCGGTTACGCAAATCCTTGTACAGTCTGAAACAGTCTCCACCAGCATGATTTAGTCGCTTCAGTTCTGTTATTATATCTATAGGCTTTGTTCAATGACACTCCGATCACACTTGTTTCATTCGTTGGAATTCTGCAGGTCAGTATATAGTCTTGTTAGTTTATGTGGATGATATTATGTTCACAAGTGATGACTCCGTTGACATTGGTCAAGTAAAGAAGGACTTAGGCCAAACTTTTGATATTAACAATCTAGGATGTCTCAAATATTTTCTAAGAATTGAAGTGGCTCGCTCCAGGGAGGGGATCTCATTGTCTCAAAGAAAATACACCCTTGACTTGCTTTAGGATACTAGTATGCAGAGTGTAAACCTACTTCTACCCCTATGAATCCTAATGTCAAACTCACATCAGAGTTTGGTAAGTTGCTAGATGACCCAGGCATGTATCAGCGTCTCGTTGGACACATCTTTGATCAACACTAGACCTGACTTGACATTTGTAGTTAGTGTTGTGAGTCAGTTCATGCATGTACCTCGTAAAGTGCACCTTGACACGGTTCATCATATTTTTGAGATATTTGAAGATTTTTCCTGGCTTGGGATTGTTCTTTACCGTTGGTCTCCAATCTGGGCTCTCATGTTTCATTGATGTCGACTATGCAGGATCTAGGACTGATCGGCGTTTCACTTATGGCTTTTGCACTTTCTATGGTGATCATCTTATCTCATGGAAAAGTAAAAAGCATGCGGTTGTTTCTAGGTCTTCTGCAGACTGAGTATCGGGCTATAGCACATTGAACATGTGAGATTCTTTGGATTCGCTCTATTCTGGCAGAGTTGGGTTTTAAGGAGACTGTTTCTTCCTTTTTATTTTGTGATAACAAATCTGCCATTATATTATCCTATGATTTTGTGCTTTATGAGTGTACCAAGCATATCGAAGTTGACATACATTTCATTCAAGAAAAGGTTCAGATTGGCATTGTGCGTCCATCCTTTGTCTCTTCTTCTCAGCAGTTGGTAGATATGTTCACAAAATCTATAGGACCACCTTTGTTCCAGTCTTCCATTAACAAGCTGCATTTATTGAATATCTTCACGCTAACTTGAGGAGGAGTGTTGAATATATGAATCAACCTATTTTGTTTGAATATGGAAATTAGAATATGAATTATTTTAATTGTAGGAATCTCACCTTGTGTATATTATTTCCTAAATTGTATCATAATATATTATATATACATGACCTCTACTTCATTAATTGGTAAGCCAAATAATTCATTTCATTCTTTTAGTAACACTGTTGTCATAGATTATCATAGATCACTCATCTATTAGAACATGCAAAGCAAATGAAATGCACATGACAATAATTTCAACCACACATGACAGCTTATTGAGGTTAATTTGAAAAGGTTTATAATACCCCTTGCAGTGAAAAATGTAGGCTAATTAAAAAGTTTTGGAAAGTAAAATGGATATTTTACCCTTGATGCACTATCTCGTCTTTGTTTGCAGAGTAACCAGCGAGACAAGATAAATCACAGTCCCAGTGAATTTCATCTAGAAAAATCAACCAGCCTACCTCAGTTTATACTCAAGTGGAATCTATGAAGCACGGACACCTCTCTGGAGGTGACGTATAGGTGTCTGACACATGTCAAACACAGACACACTCCGAACACGTGCTAGACACTTTGTAGAGAGTCGGACACGCTGTGGACTAGTTAGGGACACGCTAAGGACACGTTGAGGGCCATTTTTTAAGAAAATAATTTTTTTTAATTTTTTTTTACTAAAATAACATATCTAAGGTTGATAAATTTAATAAAATTAAATATTTGATATAAAATAAATATTAAATATTTAAAAATATATAATAAATATATAAAATTATATATTTTGCATGTATTTCCAACGTGTTGTGTGGCTTGCATTTATTAAAATTTCACATGTTTGTATCGTGTCACATGTCTGTGTCCGTACTTCTTGGAGTGGAGTAGACTAACTCGTCTCTACTAGTGAACTGCACTATGCGAATAGATAAGCCATAATTTCAGGCCATATCCATGTTCAGCCCGAACATGAAGGTCTTTCATTTCACATAACCTAAAGAATTAGACCACAACCCAACCCCACCTTATTTCGTGCCATTTGAAGCACCACAGACTAACACGAATTCGCCGTTATTGCTGGCCTCACACCAACTTTAGAGAATTAAATGTCTTGAAAAATACTTATAATACAGCTGAATTAATCAATTTTCAATCACATTTCCAAATTACATCTCTAAAAACCCAACGAAGCCAAAAATTTTTTTCTAAATTCATAATATTCCAAAATCATGATTTAATTCTTTCATCCAAATATAAACCCGATTATACTGCCTTTCCTTCAAAATTCAAATATCCAACATACATACATAACCGTAAATGCATTAGACTAATCAATCAGAGAAAGAAAAAGAAAAAAAAAGGAAATTGTGAAGGAGATAAAGTGCTTTTTTTGAGAAAGCATTTACCTCGTTGGATTGAGCAGAGCCAGCGTCGTTGGTGACGCACCAAATCCTAAATCTCTTAGCCCCATAAATCTACACAACAACAAAAAGATTCGCGTTTCAAACAAAAATCCAACACATTCGTATGTACAAATAGATATATATATAGAGAGAGAGAGAGAGAGAGAGACACTGAGAAGGGCTGAGTAATGTGAAGAGAGGTAGTGATAGAGTTAGTCCAAGCGAAAGAGGTAGCACCACAGAGTTCCATATTGGAAGTGCTTTGAAGCTCTATATCTCTCTCTCTCACCCAAAGTGAAGATTATGACTGCCTCGCCAGCCAGTCATTTGTTACCTGTTGGTTTGTTATAAAAGTCTGTCTCCTCGTGTTCCATTGCTAGCCACACCACCCATGGTCTCCTTTAAAATTAGGTAAATTACGCTTTATTTTTTTATGTTTGATATTTTTTTATAGGTCATTTTTTGATAAATTCTTTTTTTATGTGTTTTATTTTATTTAATTCATATTCTTTTTAGGTATTTTATTAAGTTTTGTTTAATGTATTACGACTAAATTATCTTTTTTAATTTTTAGCATATATTTTTATTTTAAAACTAAATCTCTCTCATTCTAAACAGAAAATCTTCTCTTATTCTAAAGAGAAAATCTCTCCCGCATTCCATGTATAAAATCTCAAATTATAAATTTTGAACATTTTTATAATTTGAAAATTTTAAAAATAATGCAGCAAAAAATCTGAATGAAAATCAAAATGTAATGTGAATGTTTACAACTAACTTTTGAAAAAATAAAACACATACTGAAGTATAATGTGAATGTTCAAAATAAGCAATAAACATACATTAATCTTTGAAAAAATAAAATTCATACCAAAATACAATATGAATGTTCACGATTTATAATTAACATATAACTAGCCTTAAAAAAATAACTCATAGCAATGTAAACATTTACACTGTAATGTGAAAACATAAATAAAATTTAAAAAAAAATGAAAATTGACTATTTCAATTGTTCAATAGTAACAAAAATGATTGTTCAACTAATAAGCATAGTAACAAAAACAACAAACATACAATTAACTTTTCAAAAAATAAAACTTATACCAAAATATAATGTGAATGTTCACAATTTACAATTAATATACAATTAGTTTTAAAAAAAAAAAAAAAAAACTCATACTAAAGTGAACATTTACACTGCAATGTGAAAACATAAAATAAAATTGAAAAAAGTGAAAATCGACTATTTTGATTGTTCAATGGTAAAAAAAAATTATTATTCAACCAACAAGTATAGTAAAAAAATAACAAAATGCAACTAACTTTCAAAAAAACTTCAAAAAAAAAAAATACCAAAATACAATGTGAATGTTCACAATTTACAATTAATATACAACTAACATTAAAAAACTAAATTCATACCAATATGAACATTCACACTACAATATGAAATAAAAATGAAAGAAAAAAAAAAAAACTATTTCAATGGTTTAACCCTTGTTTAATGGTAACAAAAAATGATTATTTAAATGACAAGTATAGTAACAAACAACCAATAATATGTGAACATTCACATCTTGCAAAATATATAATTATGTTCATATCTATATTCCAACATTTATTTCTCAGACTTTCAAACAATGTGAAATGTGAACATTCACACTTATTGACAAAAAAATAAAAACAATGGCAATAATAGAATTAGAAATCCAAAAAAAAAAAACTCAATCACTCTAATAACAAAAAAATATCACCCACATCCTCATCTTCACCATTATCTTTGTCATTATCACTATCATTAATCAATGCAATTTCACCATTCCACAAATCCAAATCAAACCAAACCCACCTTTGAAGAATATGTTTGTAACAAAATTGACTAAATATAAATAGAGTTTCAACTTACAACAATGAAGAAATATAGAGTTTCGAACACAGAGTAACAATAGACAAATACAGAATTCCAAACACAAAGTGACAATGAAAGAACACAAAGTTTCACCACAACAATGGAGGAACATAATATTATTTCACTATCATGTGTAACTAGAGTTTCTAAACCCTACCAAATAAAAAGTTTCGAGATCCTAACACAATGAAACAATATCACAAATGTGAATGAAATTGATCAAAAAGAAAAACTTGAATAATGGCAACTACCAAAATAGAGATAACAAAAAAAAAAAATGTGTATATCATTTTTCTATATAATACATATCAACAATAGATATAAAGGTATAATAGTCCAACAAATAATATAAATTAGGAAAAAAAGACCTTATGAAATAAAAGTATAAATACATTGGACTAATTAGGTTATAATTTTCCTTGGTAGACTTATTGAGTTGGAACACCTCTAAATGAGATTTATCAATAAAAACTCTTTTTTTAATTTGGTCTTTATTTTTTTATTTTTTTATTTTTTTTTCACTTTGATCTTTTATAGGAGTATTTTAAATTTTTTTAGTTTATTTTTAAAATTAATTTTTGTTTAAAATTTAAAAAAAAATATTACGTTAGTTGTCATATGACATAAAAAAAATATTATTATATGGAGATTTTAAATTTGTGTCAAAGGTATAAGTTATATATATTATATTGTGTGACTATCAATGTGTCCTTTTCTTTTTAATTTTGGATATAAGTTAATTTTTGAAATAAATTAGAAAAAATTTGAAATATAAAGGGTTAGAATAAGAAAGAAATGAAAAAAAATAAAAATAAAAACTTTAAGAATTAAAGTGAAAATATAACCAAATATGAAAAGAAAAAAAGAGACAGAGTATAATTTACGGAAAATTCTATTTCTACACCCATAGTTAACTCAAGGCACACACTTAATGAAATATTAATTTAATGACAATTATATCCTAAATAAAAAGACCATAATAAACATCTAGTAACATCCATAACATTATATGAATTTTTTTTTTGTACACATCGTTTAAGAACAAAAAAATCTCAATGTACAAAACACTTGAAAAGAATTAGAATTTCAAATTGAGGGAACCCTCCTACAGTGCAAACAAATTTATTTACTTTGTAGCAAAGCAAGTCAAGAATTGTCAGCTTTGGATGCTTCTCTAATGATGGCATAGGATCTTCTTCCATGCTCTATCCATTCAAGAAGAGGTATTTGAGATTTGGTAAGAATTCATGCATCTCTGTTGGTAGCTTTCCTATATTTCCATGTAACTTCAATTGAAGGAGGTGATGGCAGTGAGAATACAGTGAACCCATTGCTTTCTCCGTTCAATTTTACATAAAGCTTGCGAATATTGATTAAATCCCTTAATCGATTAAATTCCATCGGGTCATCAACCTCAATTCTGTTCAGAGTTTGAAGGTTTGTTAGGTTTTCCACTTGGAACTACATAACCGAGTTAATTTGTCATATCCGGAATACAATCATTGATATTTTTGTTTTTATTTAGAGAATTAGCAAACATTATTCGGAAATAAATTTCCGAAATAAGCTCTTAATTTCGGAAGACCAGGGCCGAAGCTCAAACTCGCGAAAAATGGAAGAAAAAACGACAGCTTTGATGGCAATGGCGTCCACAGATGTCTGGAAAATGGTACATGCAATAGCAAAATGATAAATGGAATAATGCCTTACCTTCAACAATGCAACGGAGTATCTTCAATGGTGTTGTCAATGGAGGTCTTCAATAGAGCAAAGTTCTTCACTGTAGGTTTTCACTTTGACTGTTGTAGCACTGTGGGTCCACAAATTTCCAAACTGTGGCAGTAGCAGTGTGTGTGGAATGAGGGACAAGTGTGTGGAAGGAGGGTTGAACGGATGTGTGTACAATAGTATGAGTGAAGGGTATAATTGATACATTTAGTGTGTGGATTGAGAAAACTAATTAATAATTAAATTATAAAGTGTGTGTTTTGAAAAATAAAGTGGATTGGGATAATTAAGTGTGTGGAAATAGAATTTCTCATAATTTACCTTAAAAATTATAGGATAAATTACAAATGCACACTCTGAAATTTGCTTAAAATACAAATTGTATCATGTGGTTTGAAAAATTACAAATACCCATTGTTAGAATTTTTTATCTAACAGAATTAACTAAAAAAATGAAATTCATAATTGCTCTCTTATATAATAATAAAATTACCTAAATTATTAATTGAAACATATTTCTAACATGATTAAAAAGTGTTAATTAATTTGATGATTTATTAATAAAATGAGTGATTTGTTATGAAATTAAAAATCTCAAGGGGTAGAATGCAATTTCTAAAATTATAAAAAGTGATTTGTATTTTAATCAAATCTCAAAAAGTATATTTATAATTTATTCAAAATTATATCCACGTTCCCTTTTCAAACATTAAAATGAGAAACATTTAAATCGTAATTTGTTGTGAAATATTATATATTGATTACACTTTACTCTTTCAATTATTATGGTATATCAATTTTAAAATCACATATTAAGACTCAACTATTAAAAATTGTACAAAGACCCTACTCTAAAAGGTGAAAATAAAATAATTTTGATAGTTAACCGATCTAAACCATACCGCTTTAGACTACATTTGTTTGACTGATTAATGGGATTATTAGTGAGAGGATGATTAATAAAGAGATTGTTAATCTCTTACTAAGCCCACCCAAAATTCAGCCAAGCTAATATCTTACTAAGCCCCTTGCACTATCAATCTCCTTTCTCAAGTCATCACCAAACAAGCTGTGGGTGAGACCCACAGCCATAACAATCCAATCCGACCACCACGTCGGTAAACAAACATGGCCTTCAAAATGAGATAATGAAGTGACTTTGGGGGTGTTTGTTGCAGATGTTAAAACGGATTATAGATTATAATTTAACAGATTATAGATTATACTTTTAATCTGAAGTTGTTAATCTGTTTGGTACAGCTGCTAGATTATAGATTTAAATTGCAGAATAGTGTTTGCTAAATAAGCTGTGAAATAGTTTTTTGGTGTCTAAATGTCATTTTTACCCCTTTTAATTGTAAATTAAATTAACCTTTATTAATTGTAAATTGAATGAACTTTTATTTTTTGTTATTTATTACTAGTGTGTATTTCTCATAAACAAAATAAAAAATTAATCCGTAGTCCATTTGGGTCTTTTTTTTATTATAAAAAAAATAAAAAATTAAGAGTATAACCTTAAATTAATATTACCACAACAGAAGCTAATAATCAAAAGTAGGGATGATCAATTTGTTAGAATCAATTTTTTAAAGTTAAAATATGTTATTAAAATCAGAAGCTGCTTGAAATAAGCTTAATCAAATCGACCAAAGATTAATCAAACAATCCAAAATAGATTTTCTAAACTAGAATCTATAAATTGGTCAAAACAATCCATACCAAACACCCCCATTCAGTAATTGGTTGGGAATCCGTTTTAATTACAAGGTAATAAATTTGTTTTTTTAAATTTACAAATGAGTGCAATCTATCTGTAAATTTGCCATAATACATATCACCTTTTCATTTTCCTTTACCGTTCTTCTGTAACTTTGCCTCTAAATTGCCCTTTCATATCCTCTATATTGCCATCAACCCTTCTTTTACCCTTTTTAATAGCCACCAATCCCTTCTATATTGCCATGTTACATTTTTTTTTTTTTGGTGAGTTCACCACAATTAGTAATTGAATCATATTAGGACAATTAAATTGAGATAATCTTTTATTTAATAATAAAAGTAAAAAATTAAATAATAAAGCATGCTTTAGGGGTCAAAATGTAATCTATCCTAAACGTTTTGGTTAAGAAAAGAAATTTGTTAACCCAATGGATTAGAGTGAAATTTCAGAAAATAACAGGAGGTGCACGGAAATACACACTTCCATTAAATTCTCTTGTTCCTCTGATGTTCTTCAACATCCATAGAATTCAAGACCCAAAATAAAAAATAATAAATACTCGTAGAACTTTACGAGGGCAAGGCAAATAAATTGGAAAGGATGGTTGCATGTGTGATTCGATCAGTTCTGTTTGAAGTCATGCAAACACTTCTTCAGTCAGATTATCAATTCAAAGAAAATAACCAAATTCAGCAACAACTGAGATTCTCAAAATGTTCAAAGCAAACAATCTAACTTCAACTAGAATGACACAAACAAGACGACCCAAGTATTCTCCCCTGCCATCTTGTACCTTGATCTGCATCAGCAGCAAAATTTCACAATATCAGAATCTATGAAATTACACAAGAGAGAGAGAGAGAGAGAGAGAGAGAGAGAGAGAGATTCTTCCGCAATTATCATTCTGGGGCTCTAGCATATGTTTCACAGGAGGGGATATAGGACCAGACAACAATCATCTCTCCTTTTCTTTTCTTTGTGTTTTGGCAAGACGTCGGCCCCCATTTGGTATCACACATAAGTAGCTTTTATGACTATAGTTTTTATATTGTTAGCTTAAAACAATTAAAATAAGTTGTATGTTTACTACATTTTTGATTATCAGTGAAGAAAGTTTAACCTGCTTATAATTAAGACAAAAAAGATAGGGTTCTTTTGTCCATTTATATTCAAGGATTTCAAATAAGCAAATACAAGTTAAATAAATTATAATTTAAAATTGCAACCAAACACCATCAGTTCAATTTTTTTTGAGCAAATAAGCTAAAAAAGTGGACTTATAACTGCTACCAAACAGGGCCAATAAAGATATTTGAAATTGGTAGACCAACTGAGGTACCACTTGTGCACAAGGCTGGTTGGTAGACCAACTGAGGTACCGCTTGTGCACAAGGCTGGTTGTAGCAAAATATATATATATATAAATGCACAAGATAAGAATACCAAAACCAAATGCTGCATGTAGAAACTAATTCCCAGTTTCACCAGTTCGAGTAAACAACCCATATGGTTGCAGCCCATGGCCAACCATTGAAGTGCAGCAAAGAACAATGATGCAAAATGGACAGTTGATGCTTTACCTTTATTTATTGTCTTGGAAGAAGAGGGATCATTCGATATGATCTTCCAGGCCGTAGTTATATATTATCTCAATCTGCATCAGAAATCAAAATAGTAAGAAACGAGCCAAAGAGCTTAGAAACAGATTGTAAAGCCTGTGATTTCCAAGCATGACTGACAGCTAACTATCGACTCTACTGAAACATACAAATAAAGATATTATATTTCACAAGAATGAAGTAAAATAACAAAAAAATGGACCATGATTAAGAAAATGAAGTCTTTCTCTGTAACAATTTGGTTCGCTGCTGTTGTTCCTGTGGATATGCATATAGTTGCCGATTGATATAAAATGTAAGCCAACTCCTGTACAGGTCAGAATGGACTCATCCATGAATTGACATAAAAAAATTAACACCATGTGCCGGGTTGACAAAGTAAATTTGCTTGCAGTGGAGACCATCAACACTACTACAACAAAACTAAAGATCTAGAAAAGATGTCCTATTGGGTGCAATTTGCTATGACAGTAGCTGCTACTAGGACCGCCTCAGCTCTCACCCCTTCCACCTTTGGTGGTCCTACACTATTTTCTTTCTTAAGAAGTAAGCAAAGTATTGAAAAGCAATTATTGCATTTACCCTAAAAATTATATACTAATGCTATGCAAAAATTATTATAATCTCAATTTCATAATACTTTGAACACGTGACCTGAGAAGTATCTGACACTTCCCAAAATTAAACAAAATAGATTTTAAAATATGGATACATATCTATGAGTCCTGATACAGATCTGACTCCCATCTAGAAGTACTCGTGTTTCACAGCTTGTATTCATAAGAAACCAAGACTACTAACCCTAACAATTCCAAATCCTAGTCAATAAAAAGATACAATCTTAATCATATATAGTATTTTAAATTAAAAAAAAAATAATTTACAATTATGTTCCTAATAGCACAAACAATACACCGCCAAAATACTGTTACAGTAATTGCGAACAATATTGCTACAGTAATAGCCACCTTACTACAAACATTCAGTACTACAATATTCTCTTTCAATGAAAAACAAGAGCTATGAATCTATGATATCCTCTTAATGAAAAATACTACTGCATCATACTCCTCAGATGGGCTAAAACTTATCCTTGACTTTTAGCATTATACGATCCACCAAGAATACCTAAACAATCACCCTCAGACACTTCACTATCCTTTGCTTAAGCAACATACATGTGTGACTAAATCTTGGTCTCAGATACCATTTGACAACATTGGGAACAGAGGCAAAGACCTCATACTTCGACACAATAGAAGCCCAAATTTCTTCAAAAGAAACAAGGGGAAAAACTTCCAACAATGTGCTATTTTGTTTGCAAATGCTAATGTTCTCAAAGAGAAAATATACAACTGTTAAGTTTTCATTCATGATTGCATTGCCTGTCAAAGCAGTATCAGTTGCACTTGTAGGAAACCAAGACTACTAACCCTACTACTTGTGATGGTCAAGAAACCAAGACTACTAACCCTACTACTTGTGATGGTCAACTCGAATGGCAAGTTGCCCAGGCTCTATCCAAGAGGTCTTAGGTTTGAGTCCCGATGTCCTACTTAGACCAATATGTGAGGCTAGCCGGCGGTTGCACATATCCCGAGTTTGTACTGTTGGGGTGAGTCCGAAGGGCCCCCTTCCGAGGATCAGTTCTCAATTATCAAAAACGCCAAAAAAAAAAATAAAAAAAATAAAAAAAAAAGAAAGAAAGAAAGAAAGAAAGAAGAAGAAGAAGAAGAAGAAGAAGAAGAAGAAGAACTACTAATCACAATAAAAGTCTTAATTATTAAAAATATCTAATGACAATAATTTTTTGTGAACCAGAGAGACATAAAGAAGTCTGTAACAAAGAAATAGAACCGAATTACCAACTCACCTGGGAGACTATAACGACCAAAAAGTCTACGAATCATCATTACCTATAAATAACAAATCCCTTCTAACTCAAACATAGTAGATCTCAAAGTTCAGGAGATCAATGAATTGTCTGAACAAATCTCCATGGGACTAAAACTGTAATTGTGCAACACTCTCCTAAATGAATGGCACATGCACAAAAATATAGCATACATCACAACATAATGTGACAGCATGCAATGCCCTCAGTTCTAAGCATTCCTCCGACTGAAAAAAAGGGGAAAGGAAAGGAGGAAGGGAGAGGGGGGAGAGGGGGCATCTGAAGGAAGGCAAACCCTTAGATATATGCACAAACATTCAGAACCTTGATCTTATTTCATACACAGAATCTTTTTGTATAAAAATAATTTTCATGAAAGTTAAATAAAGCAAATATGCAGAATTTAGAAGAAATCAAGCTATTCGTTAATCATATGTTGGACTAGTCAAACAAATGGAACTAAAAAATGAAAATTATCTAAAGAAAATAAGAAAGAAACTAAACAAGGAAATTTTCAAATAAATTACCCCAGCAGGCGGTGTTGGATTTCGGGTGAACTTGGAGCCACCAGGAGCCCATGGAACTGTTCAAAGAAAAGGCAGGTGAGCTTTCAAACTGCATAGGTGGATACAATGTCCAGCCACAATAATAAGCACCAAATGCAAAAATTTATCTATGTTTTAATTCACATAATCACTTTTGGTTTAAATAAGAGTTAAAAGAAAATGGAAAAAAAATTCAGAAAATAAACAAAACATAACACAGTAAAGAACATAGTTAAGAAGCTAAACAGTTAAACCTCTAACATCACGGCATGGAGATTTAAGTTTGCATCTGTACACAGCACAACAGAGGGGAGAGACCCTAAACCATAGCTCATATGAAGATTGTACATCATCATAAATAAGTCACTATATCTCACTCTATGGAGAATGAAACCCTAATAAGAGAGATGATGAATGATTGGAGAGAGGAAAAAAAAAACATAAGACCTAAGAAGCACAGACATTTCTAAGAAGGTAATATGTCATATCTGACACCGACATGACACAACACTTTTCAGACACTTTCCAACACTACATATGAAATACATTTCAAGTTTCAATAAAACAACTTGGAATCCAATGATAAACCACAAACAATATAAATTTATACTTACTCTCCTCCTTTAGTTTTTAAAAATTATTGATTTATATATATGACATATAATAATTATCTATCTTCTTATATGACATGACAAATATATAAGATTATATGTTTTGCACATGTCCCCCCGTGTCGGCATGTCCATGTCGTGTTATAT
The DNA here is from genome assembly GCA_036172215.1 of Camellia granthamiana. NCBI lineage: Eukaryota > Viridiplantae > Streptophyta > Magnoliopsida > Ericales > Theaceae > Camellia > Camellia granthamiana. Next base: position 10,803,155 of record CM069904.1, read on the forward strand.
GTCAATGCTTCTTAGCATAAGACCATCTCTTCTTGACCTTAATGAGATGATCGATTACAAAAGAAGGCTTGAACTGTTACTTTTGAATCTTCTAGATAGTTCTATTCTACAATAAATTCATAATTGTCAAATCGGGATTCGTATCGTGAATCGAAATGGTCTCGTACCGAATCGCAAATCGAATCGAATCGTGAATCGTAAAGATTCGGTCACTTCTTTTAAATTATTTAAAAACATATATTTACACATTTAGATGTTAAATATATCTTATGAATATAAAATATTTAGACTTAAATCAATAAAAATATTATTTTGAATGATAATCACATAGTTTAATAAGTAAGAAGTTAACATACGTTCCTATGCAAGATTACCATCTTATCTTTTTTTCTTTTTTAGATATTTTTTATCAACCATTCTTAATAAAAATAATAACCAAATAGACAAACTATCAATTTCTAAAGTAACAATAATTAACAACGATATTGATATTTGGACAATAAGCATACATACTTTTCTAAGTAACAGTGAACAAATAATAAGAAACAATCATTTAGAATCTTTTTTTTAAAGCCTAAAATATTTCAAAAAGTATAACTGATCTCATACATGTAATATTTAATTTAATAAAATAGCAATAGATAATTCATAGTGTAATTTTAATCTTAAACATCTTTAGAAGATATATTATGATTTTTTAAAGAGAAAAAAAAATGAGAAGAAAGGTTAAAAATATGTTGGGTCTGACTAAATCTAATTGGATCCTATTAAAAACTTCATGATCATTAAAATAACAACAAATCATGTATATATGCTGGTTATTTTGCTATTAAATGCTATTCGAAGTTGTATTATGTCATTTTTATCAAAAAGATGGAGGAATAATAGAGTCAAAAATATGTCAGACACAATAATTTTAAAAATTGCATGAATCGTAAAAAATGAATCGAATCGTAAATCGATTGTGAATCGTACGATTCATTAGAGATTCACTTCCAAAATAGATTCACCCTTAGATTCGTATCGATTTTGCAAAAATCGCGAATCGAATCGTGAATCGAATCGCGAATCGTAAGATTCTGATAACAGAGAATAAATTTATCTTCTAGCAAACCCCTTAAAAACAAGAAGCCAAGAAATCAGCTTTGATGCTTGTTAAACTATTAAATACTTTACTGCATTTAATCTTCAAATGAACAAAATATATCCATCTCAAATCATGCATTTCTTAGAAAATCACCAAGTATCTTGTCCTCTTATTCACTTTGTGTCATATCATTCTAAAGGGTTCTATCAAGTAGTTAACATCAACGCACTCACAGAAATAAAGCTTCGTGTGAGTACTTACCAATGTAAGGATCAGGGTGCCTCCACTTGTTATGGCTTGCTTCACCATCAGCTATCAATCTATCAATTGCCTCAAGATTTTCCTGGGAAACCGCCAAGGCAAGCAATGTGCATTGAATAGCATTACCACAAAACATAGTAAAATACATGGTTTAAACACAACCAAATACTTTAGCAAAGTAATGCAACTCAAGCAATAATCATGATGTTATAAAATTATCATTTCTATCATAATCACTGCCTCCAAAGGCTACAAATCTTCTGGGTCACTGCTTCACGCAATGTTGACAAGCAAAATACACCATTCATACTGGTATTCAGCCATACAGTCATATCACCACATTAAGTGGGTCAAATGGAACATTCCCTGCATTATCCGAGTAATATGGTTGACTCGTACCAGAATTCCTCATTTTACAACTTGGGTTTAAACAAGTATGTTTGTTCCAAATGCAGCAATAAAATTATGCCCAATAGGCGAATGCCACAGCACCCACTAGTGAAAGTTTAGCTTTTCCAATTGAACCATTTCACTGTAAAACAGAGGGATATGTAAGACTGATGAAAATATAAGTGCTTGCAGGTGATTAATGTTCTAACCTGTGTTACATGGACTCTTCTATTTCCCACAACGTACCTGTGTCCACCGTATATGACAAGGATAAGGGTGTGGAATATGTGTCCGGCACCCGTATCCAATTTAGACAGTCAAATCTTTTAACTTGTTATAATATATGAAGATGAAGAGACTCACATTTGCTAGTAAAGCAATATTTTTGACCTCTCACATGAATTAGAGATAGAAATCTCATATTTTTCTTTAATCCTATTTAATTTCTAGTATATTTCTACATAATTTATAACATCTCATTTGAGAATATTAAACAATATGCAATATATATGCATATAAGACACATCTCCATATGTTAGATACTTATCCCAAGATCCTAATATCTTAGTTTATGAAGGTCTGACACTGGATACAGACCCGCACCCGATACTCGTATAAAGTCCATGTAACATAGTTCTAGCCATTGTTGACATGGTAACTAATATTTAATACACAAAATAAATGTACTCTTTAAATCCCAGGAAATTTTAAAATAAAAAAAGAAAAGGAAATCACTAGGTTCACTGTAACGCAAAGTGAGATTCTGGAAAATAGGTATAAACAAGGATAAAATATGATTTGTGCTTGCACATTATTCAATCACAACCATTTGGTACATGAAGATGAGATTTTTTAGGAGTAATTGAGGGGAAATCTAAAGTGCGATGGAGAGAACAAACCACGTTTTTGTTGGCCTCAAACCTCTCGCGGAGCTCCGATGCCTGAAAACAAACAACCATCCATTATCATCGATCATGATGATTACAAGCTAAAACCTATATATATAAACAAAGCGGGATCGAAACCCTAGAGATTAGAGAATGAGATGATAGATAGATACATCTTGGTAGAAGAGATGACGATGAACGGCCCAATTGAGAGTGTCTTTGAGGGCTCTCCTGTACAGGATCCTCACTCTCTCCTTCTGTGCTGCCCTCCTCGCCAGGTGCGATGCTGCACTCATCTCTCTCTCTCTCTCTCCTCTCACTCTCTCTCCCTCTGCCTCACAAATGCAGCTAATTTTCTCAGACTCGGGCAATGAGGACGGACACCGCCATCCGTCGTCGTTTTTCGTGAATTAGATATGAGTGGTCCTATTAATACCACTACCACAATTATAGCGATCTTAGTATTTGATCCGGTTTTACGGTGTTTTGCACTCGGGTCTTGTAGCTTAGGTTAAGTTTGAGAAGACTAAATAAGTATATTTTTTTATTTTTATTGTATTATGTGTAAAAAAAATAAGGAGGAGATGTTGATTGATGTGACTCAAAAAAAATAAAAAGATGAAATAAGTGCACTTTTTTAGGTTAGCCAAACTTGGCCTTAATATCATTGTTTATATCTTTTCTTCTTCTTATTCTTTAAATTTAGGTTTTTGAATGTCTTTGGCGTGTTTAGAACAGATTGATTGCTACTTGGTCTAGAATCTTGTTATTCAGAATTTTGGTCTTGAGCTCGAGCATGTCTTCTTGTGCTCGAGCGGGGTTTGCAATCATTCAGTACTTTGTGCGTCTGCAAAAATACTTCAGAGGTGTTTTTCACACTCGAGCAGAGTTTCTTATACTCGAGCGAGTCTGAGCTCGAGCGGCCTCTCTGGTGCTCGAGCGACTGTTTGAAGTCTGTAAAATATAAGGCGAGTGTATTTTACGCTCAAGTAGGTCTCATTGCGCTCGAGCAGGTAGTGCCTTGCTGTTATGTCTTGGCGCTTGAGCAGGTCGAATTTTTGTGTCTGACGCTTGAGCGTCAAACTCTTCGCTCGAGTGGACTGTGCGTATATCAGATCGCGAAAGTAACTTTTTAAATCACTTTTTATGTCCTTTCTCTCTCTAAAACTTTTCAAAACCCTAAGTTAAGAGCCTCTCTCTCTAAAATACTCTCTCTCTATATTTTGATCTAGATCTAGTGATCTCCTCACCCTCCTTCATTTGATAAAAAGATTGAGCTCTTCAAGAACTCTATTTTCATCCGAGTAGAAGTTGGTTTCGTCATCTTTGGAGTTAATCTCTTGCTTGGCTCATCTTCTCTTCTTGAGGTAGGGATATTCTACTCTCTTATATGAGTTTTAACATAGATGTTGGTTATTTTGTATAAATGGTGTGATTTGAAAATTTTGAGTGAAGTTAGGGTTCGAGTTGAAATTATAAAAGAGGGGTTTCTATTGTTGGGTTTCATATGTGTATGTGAGGTCTTGAAAATGAGGTTGTTTGTGTAATATGGGTAAAATTTGGCCTTGGGGGCAACATTTGAGAAAATGAGAAGAATGCCCTAATTTGCATTATATAAATTATTTGTTTAAGTAGTGAAATCAATGTGGAAATATGAAATTGGCTTAGGAATAATGAAATTGGGAAAATATGTGATTAAACGGTGTAGTTTGATTGATAAACCACTCACCTATGGAAAAGTTAATAAATTATCTATTTGATAGATTTATTTATGTATTTAGAAATAATTGTTTTGGGCTATCGGTGGAGGATAGCCATGATTGTTGTAGAAACTGTATGATGATTAGGTAAATTGAAACTAATTAATTGGATTATGTCATTGAATATGACGGTTAGATTAACACATTGAATATATGATTTAATTGATCATTGTATGTGACAACATGTTTAAATACATTGTATATGTATCTTTATTTGGGAGGAGAAAGGGGATGTACTCAATTGTTTAGATGGAGATAGGGGATGTATTCCATTGTTTGGGAGGAGATAGGGGATGGGCTCTATTGATAATTAAGTTGGTCGGAGCGTTCAGGGTGAAAGTTCCGAAATCTTATATACATTTGAATGATGTTAATGATTGAAGTATTGATGATATGAGTTGTAGTCTCATTTTAAATTGTTTGGATAAAAATGAACCATGTTAATGAATTGATTTGAATAAATAAATGGAAGTGGATTGAAATATGGATGTCAATGTTGATTGGTTATGGAAGGAGTGTAACTTGGTTTTCAAGTGTTAAACATTTATCGGATGCTAATATTTTAGTTAATTCTCATATGTTGTTTAGCATATCTCTACTAGATTTTGGCTCACCCTACTTGAGACACAATTTTTCAGGTACAGGTGATATGCCGCCTCCAAGATCTTAGCTTGAGAGGTTTTGGAGTTGAAGACTCCCTTTTGTTATTCGTTTTGATGTTAAATGTATATTCAAGCTTAGGGCTTTTTATGTATAGAGTTAGGACTCTTTTTGTTGTAACCAAGTGATGACTTGGAAAGCTGTAAGCCCATAGGGCATTCATTTTGTTGCTAACATGTAATATACATCGTAATGCAAACTCTAATGAATGAAAAGATGATAGTTCTATTATGTTTTATGGATTTATTGAATGGTTGGATTAAGTCTTTTTTGAGGACATTATAACAATAATGCTAGGTATAATGAAAGAAGTATCATAAAAAGTCTTCATGAAGATTCTCCACTCTTGGATTAATTTATAGTATTTGTAGTGTTTTATTGTATATTATGCAATCACCCTATAAATTATTTTTGATCTTCTATTCCTGTGGACCTTTATTTATAAATTTCGAAACTTTTAAAATTTATTCTCTCCCTTCAAATAATATCAAAATTATCTTTAAATATCTTACCCTTTGAATGCACACACCTACATCTCCAATAAAACTTTCCTTCCAAAAAACCATAACAAAACTCACTAAAAAAAAAAAAGAAGAGTCTCATCATTTTCAAAACCTACGAAGAAGAATAAGAAGAATATTGCGTTTAGCGATTTAACCAAATTCCCATATGATATTTTTCATTGTTCTCAAATCCAAGCTCTTGATTTGAGCCACAATAATCTTTCAAGGGATGTTCCAATACAAAACTTGTCTATGGTTGTTACCAACTTTACTTATCTTAACCTATCATACAATCACTTCTTAGAGATTAAAATATTCGATTCCCAATTCTTAAAACAATTAAGTTCTTCGAGTTTTCTTCATTCTGGACTTATCCCATATCACAAAAAGTTCAAAATCAATGTTCATTTATAGGTTCCCAAACAAATAAACAATGTTTGGGCCTGTGTTCTCGAATTTCGGTCATATATTCAGGAATTCAGTCCTGAAAAAATAACGAACATATTTTATTATTTTTGTCATTTTTTTCAAGAAACTTACCCTTACAAGGCCAATATCCTCTGAGTTAAGAATAACATCAAAGTTATGAACTTGCTCTAAGTTTTGTTGGACTCCTCTCGTCTTATGGAGTTGTAATTGTCAGAAAAATTTTCACTCATTGTCATAGTTGGAAAAATGTAGGTAATCAAATGGTTGCCACCGTTACCCCCAGAATATTGCTGTCAAAGGGTTTTGAAGGTTTTGAGGGTGGACAAGTTTTGAAGGTGGAATTTGGGAAAAATAGATGGGTGATGATGGAGGTAGATGCTCTCATAAGCCCTAATTCATGATGTAGTGAATGTGTAGGTTTAATTGTGAGACGGGGTGTCCCAAAATTAATAATATTCCTTGTAGTAATTTTATTTGAAGTTATTATTATAATGAAAAAAAAAAGAAGCTAAAAGTTAGAGGTCCAAAATAATTTATAAGAGGTCCAAAAAAAAAAAAAAAAAAAAAAAAAAAAAAAGAGGTTAACAACAACACTCTTACACATTGATGCGGTGATTAGTTTAGTAGATGGGTAAGTTACACTTTGCACCTGCCTAATTGTCATTTGGTAAAGGTTGACCTTATCGAGTTGGAACCAAAAAGTTTGTTTGTCTATTTTTTTTTTATTTAATTTTTTTTTAATTTTGTTGATTTTTGTGAAAAAAAAAGAAATAATTATAATTATAATATAATATTTTATTTTATTAATTTATTTAATTTATTTTATATTTTATATTTTTTTAATCTCAACTAAAATAACTAAACAAACCTTACTTATTCTCATTTTGGCCCTTAAACTTTAGATTTATTTAATCCTTTAATTGTTGATTTTTTCATCAATGTGATCTATTTGAAAACTGTTGTCAAATACTCTCAAACAGAAAAGGTCTCACCTCCGCTCAAAACTCCATATTCTCCGGAATCATTAAGACTCCATTTTTGTGAACCCATGCAGTTTTATAATAGTGATTCGAATCGTTTATTTTATAGATCTTGAAGAAAAATATGTAAATACAAAAAATTAGTTTAATCGGATATCAATACGTATATTAACTTACTGTATTTTATTTTATAAAATGAACAGTTTTAGTTTAAAAAATTATATTTACCATTAATTCCATAAAGCTCAGTTTTTTTAGATAGATAATATAGGTAAAAGAAAAAAAAATGTTTAGATAGAGAGTCCTAGAAAATAATGAAAATTAAAGTTCATTATACAACTCAAATCAGTTTGTTAATTAGGCTAACAATTTCTAGCACAATATACAGAAAAATTTAAATCTTGACAAGGTTTATTTTGTTTTTCTTTTTGTCCATATTTCTCCCCATAACTCTTTGTTATGGAGTGATTATATTTTTTTCCTATCATTTTGTTGCACAAATTTTCAACTACTTAAATACATGTAAGAAAATAAATTTTAATTTTTTTCTTTTCTTTCACTTCACTTTTTGACCATTTTTATTTTCTATCATATGTTTCTTTTCAAATAAACGGAGCATAAAACAAAACAAAATTAATTAATGTACCTATCTATTTGCAATCAAATTAATTATATATATATATATATTAAGATATACGAGATGAATGATTTACATCACCATTGTAAGGCCCACGGGACCCTCAAAGTGAAATTTTGAAGGTTATGGAGAAGATAATCAGGGAGCTACTCCCAACAAAAAATGCAATGTGGCACATAAGCCAGCGTAGAAACAACAATGCTGGATATTTAAAAACTGTATCAAACGTTATCCTTATTTTTTACCTACTAGCTTACACAGTTACTTGAATGGTCAAAGCAGGAAAGTGTATTGTTTAAAGGCAAAAGTGAAAAAATATCAATGTCATGTGACATTTTTGTTATAATATTACACGGTGGTTACTAGCTGAATTATATTAACAAATATTCAATAGTTGATGGACCAAATTAAAATAAATAAATAAACAAAGTTTAAAGATCAAAGTGTGAATTGGGTATTTTATTAAAAATGCAAAGTACAATTTACCTCAAGCTTTCTCTTATATTATTGTCGGTGTACTTTCTTCTCCGACGGCGGTGGCGGTGGAGTTGGGCAGCAACGACAGGGACAACATCGACGGAGACGATGGGCTTTCAAAGAGACCTTACTTTCCAAACCACATCTTTGAGTAGATTAGTAATTTTTCCTGAATCGTAACTGCTTTTTTGATGGATTTGTTTATTATTATTATTATTATTATTATTATTATTTTTTGTTTGGTTGGGATGACCATTTGAAATCTTGTTTATGTACTGTTATTGTTTTATTAATATAATGTTTTCCATGTTCAAAAAAAAAAAAAAAACTTCTTTTAATTTTCAAATCTTTATTATCTTTTTTTCATTTGAATTTTTCTCTCTTTTTGAGACATAATATATCCTCATAAGATATGTGGACCCCACAGGATACAATATCCAATCCCACTCTTTATATCCTGGAATCAAACAGGGCCTTAGAGTTCCTAAGACAATGTCGCAAAACAGACAATACCACAACAATTGTGCGAGTCCAGTTGTTGGGGCATTGCACAAGAGCATACAATAATTTTTGCATATTGAAGACAAACAATTTTACCAAACGTCTCATAGTTTGGGAATTATTTCGAGGGCCCTTTGGTTCTATGGAAGAATCTCACTTTCTCAATCAAATTAGCAAAATGGCGAACAACAATCCACATACTGGATATAAGGGTTAATAGCCTTTTTACAGAATTACGCATTGGGAGAACTTGTTGGATGGCTTGATATAGACTTTTGACATAACTAAGAGCTCAAATTAAGAAATGTCTTGAATTCAAATCTCTCTGTTGTATTTAGATTCCCTTTGATTGGTTGGAGTTCCATGCAAAGAAAAGTATTGGATAGCTTTGATATCTATTGTTGGGAGAATTGGTGCCTTAACAGAACCAACATCAGGTAATAGCCTTTATACACATGAAACATATGTGACTGAAGATGCACATAAAACCAACAAATTTTCAGAGAACAAGCTCATTTCTAACCTGAGGAAACTTACAAAATGTTCACAAATCCATCACCATTGTGGACAATCTTTGTCAATTTCAATCACAAATGAATATCAAATAGTCAATACAATCTAGTTAGTAGCCTCTAATCTTATATGCATCTGATCATAGAACAAACTTACAAAAGAGAAACCATGCTGTTTTTCCAGCCAAAGGATCTTCTGCTCATGCGTGGACGTGTGAAGCTAAGCCCAAACATCTCCTTGAGAGCCTCTCCTTGCTCAGAGAACATGATCAGCTTTCCAACAATCGTAGCACTCTCCGTAGTATGGTTTATATCACTTGCGTCGCTCCACAAGCAGTTGACCAGTTGTAGCCTCCTCCGCTTTGAACCCAAACTGATGCCCCACTTCTGGTATAGTCTATTTCTCTCCCCTTCTGAGTACCTCTTGTACATGAGCCTGCTTAACATCTCTCTCTCGCGGCGAAGGGCCTTCAAGCTGTCACTCCATACATAACATGTTTTAGTAATGTTCCACACAGAACATGTTTTAGTAAGATGGTGACACACAAATGCTCCGTTTGTTTCAATGGAAAACATTTTCTACGAAATTATTTTTGTAGAAAATGTTTTCCTATGTTTGGTTGCAAATGTGCAAGTGATTGTATTAGTAGTGGTTTTAGTGCTGGTGGTTGTCGTAGCGTGGTGGTGGAGGTGGCAGTGGTGGTGAAGGTGGGGGTGGAGTTGCGGCAATGGTGGTGATGGCGGTGGTGGTGATAGTGCGGTGGAATTGATAAGACATTTACTGGAAAACAATTTATGCCTTCCAAAAGTGGAATATATTTTCTACTCAAAAAGGCTTGTTTTCCATTGATCATGAAAAATATTTTCTATTGATTTTTGTTTTCCGTCATACCAAATGCTAAAATGAGGAAAATGTTTTCTGCAGAAACAAATGGAGCATAAATAAATGCAAGGCAAAAAACATTATCAATGTTGCACAAGAGGAAGTTTGGGAAAGCGGGTGGCCATCTTTGAAAGAATCCAAAGAAGACCTTGGTTAGATAGAGAATATAGGCAAGTGAAAGAAAAAGAAAAAAATTAATTTTTTATTTGTTTGTTTAGATAGAGAGTCTTAAAAAGTAATGAAATTAAAGTTTCCTGAATAACTCAAATTAGCTTGTTAGTTATGCTTATGATTTCTTGCAAAATATATAGGGAAATTTATTTTTCCCATAGAACTTGACAATGTTTTTTTTTTTTTTTTTGATAAATAAATTTTATTACCACAGCATCAAGAAGATGCTAAAAGAATACAAAATGAATCCTGCAAAACGGGGACCTAACCAACTAAATCATCAACAAAATCTAAGATAACAAATAAATCTGGATTCACCCTTCCCGACACCCAACTGTACAAAACACCCAAAAACCAAGACTCGAAACATGTAATGGATTGAGCATTTCCTTGACAATGTTTATTTTGTTTCCCTCTTTGCCCATGTTTCTCTCCACAACTCCTTGTTATGTAGTGATTACATTTTTTCATCATTTTCTTGCAAGATTTTCCATCTATTCAAATGCATGCAAGAAAATAAATTTTTATTTCTTTTTCTTTTCTTTCACTTCACTTTCTATCATCTGTTTCTTTCTAAATAAATGGAGCCTAAAAGAAAAATAATGTGGATGCTAGAAAATCAAATGATTTCATTAACATGCATGCATTCAAGATACAGAGAGAGGGTGGACCTTGATGCCAATGTGAGAGTCTGACCATCTTCCCCTACATGGTTACCCCGAGACAATGCTTCCTTGAGGAAAGAAAGTCTCCTAAGCTCCACCTCCATGTAAATAGAATCTGTCGGGTCACCTTTGAACAGCAGAAAAAAATATGTTCTATGGACCAATGAAGTATTGCAAGATTGCCAAAGTTGAAGAATTTCTTTTTGCCGCCTCTCAAATTCAAGAGGCCAACTTGGAGGACTTTCTGGTGTGTCCTGCATCGGATCTAATCCAACATCCTTGACATTCTTTCCAGAGTTTTCAGCCTTCGGTTCCATCCCCTGAACCTAGCATGCACATAGGAAACCATATCAAATAGAGCACAAGCTTCAAAAAACGCCGACCATTTCAAAGTTACTGAATTACACATGCATTATAGTCATCTAATGACATGGGTCAAGCAAGTAGAAATATTTACATGTATGCTAGCCTAGGTAAACATGCCACACTAAATGAGTAAATGAAAATGATAGCACACAATTTGCTTTCCATTTGCTACATGACATGTCAATACGTAATAAACCCTTAGGCTGTGTTTGGATCAAAGATTTGAGGATGAATTTGTGGGGAAAAGAAAATAGAAACGGAAAAGTGAATAAATAGAAGCTAAATTTTTGTCACATTTCCCTTTCCTTTTCCTTTCCTTCCACAAAACCCTCATCAAATCCTAGATCCCAACACAACCTTAAATTCCTTTCCTTGCACCTGAACCCCCAAAAACTGATAATACAATAATAATAAATAACTATTCCTAAGTAATGATAGGCAAAAGGTTATTGATGTTTTATAAATGGCGGCATACAATGATTGGATGAATATTCTCACAAAAACAAACATTGATGGTTTGCACCAATCAATACATAAAGTTTCATAGCAGAATTGGTGTATAAGGTAAGCCAAATGCCCACTCATTGATCGGAACCAAATTCTCAGAAAGTTAGATAGTGACCACAAAAAATGACAATATTTCACAGGAGGATATTGAAGCAAAGAAAAGTGGGCACATTCTAACCTGACAATCAGCAAGTTGCTTTTCATACTCAACCTTGGCCATTTCTTTCAGTCCTGCAACAAAATTATCAATGCTAGGAATTTCCTCATCTGTGGAATTCATGTTCTTCTGAGCTTTTAGCTCATCTATAAAAGCACTTCCAATCGAAGACTGAGAATCATTTCTCGACAACCTTGGAGCATCATAATTTAATTGAGGAAGCATCCTTTGGAATCCTTCTGGTCTTCCAGGAAAGCTTGTCTCAAAACCATCGGGTGGTGTATTATGACTTTCTCGTGCCATGTTGAAGTACGGTGATGATGAGCCAGCCATGAGATTAGCCCTACAACTCCAGCTCCTACTTAACTTCCGACTTCTAGAACTTGACATACCTGCAGCCTGAGACCAAGGAGATGGGTCATCAGGGTATGGGCTGACTCGAGAATCAATGGTCTTTTGTACATCGCGGATTCTCTGCTCCAATGTCCCATAAGTCAAATTATTTTGAATGTGGCTTACTTCTCTAGGTGGGTTGGATTCCGTTTCCTCATCTTCCACATTGCTACATATGGGCACGGGCGTCAATGCCAACATTCCTTCAGCATCATCAGTTGATAAGGCAAGGGTTTCAGAGATCTTGTCCTTGTTGGATTCATCCATCTCAATACATCGAACTTCCTTGCAGATGTCATCAGGATCTTCTCCACTTCCCAGTGCAAACACCTCACGGCCTTGACACGCACTGGATCTTACAAACTTACCTCTATCTGACAGCAGCGAAGAAGCACCCATGGACACAGAATCATCTTCATCATTCCCTGAAGCTTGATCATTTCCAACCATGCGCAGCAAATCCTCATACCGAGATTCAGCAAGATCTCGTTGCTTAGTTAGCTCCCTCACCTCTTTCTCCAACTGTGTTATAGAAAAACCAGGGACACATTGTAAACGCAACAAGTAACTTTCGTATAAATGGACCTTTATATGCCAAGTCTTTGTATAAACACATGAAGTCAATCTCAGAATTACAACTAAATACATGGGTGACTCTAATCATCACATTAAAATGTATTTGTGATTCCACAACTTTACAGTTGAAGGATAAACAAATGAGACAGGCCTAGGCCAAAGATATGTCCATCCCAAGTTACCCTCACATTGTGAAAGTCCCCAACTATTATTGGTATGATTTATGACATTTTCTTACAGTGAAGTGCTATTCCTGCTCCACATAAGCTCCTCACGCTCCATTGTCGGGTTTAAAATAAATTCAGGTAACAAGATTGGCCATCTAATTGCAAGTTAACCCTCTCCATCTTAATAACCAAACAGAGAACAAAGCACAGTTCAGTGATACAAAATCCCATCATGGTTTGAAGGGCAATGGATGATGGTGGAAGAGTGACAGGCATGTCTGGGATTCGACTGAAAATAGAAGCAATCTTGTCATTTGAACATATGAAAAAAGAGTGGAGTGTGAGAAGCTTATTAGGCCTAGGCAGCACAAGTAGTGACAAAATATTTGTCATTTATTCCTTATTATCTAAAAGGAAATTTCACTACTCCATTCCAACAACTTGATTCACACTTGTCAAGCTTCATTAAGTTAATCAGGGCCTATGAGGTGGATGCATTTGGTTACAGCATTTCTGTCTTGGATTTATGAGAGGCAAAAAATATTTGCACAACACCACTAAGTATCATTGTTTAATGACAGGCACCAAGAAAGTCACTTTGTTAAAAAACTGGAGCTTCTTGAGAGGCTCCAAACGTGTTCCCCCTAGATGTGGAGATGCACAAGGAATAGTGAGAGGACATGCCTTTGGATCTCAAATGGAACAACCTATTCTCTTACATGTTTTGGTGCCATTTATCCACTCATTTCCCTTTACAGTTCTTACAATTTCCTTGGTATTTCAGATTCAACCCCCATTGCTCACCATTTCCAAAGCTTTTATGAGTCCTTTATTATTTTTATATCTCATTGCTTTGCAGAAATCAGTCCCCCCCCTGGCAATCAAGTGTATGATACCCCTGATTTTGGGCAAATAAAAATGTTTAACACTTTAACATGCTTATATTGAGAAATGAGTTAGGACAGTCATAACCTTTTCAATCTGAAGATCTTTCTTTCTCAGTAATGCCGCATGATCACAAGTGGAAGAAGGGGCAGGAGTTCTTAACTCACTCTCCAATCGAGCCACCTCTCTTTGCAATTGCTTCACCAAGGCCTTATCAGACATGACTACGTTAACCTTTGCATTTGTAGTCACTTCTTTGGCACAAGTGGCAAACAAGAGAGTATTTCTAGATTGCTCAACATGGCTTCGTGCAGGGCTCAAAGTGCAAATGATGGCAGTTCTAGCATTGCCTCCCAAACAGGGTTGCAGTATGCGTGTTAGCTTAGAGTCTCTGTAATTGACGTGCCCATGTCTTCCATTGCTGCATCCAACAATAACAGAGATTTTACTTGGTTCTCTACATACAATCTAGTCTTGCTGACAGCTAATGACAACCTCTAGCAATGATATATCTATATTTTTCAAGTGCCAATTGGAAGTCAAAAGAGTTAACATGTCAAGAATGGGACGATTAATAAACCTTAGCTTGCGAATAACAGTTCCCAGAGTCAGTAAACTACGGTTGATGTGGCAGCCTTCTTTCAGCCTAGCCCCAACTGATAATGCCTGAGATGCACGCTCACTTCCTGCCAGATCGACAAAATTCTGCAGCAACAAAAACCAAATTTACTTACCGCTACTGACCATTTGCCAAAAAAATTCTAAAATTTATTTGGAGGACACAAACTATCCAAATATATTGATTAGGCAAATTTATGTTCAATAAAGAGTGATCCAAAAGGAAGTTAATTGATCTATACCACACTAGCTGCAAGTGTTGTCGAATTGTCTTTGCCTAAACACTCACGGGAAGAACTTTCAATTGTCTGCAGATATTAAATCCATAAGGGGTAAGTAAAATATTCTAAAGCACTTCAAAAAAATCTTAGCTAATAACTGCACTGAACAGAAAGGGGATGGGAAGGAGCAGCACACCAATCTAAGAATTTGATGAGATCTAGAGCTTGTCTCATTCAAGGTAGTCTCCCCTATCTTTCTTTGAGCTGCAAGAATGCAATTTTATACATAAAGACAAGGCACTATTTCATAATACCTATTACCGCTATTACTATCAGGGGATGCCTTTTACCTTCACAAATTGATAGAAGCCCCTTGAGATGGCTCCAATCCCTTAGAGTTTCCTCTGTAAGTTTCTCCACGACAGTCCCTTTCTAAAGGAATGACAAATCATAAAAGATATATATCCATATATAAGTATATATTCAGTGGATGAAACTGAAAATAAATAAATAGATAGACATTTACCTCTGGATCATCTAGGACCCTGAGTGGAAGACTATCCGTGCTAAGGAGATCTCTTACAGCTTCGTTGTAGATCTCCATTGCAGAAAACTTCAAAACAAATGCTCTATCTTCATGCTGGAGATCGTAGAGGGGGGGAAAGAAAGAATATTACAGTTATAAATGTTTAAAAACAAAGAACATAATGGAATATAAAAATGAAACAGAAAACAACACCAAATAAACATTTTATTTGTTACCCTATGTATATAGTCATAAATGTCTGATATTGTGTACTCTGTTATTCCAATCATGGTATATGTCTTTCCACTGCTTGTTTGCCCATATGCAAAAATACTTGCTGAAAGGAAAAATTGTTGAGGTGAAAAACTTTCACTTCATTCAAACAATCAGTAAGATTATGACAAGAAGAAACCAGAACATGAAATTATACTTACAGTTAATACCACTGACCACTGAAAGAGCAATTTCCTTCGTTCCTTGCTCATAAACCTGCCTAGTCGAGCAGTCACCACTAAATACGCCATCTATCCAACATAAAGCAACAATAAAAGAAGGTTAAGTCAAAATAAGGAGAAAAAAAATGTACATCTTCAAATAGAAATCCCATGCAATTCTCAAATTGTAACAGAAACATCTATTTCCAAAAGTTGTAACTAAATTATGAATACACGAGCCGTCATATAGTACCTAAATGTCCTAATCCAAGTCACTAAATATTTTCTAACAGGTAGATTGAATTTTGTTTCATACTTGATGACCCGATATGCTCTAGATCAAACCCAAACGCCATGAATGCAAAGAAATATTTGAATCCAGAATGATAACAAATTAAATAGGTAGATGGCCATTTCCTTACCAAATGTATGAGCAGTTGGAAACATGGACCGCTCTTGAAGGCTGTTCCGGAACAAAATGGTAGTCTCGTTGATGCATTCCCAATCTGAGACTTCATTCCTCGCAATCTCCTTCTCACTCAAAGGCCTCAATCTAACCAATACAAGAATCTTCTCCTCACTACCACCACTCGCCACTCCTTGCATCTCCTCCCACTTAGTCAACTCTTCCCCACCAATTGCCCCCATTTCTCACCCTCCCTCTTTTTTTTCACAAACCCACCTCCATTAATCCAAAAACTTAATAACCCATTATTCAAATAATTAGCACCATTTCACTCACTCTATTGCCTGCTTTCCAATCATGCAAGACAGTTAAGATGTTAACACAAGGTTGTTGGGCTAGCCTTAATAAACAAATCTGAACTTCCCATAATCACATTATCTGCACACAATAATAATAATAATAATAATAATAATAATAATAATAATAATAACAATAATGGATAAACTAAACAACCAACAAACTAACCTAAAAGTGCTAATCACAGGTAGTTGAGATAAAGCTATCTTTCTTTGCTTCATATTTGGCAACAACCCTAGAAGCTCCATTTGAAGGTTCAGGGCAGAACAGAAAGCTTTCCGGGGACCAACTATGCTTGCAGACGAAGTAACAATGCTTTACAGAATTTCTAAGGTGAAATAACTGTACAGTGGTACAGTAAAAAAATTACAAAATCATGAAACAGTAAACCCAAACCAAACCCAACCAAGCCTTAAGTCCCATCAAATGGGATAGGCTAAAAATCATGAAACAGGATGGCATTTTAATTATTAAAGTGTATAAACTTTACCTCTGATTTATAAATACTTTTTTCTGTTACCACTGGCCAGCAATTCCCTCAATTTCTAATGGGCTGGTGAAAGCTTGAAATTTTGCAGACATGGTGGTCCCCAACATATGCATACACACACACACACATATATGTACTTATCTTGTTTTACAGAAAAAATGTGAAATTAAGGGAGAGTTTACCTTCTCTGTCGTTTTCAAAGGATGGTAATGAACTCAGAGTTCAGATAGGGTTTAGATTGAATGGTCAGAAGCTTCTGCTCTACAAATTCCAACCTGTCAATTGGAAAAATCCAAATGAATCAGAATGTAACCGTTAAATTTCCTAGAAAAAGTTTAGATAGAAAACAAAAGAGAGAACTGTGATTTTACGCATTTAAAACAATTTTACCGGAAAATTTGAAGGACAGTATCAGAATTTTTTTTGTTGCAAACCATCCAAATCGAATTCCAAGTAGTGCGTAAATCTTAAAAATTGAAGGAACTTATGGGAATTTTTTGGTAGAAATGCTCCTCCAAATCGAATTATATACACACAGAAATTCAAAATAGTGTGTAAATCTTGATGTTAAAAGTAAACCCAGAATTTGAAACGTTGAATTTTCTCGAGAAAATTTAGTGGGTTGTGTGAACTTGAAGCTCACCAGAAAGATAGTCAAACTTTACGCGTCGAATAAAGTGAATTGTGCTTAAAACAAACAGAGACTAGATAGAACAGTAGAATCGGCCAAAGCTTAACCCTTGTGATAGCTCTCTCTGTGTAATGTTTAGAATCCAAAAATGGAGAGAGAGAGAGAGAGAGAGAGAGAGAGAGCATGAACGCAGATCGGCGATGGAGTTGCTGGTGCGTCAACGTCTGAATTTTGTTCTGGTGTGAAGTAACTGAAATTACTGTAACGTCTTTAAAATTACAACTCTCTATCATAATTGTTTACCCAACGTTATTTTAATTAATTTTTTAATTTTTTTCTAGAAGACTAACCAACAAGTATAAAGAATAGTTAAATTTATGGTAATAATTTTATTTTATTTTATTTTATTTTATTATTATTATTTTTTTTAAACTTTCCCCAAACAGTCTCCTCTATATTTTCATGTGTAATTCGTTACTTTGGCAAATGTTAATGTTGGAATTATTATAAAAAATATTTTGAAATATGGTAAAAAAAATTTAAAATGAGTAAAAAGTGTTATAAAATTGATGAAAAGTTGATTGAATTTTACATTTATTTTATTTTTTTCTTATGTTCCTAAGGTATTTGTTAGCAATATCCTTTTATTATAAATTTGTAATGTCAACTAAGAGAAGATTATGAAGGACGATAATCCTTTATTTTTGTGAAAAATTCTATTTATCATTAATACTTTTAAAATATATATTTTATTTTATAAATAAAATAACCCTTTAGTATAAAATATATGTATCATATTCTTCTATTATCTTACATTCTTTTTTTATTTTCTATCTAAAAAATTTCTTTATTCTATTAGAGATTACTTCTATAATATTTGAATTTTTATATGTGTGTATGTATAGTTTATATATCATATTTTTGAATCTTCCAATGATGAAATCTTGGTTCCATCTTTGCTTTTTGTCAATCTATAGTTAGCGGACTTTTCTTAGGTGTGCCTTGCATATGGTATGCAAGGCATTTACACCCTTTCTATTTTGCGTTTACACCTTTTATATATTGGGTTATATGACATTTTTTGAAAGTTTACACATTGGTGACTTGCTAAACGGGTTCTTTGCAGGTAAATTAATTAAATAATGTAATATATTAATGATTTCATAAAAGGTCCTAAAAAATGTGAAAATATTTTCAGAAATGGGTGTAAACTTTCACAAAATGGTGTAAGGTATAAACTTTCAGGAAAAGGTGTACACCTTCAGAAAATGGTGCAAGTGTTTTGACGAAAAGGTATAAACTTTCAGAAATGAGTGTAAACTTTCACAAAATGGTGTAAGGTATAAACTTTCAGGAAAAGGTGTAAACTTTCAGAAAATGGTGCAAGTGTTTTGACGAAAATGTATAAACTTTCAGAAATGGGTGTAAACTTTCACAAAATGGTGTAAGTATTTTGACGAAAAGGTATAAGTTTAGAAATTTTTTCAGAAAAGGTGTAATGTTTCAGAAAAAGTGTAAATTTTAGTTTAGTGTAAATTTTATCGACAAATAACAGTTTAGTCGCTAAAGGTTTGAAATTTTATTACCATCGGCCCCCCTCTTCTCTGTTTCCCACCAACACTTTCTTTGTTCTCTCTCACACGCACACAGAATAGTCACCACCAATCCTGACCCCCGCTGACCACCCAAGCGTCGGTGGCCTCCGGTACTCACTGCCGTTTGACATTGCCACCTCCACGGCGACAGCTACGGCCACCGCCATTGCCGCTGCTGCAAATCAAAGGTTTTTTTCTCTCTCGTTATCGATCTTGGTCTCTCTCTGTTAATGTCGGCCTATTCTCCGTCGATGTCGGTCTCTCTCTGTCGATCTTTGTTTATCTCGGTCTGTCTCCAGCGATCTTGGTCTGTCTGTGTCCATGTCGGTCTCTTTTCTGTCGATTTCGGTCCCTCTCTGTCGATCTCGGTCTGGCTGTCTCTGTCGATCACTGTCCATCTAGGTCTCTACGTCTGTCGATCTCAGTCTATCTCTCTCTCTGTCTGTCCCTTGCTCTATATTAAAAACGGTTCTCTTTTACATTGACATACTTGGTTGGATTTGGACTTGGAGTCGCTATTCCAAGCCCTCCTAAACTCGTCTTCTCTGAAACGGACTTCTACTGAGAGAAAGACCAAGCCCTCCGAAACGCCCTTCTCTCTCACATTGCCATTATTTGAACAAGACAAATACAGTTTGATTGGATTTTAGGAACTTACACGTTTTGTGAAAAAACGAAACTTACACGTTTTGCGAAGTTACTTACATCTCTTGTGAAAACACTTATACTATTTGTGGAAGGTTACACATTTGTGAAATAATTTATTTTGTAAAATTTACTCATTTTCGTTGAAATACTTACACTTTTTGTGAGAAGTTACTACTTTTTGTAAAGAATGTTATTAAAAAAATTTACACATTTTCTCATAACAGAACTTACACTTTTTGTCAAATAACTTACATCTTGTGTGAAAAAACTTACACCTATGGAAAATATGTTTTCATAAAGTTTACACCTTTTGTTAAAAATTTGCATGTTTTCTGAAAGTTTACACCTTTTAGTGGAAATAATTACACCTTTTATGAGAAGTTACTCCGTTTGTGAAACATTTTTTTCTAGAAAATATACACATTTTATTAGAACTTATACCTTTTGTGACATAACTTACATATTTTCTGAAAATGTTTACACCTTTTATGGAAATCTGAATTATATTTTCCATAAAATTTACACATTTAATGGGAAGTTACATCTTTTGTGAAAAAGAAACTTACACCATTTGTGACATAACTTTCATCTTTTGTGAAACCACATACAAGTTTTTGAAAATATACACATTTCATGGAAAAAATATTTGCATAAAATTTATACCTTTTGTTAAAAACATAAACCTTTTCTGAATGGTTACACATTTTTGTGGGAATACTTACACCTTTTTTGAATGGTTACTGCTTTTGTGAATAACTTTTTCCATAAAATTTACACTTTTTATGGGATATTACACCTTTTTTGCCAGCAAAACTTACACCTTTTTTAAAAATTTACACATTCTATGGAAAATATGTTTTTATCAAGTTTACACCTCATTTTAAAAACTTGCACCTCTTCTGAAAAGGTACTCCTTTTGTGAAACAAAATTTTTTTAAAAATTTACACATTTTAATAGGAGTTACATCTTTGGTGAAGACAATTACACTTTTTTTTGAAAATTTACAGGTTTTATGGAAAATATGCTTTGATAAAGTTTGTTAAAAGAAATTATTTGACAAAAGGTATAACCTTTTCAAATATGGTGTATGTTTTTCCGAAGAAGGTGTAAATGACCTCAGAAAAGATGTAAGCTTTGTTTTTCACTAAAGGTGTAACTTCAAATAATAAGTGTAAATTTTATGAAAAAGGTTTTTCCACAAAATGTGTAATTTTTCAAAAAAGTTGTAAATATTTCCACGAAAAGGTGTAAATTTTTAGAAAAGGTGTAAAATTTACGAATAGGTGTAAACTTTGTGAGACAATCAAGCTGAATGTTTCGTTTTTACAAAAGATATAAGTTCCCAAAGAAGCTCTAAATTTTATCGACGACTCATACGTTGAAAATTTTATCACCATCGACCACCCAACCGTTGCGGGCCACCGTTGCCCACCGCTGACTGATATTGCCACCGCCACCGCCACCGCCATCGCGGCTGGTGCAAACCAAAGGATTTTTCTGTCTCTATCGATCTTAGTCTCTCTTTGTCCATCTCGGGCTCTTCTTTGTCGATGTCGGTCTCTCTCTCTCTGTCTGCCGATCTCTGTCTGTATCGATCTTGGTTTGTCTGTGTTGATCTGGGTCCGTCTCTCTCTGTCGAACCATGTCTATCTCGATCTTTGTCTGTCGATATCGGTCCGTCTCTCTCCCTCCCTTCGTCTTTGTCTGTCTATATCGATATCGAACCATGAACAACACAAATACAGTTTGATTGGGTTCTAGCAACTTACTCGTTCTGCGAAAAAACGGAACCTAGACCTTTTGTGAAGTTAATTTTATCTTTTGTGAAAACAATTACAGTATTTCTGGAAGGTTATAGCTTTTTGTGAAATAATTTATTTTGAAAATTTACACATTTTCGTTCAAATACTTACACCTTTTCAGAAAAGTTACCTCTTTTGTAAAATAATTTCATTACAAAAATTTACACATTTTATTTGAAGTTACACCATTATGAAAACAGAACATACACCTTTTGTCAAATAACATACATCTTTTGTGAAAAAATTTACACCTTTTATGGAAAACTACATTGCATAAAATATACACCTTTTGTTAAAAACTTACATATTTTCTTAAAGTTTACACATTTTGTTGGAAATACTTACACGTTATCTGAAAAGTTACTCCATTTGTGAAATAATTTTTTTCATAAAATTTACACCTCTTATTAGAACTTACACTTTTTCTGAAAACAAAAGTTACATCTTCTGTGACATAACTTACATCCTTTGTAAAAACAGTTACATCTTTTTTAAAAATTTTCACCTTTTGTTAAAAACTTACACCCATTCTGAGAAGTTACTTCTGTTGTGAAATACCTTTTATTATGACTTACACCTTTTCTAAAAACAAAAGTTACACATTTTGTGACATAACTTACATCTTTTGTGAAAATAGTTACACGGTTTTTGAAAATTTACATTTTTTTATGAAAATATGTTTTCATAAAGTTTACACATTTTGTAAAAAACTTATATTTTTTCTGAAAGTGTATACCTTTTGGAGAAAATATTTACACCTTTTCAGAAATGGTGTAAGTACTTCCACTGAAAGGTTTAAACTTTCAAACAAGGTGTAAGGATTCACAAAAGGTATAAATTTTATGAAACCAAATTTTCTATAGAATGTGTAAATTTTCAAATAACGCATAAATGTTTTCACAAAATATGCAAGTAATGTCACAGAAGGTGTAAATTTTGTTTTCAGAAAATGTGTGACTTCTAAATAGAAGGTGTAAATTTTATGGAAAATATTAACCCACAAATGAAGTAACTTTTCAGAAAAAGGTGTAAGTATTTGCACCAAAAGGTGTAAATTTTTAGAAAATGTGTATGTTCTTAGCAAAAGGTGTAAATTTTATGAAAACATTTATTTCACGAAAGGTGTAACTTTTCAAAAAAGGTTTATGTTTTTCACAGAAGGTGTAAATGATTTCAAAAATAATCTAAGTCTTCGATTCACAAAATGTGTAAATTTTATGCAAAGTTTATTTCACAAAAGAAGTAACTTTTCAGAGAATGTGTAACTATTTTCAGCAAAAGGTGTAAGATTTAAGAAAATGTGTAAGTTTGAACAAAAGATGTATATTTTTGGAAAGAAAATATTTCACAGAAGGTGTAATTTTTGAGAAATGGTGTAAGTTTTTCCACAAAAGATGTAAGTAAATTGGCAAAAGGTGTAAGGTTCGTTTTCAGAAAATGTGTAAGTTCAAACAAAATGTGTAAATTTTTGGAATAAAAATATTTTACAAAAGGTATAACTTTTGAGGAATGGTGTAAGTAATTTCACTACAACATATAAGTTTTCAGAAAAGGTGAATGTTTTAAAAATGTGTAAATTGTATGAAAAAATTTCTTTCACAAAAGGTGTAAATTTTCTAAAAAGGTGTATGTTTTTTCACAAAAAGTGTAAGTCACTTCACAAAACGTGTAATTCAAGTTTTCACGAAAGGCGTATGTTTTTCCACAAAAGCTTTAAGGGACATCAGAAAATGTGTAAGTTTTGTTTTTACAAAAAGTGTAAGTTCCAAGGTGTAACTTTTATGAACAAAATTAATTTATAAATGATGTAACTTTTCATAAAAAGGTGTAAGTTGTCAGAAAAAGTATAAAATTTTCAAAAATGCCGCTAGTGTTCAGAAAAGGTGTAAGTTCCCTCGGCCCATCCGTTTCTTTTCCATCTCGGACCCTCTCTCTCTATTTGTCTTTTTCTCTCCCCGTCTCTCCGTTGTTCCATTTCCCCGTAGCTGTAGGGTTTTACAAAGAAAAATATTTGAGGGCAAAAATCATATTGAAAGAACAAAGCTTATTTACTTGAGTTTGGCAAACATCAATCATTTAAGTTCTTAGGAAGGCTAGCCATGGAAGTGGATGCATAAATTCTTTTTTGAAGTTGATTTTTGTCGTTGGAGCACAACCGCAAGGGTTAATCAAGCACCACTCTCGATTTGTCTGCTCCGGTTGGTATTTCCTTTATTTCGTGCTCTCTCTTTCTCTGTCTCCTTGTTTGTCTTCTTTCATTCGCATATACCTTCACACCCAACCCGAAATCGACCCAATAGGAACTGTTCTGTACTCTATTTTGGTATTTTGTGCTATTTGAATAGGAACTCTTCCCTCTGCTACCCGAAATCGACCCAATAGGAACTGTTCTGTACTCGATTTTTGTATTTTCTCCCTTTCGAATAGGAAGTCTTTCCTCTACTATCAGTGCTGCAAGTTGAACATAGGTATCATAGTAGTTAGCAACAAGCATAAAAGGTGTTCTGTATTTACATGGCCAACTTGTTAGGTTATATATAACCAAAGAAGACTTAAAAAATTATTTGTGTAATGTTGGCACGGGAGAAACAATTTTTTTTTAGAGTACCCAAAAAAGCAAAAATAAGAAACTCGATAAACAAACAATGACTAATCTTGATTCCGCAATGGCTAGCACACTCGGTTGAATTTTGCTTTCAATTTTGTAGTACTTGGTGATTTTATATTGCCGGAACTTATGTTTAGAAATAATCTGTGTTACACGGACTCTTCAAAATAGATCAAATACCCGTGTCGGACACCTGAGAGTCGGACAAGGGTATGGGATATGTGTCGGATACTTTTTAACGGACACTTCTTATATAATTGTATATAACACAATTATTATATGTGCAAATTATTGTCAAATTACTATAAATGTCATTTTGATACTGTAAGTTATATATAATACCATTTTATGTCACGTATTAGATTAAAAATATGATATTTTTTCCCCAGACCGCGTACCGTTGAATGTAAGATTTAATGAGTCGGACCTGTACATACATACCCGCACCCGGCATCCGTACCCGAGTCCGTGTAACACAGGAAACAACTGTTTGTTTCAGTGCTGAAGTTCATGCATAGTTGACGGTATTGAACTTAAAACATAGGAAAGCCAATTGAAAGAGTTGAAATGAGGATGACGATTTTTAAATTTTGTAGAGAGCTATTCGTTCCCCACATCCAATTCTTTTCCCAGAGTCGAACTCTTCACTTTCATGGCTAGCCTTACCAACAACTTAAGCGGCTGGAGACGATGGCTGAAAACCAATACCTTCTCCCCACCTGATTCGGACAAGCCTAATAGATTAAGGAAGAAGTTTGCCTTCAGTCCTTCTCTAATATCCAACTTTTCTAAGATGTGGTCCATCCGGGCATTGTCAATGCCCTTTGTTTCTGTGGTTGACGTGTCTGTAGGTGAACTCTTTAGGAGAGATCTCAACTGTGCGTGCATATAGAGTGTGCTCCCATTCCAGGTGATGTTGAACTTCTTAACTAAGTTGTTCAGTTCTTCAACTTCACGAACTGTTGTAGGGCTGAGGTGAAGAAATGCAGAAAAGTCAACAAGCTCAGGCAATTCATGAAGAAAATCTAATTCGTAGAAATGGACAGCCTTGCCTGTCATTGCAAGCAACTCTTGAATGACGGTTACCTTTCTCTTGAAATTATCATCTTTCTGTTGAATAGCAGTTACATTTGAAGAGAAAGGTAGCTGTCATTCAGGATTTGTAGGTTGTCTGGACTTTATTGAGCGAGTTCATGAAATGTGTACTTTCATTTGTGGGAGTATGACCTTTGTCCAGAATGAGAATGGATGGGTACGTTAGTTATATTTGTTGGCAGGCAGCGGTAGTCTTGCTTGTTTCATTGTCACATACAATTGAAGAAACTTGCTTGTACGCCCGGAAAAGTATTCTTCTCTGATTTGCCCACTGTCTGAGCACCCAAAGGTAATGTAGCGTGGGCCAGGATGCAGCCACCTCGATTCTCTGCAACCAAGTTGCTCAATAGGAAATTGAAGCCCTCAACTTGATGGGGTTTCATCTGGTTTTTGTGCCTGGGATGAGCACCAATTTCAGTGACATCAGAATCCTGTCCAGATTGTTTAACCTCGTCATGAAATAGTTCAGTTGCTTCTTTGTCCTTTGTAGTCGGGCCTTCATAAAAGTATGTAGGTGTAGTCCTTCAGCCTTGAATGAAAAACAAAATGTAGTCCTTCCTCTTCAATTTTTGGAAAATTATGCATTTATCGCTTGTACACATAATTATTTCAATTGTAAATTGTGTGAACTAAATGCAAAATTTTGATGTGTGTCCTTTCTTTTGTTCGTTTCAAAATCTATATATGTGTTGCGAAATTCTGCGTTTTGTTGTCTGTGTTGACGCAAAATTTTCAGGTTAACAGCCACATGTTGCAGCCGTTCGTTTGTGTTCTTGTAAATATTGATTGGAATATTTTGTAGGAATTGTCATCATTGCATCTGATGGATATTGGTCATCTCGCACCAACAATGTTAGTTTTATCCTTCAAGACTTGCTACTAATTGGTTTCGTACATATGTTTGTAAACAAATGAAATCCATTACCAAGGAATATGCTGAATTTTTTTTGGGATCAATTCTTACAGCAACCCATGTACTTTTGTGTTTGTGTTATTTGTTTTGCACAAATTTTGAATGGCCTCGCTTTGCATCATCAATTCTGAACTTTTGTTTCAATTACGTCCATTTGATTACAACTCTTCACTGTTTTCTATCAGAAAATATGCATATACGTGGCAATTGTACTTTTTGTTGTAGTCAACTTATAACTTTACTGAACTTACATAATCTCAATCAATTGACATTACAATATTTGTTATAAAAATCACAAACGACATTAGCAATTTGACCAAAATTGTCCAGGAAATTTAAAATGGAGTGTCAGAATTGAGGGAGTTTAAAGTGCATCAATTCAAATTAGACAGCGGACAAAATGTGTACACCACCCCTGTAATTTTCCCATCAATCTAATTTGTATGATTTGCTCTTTCATAAAGGGGAAGGAAAAGATTGAAGACAATTGTCGAAAAACATATCCAAATGTCTGACACTATCGCTGGCTCTTGTCGAAAGCGGCTAGTTGCACCATTTATTTGTTACAGGTACTAGTTATTCATTTTGACAATATGGAATTACATTTTTTGTAGTGAAACTACGCGCCTTGTCGAAGTTCAGTTTGTGATGTTTGAAATTGGTTTCGTTCCGCATGTCTGAAAATGTTTAAATTGGTGTCGATTCAGTCCCGGATGTACGAAATGTATGTTATGCGGATTTCGGGGCCAGCTTGACATAAATACTTGCATATATATATATATATGTATTCGTATTTAAGATTTAGTGATGATAAGCTTCACGATGCTTGCATGCAGCCAGCAACAATTAAAGGAAATGCAAGGGCCAGACAACACTCGACGAAAAATGGTGAGTGTCGAAATTTGTATTCTCTATAATACACTATGATGGAAACACATGGCTGTGTTGCTATCCACACGTTGTATTGAATGGTCGTAGTGGGCTTGTGATTGTTTCATGTTTGTAAGATTGTAACATGTAATAATGTCACCTTCCTATTGTTTTCGGAAATTTCAATTCGTTATAAAAGTCCAGCTATGTTTTGTCACTGGCTTTTTCCTGCAACTGTTATTTGTATTTACAATCTTATTTAATTACCAACAATGCACGCGGATTGCGTTTGGCATAAAGTTGTAGTTACAGTTATTTTGGACTCATAGTTGTTACTTGTCTTGTACGTCTGTCACTTTCGTGGTTAAAGAGTAGAAAGGAGCTTGGGGAAAGGTGGAAGACACTCCCCTCTGATGAGAAAAAGAGGTTTGTGGAAATGGCTAAGGCGAGTGCTGAGGAACACGCCAAAGTAGTACCATGTGATCCGAAGTCTGAAAAGGTCATTACGTACTTCATGTTTTCATAAATGCATTTGGCTAGGTCCTGCTTTGCTAACATTGTTGGTTGTATTTTTGTATTAATTTAAGGGTAAAAAATGTGCAAGGTAAAAGGCAACTCCGCATATCATTGAAGTCAATTGTTGAGCTAGTTAACCGGTTTAACGAAGCACAAAAACAAACAGTCATTGACATTGGGTTTGCTGGCCTCCTGGGGATGAAGTGTACACGTATAGATCACAACTTGTGCGCATGGTTGGTACAGAACTTCGATCCTGACAGTAGTTCATTGAATGTTCTTGGTTGTCAACTCAGGCTCACCTGTAAGGCAGTTAATGTTTTATTGGGAATACGGTGTGAAGGCAATGACCTGCAGTTGGCTGGGTCATTAGAAGCATATCCCAATATCTACGATGAGGTTGGAGTTGTTAACGGAGTCATTCCTTTGAACAAGTTGAGACTTTATCTAACCGAGACTGATGGTGCGGAGGACGAGTTTCGGAGGAAATTTGCACTGTACGTCTTGGGGGCTATGTTGTGTCCTACCACAATGACCGCCTTGAAGCCATCGTTCATTCATGCCGTGAAGGACGTGAATGGTATACGAGCTTGTAATTGGGCAAAGTTGACACTGCAATTCCTTCACAACGGTGTTCGCAAGTATAAAGGTCATCGCGGTGCAACTGGATGTATTTTCCTGCTAATGGTATGCCAATAACTCGATTGTTTTTTCCATTCTCCCATTCATATGTTTCATGCATTGTTCTGTCATGGTTCAACAAATTGGCCTTGATTGGGAGATACAATGTTACCTGCTTCGTGAGTACGACAAATAACACTCTTCCTGACCAAGTATGGTACTCGCAGAAATATATTTTCTGCGACTACTGTCATGAATTTAAGAACAAAGAGTACAGGGCAAAAAGTATGATGGACCTCAATGGAGGAACCAATTTGCCTACGTTGCGAAGAGGGGAACATAATTGATTGATCTTCATTGGTGTTTGGAATAATCAATCAGACACAGAATGACACAGGAAATATTATACACATTTGTAAGCAGAGTTGAAGAAGAATATACAGAGGAAACCTTGATAGAACTTACCAAACCAAACGTATTGATTATGGGAATGGTCTTTTGGGTTGTAGCCATTCATATATACAAACATGTATATAACTTTTTTTTCTTGGTTTTATCAATAAAGTCCTTGGTTTGCTGTACATTTTTTTCCCCAAAAAACATTGCATGATATGTGCCTATAAAGTTGACAGCATTGTAAACAAAATCGGTATTCTATGTACATTCCGCTGCAAAATTGAGAAGAATGAATGTCATTGTTACTGAATATAGTTGATTTTTGTGGGAAGAATAAATTAATTATGGTGTGCCCCTTAATGTCCACAGCTATTGTACCTTGATTGTGTTTGTCTGAGCTCGACAAGTACGTCAGCTACAACGCGGTCCACGCCTCGGCTTCATGCTTGGGGTGATACCCAAATACGGGAGACGCTGCGACGTATCAGAAGGAAGCAAAATTTCCCAACAATTGCGGTAAGCACTCCAACTAATGCGCACATTTCACACCATCGACCCACTTGTCTTCAACATACAATGTTAGACTTCATTTATGCGTTTCTATAATTAGATGGAGTTTGATTACAGTAACGACGAAAGCGACGCCGATGATGCTAACATGGATGCATACCATGTCGAGAAGCAACAAAAAGGACAGTACGATGAAGTCCGTACGAGCAATTTAGAGTTCGACATTCGTGACCTGAAGGAAATGATGAAGCAAGTTCTCCGCAACCAAACAGATTTAATGGAGATGTTGCGACATTTCCAAGGCAAGCAAGTTGTTGACAATGACAAGGTAATCTATCCAATCATTACGCAATTTTGACACAGTTGAGCCACATCATTTGAAGATGATTTATAAGATTAAGTTCACGAATGTGTTTGTATGATTAGGTGAAGGCAATGATGTGTGTATCATTAACCTCTCCTCCAATGTTGCTGAACTGAAGGAAATGCTGAAGCAACTGCTTCAACGTTTCAGTTTGGGCTGTAACGAACTGTTCATTGAACAAACCAATTTAGGTGAACTGAAGCAAATGCTACACCACCTCATCGAAGGTATATTCTTTAGACCACAACCGGTAGGCGTGGACAAACAGGGTGTGGACTTTGCTGTTGGAGTCGAGGCGCATGACGATGGCGTGGGCAAACCATCTGACGAAGTTAACACAATGGAGTGTAATATTTCAGATGTACAAGGGGTGGATCACCAACAACAGAATTTGAAGGGAACCTTGGCAAGGGATAAAAGTCATTTCCATGATGGGCACAAGCTGAACATCGAAGAAGGTAGGGACAACCAGAAGAAAGGAGGCCTTCAGTCGGGGGAAACATACGAAACTGAAGATAAATACACTCCTGACCTTTAGTTAGTGGGCGTCAAGAACGTGGCGTGTGATGTGCATACTTCTCCTACTAAGCTTGGCCAACCATTGGGAGCAACTGAAATCGTTAGAGGAAGTGCAAAGGGAGGAGGAAGAGGAAAAGGAAAAGGAAAAGGAAAAGGAAAAATGCGCGGAAGTGGAGTTCAAGCCACTAAGGTCGGGGATATGCAATTGTGCATCGATAGCAAAACAAATAGTAGAGTTGACGACATCAGTTCACCTGTGGATGTTGATGGTGTGAATAAGGTGAACAAGGTACAAATACTGGCTTTAATGCCCCACAAGTTCTGAATACCCAATTCATGCTCACATCAATAATGTGAATCACTAATTTTATAATCATCTGTGTTGTATTGTACTAGTTGTCAAACAATTGCATGTTTGCAGTTATGATTGCTGGCATATGTTTGTACTCATTTCTAACAAACTCCGCACCAAGCATCACAAGTTGGGAAAACTCTGAGGTTCATAGTTTATACATCATTTCACGTTCTTTTTTATGACTACCGACCTTGTAATGTAAGCTTCAATTTTTTTTATGAAATGTGTAGTGTTAGTTGGATGTTTATTTTTGTAAGACTCGTTGAGGATGTTGGACAGCGAAGGGTTGTTATCGGTGCAGGAACAAAAACTTCTCGACTATGTATTTGACGATAGCAAAAATGAAATGTATTGTTTCATTTAGTACTTGCAAATTTTAAATGACAGTCCACTGTAAAATAACTATCGTTCTAAGGATCATTGTTGCTTGTAGGGACATTGTTGTTTCCATGAATCTTCATGGACGGGCATGTGAAGTTGGTACCCGGCGTGACATGCGCACGCTCAAACCAGGGTCGTGGCTATCTGACACTGTAAGTGTTGGCTGTGCATATATGAATCTGCATTTTTCAGTACCCCTGAACTCACAAACCTTTCTAATCAACTTGCCTTGTGTCTTACATACAATGTTCCAGCCAATGAACTTGGTAGTGGTGCAATTGACTAATCGACAGAGGGATTTACACAATGACAGGAGGCATACTGATTGGTTATTTCCCGTATATTTGTCGGTAAGTAAGTGTTTAAAGCTACGTTGTGTTTTGTGTATGACATATTTTAACAAATGTTTCCGTCAATGACCTTTATGCATTACACATGCAGACTTTGATTCTAAATAAAGATACGCAACTTCTGCACCATGAAAATATCGTCACATCATTTTTCGGACATGACAGATACACTGGTGCGATTGATGCGTGCCAGAGGGTAATATCAATCTTCATCCCGTTATATTAAAATGAAAATATGAAAGCCATTACATGTTTACATGGCCTCTAAACAAGGTCTGCCCTTGTGTTTGCGTGTAGATTTACATGCCTTTCAATTACAGATGAGTGCATTGGTTATGCGTTAAAATTGATATGGTGGATCGTGTAGCCTACCTATTTGACTCGTTCCCATCCAACTGACTGAACAAAAGGAAGCTAAATGCGGCACAAATTTTGGTATGTCCTTCTGGCGCATTTCTCAACACTACAACAAACTTGAACATCCTTTACATAAACCAACTTCAACCTTGTGGAACAGGTTCAAACTATGCACGACTTGCTGCAACTACACTTTGGAAATGATTATGTTACAGACGTGCGTAGCTTTCACCTCCGCATGTTAGATGAGAGGCCAGTACAACAACTGGATGAGTAATCCACAATCCCTCCCTCACATTAATGTGTATGCTGCATGACTGACTTAACGAACCTACTGACATTGATGACAAATTTAATGTGAAATTATTTTTGTGGCACGTTTGACTGTGGGATGTTCGTCATCAAATTCATGCAGCAACCTGATTTAAGCCCCGGTCCACACAAGGTACATTCTACTGCTTTATTTCCATTTGTCAATCAAATCCTTCATTGTATGTTCTGCAATTTTAACTGATTTGTCTTATGATCTTTCTGTACAAAGTTCCATCCCACTGTGTGTCATAAGCTGTTGGTTGACATCGTTATGGACGTCAATAATGCAAAGATCGCAGAGTACCGGGAGTGCCTTCATATGAGCAATGCCACAAGCTAGGCCAGTGATGGGAATGGGCTGCCAGTACGCCAGTAATTTGGGTGGCAACAGGACTTCACTAATTTTTTATTCTTTGATTTCAATATGGATGTTAATTATGGCTCTTCAGTATTGTTTTTGCTGGATGATGTAAAGATGGACTAACTGCAAAGTGCAAGTCAAATGTAAACATGGATCAAACATGTTGATGTGGTTGCTGTCTTAGTTGTATTTTTTATTTGTTACCGAAATGAATTACAAAAAAAAAAAAAAATCTACATATCTGCTGCATCATTAACAGCGTCTTCTGAAGAGTTGTCTGTACTGTCTGATTGACTGTCCTCATCCATTCTCTTATCAGAGTTCGCTTCGTTCGCCGCCAATTTCTCATCGGTCACCCAATCAACGTTCTGCTTCATAGCGCCGACTTGTCGCTCCAAACTTGACAACCGTGTGTCCACTTCATTTAGCCTTTCGTAGATATCTTGCAACTGCTACAATACAGAAGCAACATGAGCTTCAACAATAGCTTCAATCTTGTTCGAATAAGAGATTTTGTAGGAATATGTGTATGGTTTATTTTACTTACTACTTTTTTAAAGAAATGTATAGATTCATAATATTACACAACACTATGCTGTAAGTATTTATAAGATATGGTACATGACTTGTATGTTTTCAGAAGACCTCATGCATTGTGACATACATTGTATTAATTTCTCAAACTAGCCGAATTCATCTTGCACAAATTCGTTCCTTCTTGCATACACCAAGTCATCCGTTCAGTACCCCTGATCGTCCATTATTTGGAATTTCCAACACACATGCATTGTACCTTCCATCAGTACTATCCCACTGTCATTGATTTCCACACCCATAGTTTATCAGACATTCACATTCGTCATTTGTATTTGTGCCCCAACCCAACTTTTGGTCTACCCCAACCCAATTACATGTCTACTCATCCATAAAGCTTAGCAAAATTCCTCTTATCAGATACATATGCCTTTCCAACTACACCGAACCTATTAAATGAAATATTCAAAATAATTAATTTGCTTTTACTTAGTTTGGGTAGGTGTTTCCACCAAACAACAATAACTGTGTTCACATCTTTAAACCTACCACCAACGTATTAATGACTATGGGTTTAAGGTAATTTAACATTTACAACCAACCACAAAAAAGTTTGTAACCACTATTGTTTCCTTTGCATTTGGGTTTGTTTTTGCGTCCATGTATTCTTCGTGAACCTGCGAAAACAAAGTTGGACTCAATCAAGAACCGTCACACCTATGGATGCACACCACGGTAAACGCGGTCGTCGACAATCACTTGCAAGGGCTGACAGCTCCCGACCGAAGTCACAAGAATTGGATTATGCAGGTGGGTATATCGATTCCTTCGGTGATCGACGTTTCTTTGAAACAGGGTTCCCACTGTGGAGTTTTGAACCTCTAAGGGATTATAATGACACCCCAATACAAGATGCTAGCCTGGGGAAGTATTTTGGAATTCTAGTTTCACTGTTCACCAAATGAGTTCAGTGTGAACACCATTGTCGATGTGTTTTTGTCAAGGTTACGAAAGCCCGATCGGTTGAAATGCAGTGGCAATTCCCTCATGTCAGCGAGTCCCAAGTTAGGCATCGTTTGCAAAGTGAGATTGATCAAATGACTTGTCGACTCATTAGGCACTCACGCATAGAGGACGCAAAGGCAGAGTTGAAGATACATGGATCAAACCCGGCATCTGCGATCAAGGCTATAATGGAGGATCCTGCACTGGTGTCGGACCCTGACCTTTCAGATTACTCAGACTTCGAGGTTGTTGATTTGAGCGAGGATTAGGAGACCTGGACATGTGTATGACATAGTAAGCGTAGTGTTGTAAGATGCCATCGTGGTGCGAAAAAATATGACTTAGAAACTAACAAACCGTCAAACTCTGTTAACCATTTCAACGGTGCATACGTTAATGTCTTCATCATTTCTGCTTTGTTAAAGGTATTTTTTTGGGTCACCGTCATCGATTGGTCACCGTCATCGATTGAAAGCTGTCTTATGATTTTTGTTGGTACGATGACAAGGTAACTTTTTTGTAATGTCATTGACTGATATCAGAAGCTATCATTAACCTATGTTTTGTTGATTACTTCATGTTTTGTGAATCGTTGAATATGGACAATAAGGTTTAAGTGTCAGAATCATTGAATGGAATCACAAGCTGTAATTGCAAAAAAAAATTGTGCACGACTGGCCAATGGTCTCATACACTCTAACATTAATATGGGCACAAATGTTTTGTTTTTTCAAACACAACGATTGTATGGAAGCATACCCCGTCGAGTCAACCTGTGCATTAGCAATTTTTCTCCCATTGTGCATTGTTATGAACTAATCAACTCCCCTTCAAACAAAAAAATATACAATAGACCATTCAGAAACAAAGTATTGATATTCATTAATGAAGAAGTCAGCACAATGGTGAAGAAATGTACCACGCATTCTGTGCAATACAAAAAAAAAGCAGATATATACACTAGTTTAGGATATGGGGAAGAGAATGGCTAGAAGGTAGAGGACCCCATTCTGATTGAGCATCTGCGAGCATGGCTTGGGCTTGAGCAGCTATAGAACCAAAGCATCAAAAACCAGATCTGCCAAATTTGCTTTAAACTCGCTAACAAATAATAGTTGAGGCCACAGATAAGTGACAAACAAATACTAGTTGACAGATAATAAATCTGCCAAATCTGTTCATTACAAACAAACCTGCAACAGATAACAGAAGTTGTTCATTACAACCAAAATTCATGCACCCAGATAACAGAACCTGCAACAGATAACAGGCCACAGATAAGTGACAAAGCACCCACAAAATTCAGTCATCCACAAAGCATCCACAAAATTCATCCACATAGCATCCAAAAAAATGAATCTACATAGCATCTACAAAATTCATCCACAAATCTGCCAAATAGCATCCACAAAGCTCTAACAATGAGATCAATGTTTCCCAAAATTCATTCCATAATAAAATTATAAGTTACATCATAATAACTTATAAAATTCATTCCGTACATTCATTCCATAATAAAATTCATTCCACAAAGCTATTAAGTAAGTTACATAAGTTATATCATAACAAAATTCATTCCATAAACATTAGTTACATCATGAAATACAATACAACCAAAACTGGTACAAACTTCCATTCAATTTTCTAAAATACAATAAAGTACAAAAGTTACATGATCAAGTACAAAATGATAGAAAATATAATGAAATACACCATCGCTTTGATATTATTTTCTATCCTTTCAAGCCTTTGACCATGGTCATTTTCCAAGTCATCAAGCCTCGACTTTACGTCGTTAAAGTCTTCTACTATTATAGCATCACAAGCTCTAGTGTTGGAACGGATTTTGAACGTAATGTCTTCATCATCTTCATCCATGAACTTGAAGTAATTGCAATGGGGAATGGGAGTGGTACTCTACAATGCATGACAATCAGTTAGTTAAATAAGACAAATATTAATGTGACTACTAAAGGATTAAAATTTCCAATACATACTTACATATTTTGATGGGCAAACAAAGAACAAACGCCCTTCATTTCCATTCTCATTGGTTCTTACAATATATATGGCAGCAGTTCTTCCACAATTACACAGCCTCGGTTGTAATCTTATGTTGCTATTGTTAGAAGAAGAAGCCATTTTTTAAATCTGCATACATGAGAAATTTGTAGTGCTCTACTATGCTTGTGTTTGATGGGGTTAATAGCAGTTCTATTTGAATTTGAGGGACAGAGTGTATCTTTACTGAAAACATTTATTTGTTCAAACTGCCATGTTTAATAGCATTTGAATAGAGGTTACACAGACTAAACTGTTAATAGCATTTGAACAAACATGGCAGTTCAATGTCAGTCATTTTCTTCAGTTTCAAACATAGCATTTGTGATTAACTACACACATGTTACACACATATCATTTTCAAACTGAACAAACATGGCAGTTTTACAAACATATCAGTTTAACGTCAATTCAATTATCAATCACATATGCTACACAACTATTATTAACAAATCATACTGAAGTGAAATGATTGTGGGCAGATTGTTGGAGAGTGTGATTCAACTAATAGTTATTAAACTGAAATAGTTATCAACAAATCACACATGTGATTTTCAACAAAGCACACTGAAATACTTATCAATAAATCAGTAATAGTTATGAACATTTCAGTTCAGTTTGATAATAGTTATCAATGTTGATAATAGTTAATTCAATTTACGCAGCTAACATATTAGTTGATAGCAGTTCATTACAACAAATTATGCGTGATTGATAACAAATACACCAAAATTCAATTATCAATCACACATTGAAAATTACACAACTATATGCATTTGTTCAACTAATTATCAATCTGCATAATCATACTATGTTCTGCAAAGATGTGATCCTTTCATTTTATGTTCGATCACTTTCTGCATAATCATACTACGTTCTGCAAAATTTATACTTTAACTCTAAAAGGTAAATGCATATATGTTCCTCACAATATGTTCCACATTTATCAATCATACCATTTGTCTATCTGCATAACAGTAATTTTCAAAGTCCTAATTTTCAATGCCCTAATTTTCGAAGCCCTAATTTTCAAAGCCCTAATTTTGAATGAGTAATTTTGAAAGCCCTAATTTTGGAAGCCCTAATTTCCAAATTTCAAATCTATTTTGTCAATCACAACCCTAACTTTTTGATTTCAGTGTTTGGAGGACGAATCTGGTTCATCTATGGCCTGAAAGCCCACGTTCTCCTCAACAAATTTCTTCGCTACAGCCGATGGTGGTCACGGTGGAGCTATGGTTCGCGAAGCAGAGAAAATGAGGGCTAAAGCGGTGGGTTGGGTTTACAAGTGGGTTGCTGTCGGGAGTGGTTGCCGGTCAGGCTGGGTTCGGTGAAGGAGGAGTGAGTGTGAGAGTGAGGGAGAGTGAGAGTGAGATTGAGGTGTATACTCTGTATAACCTGTATAGCACAGCGGGAAAACGAAAATTTTTATTTCTTTATTTTAATTTTTAGTCAAAAAGCCAAAAATTCACTAAAAAAATAAAAAAGCCAACAATTCATACAAAAAAGTCAAAGGTTGCGTTTGGTAGAACTTTGTAACTATGATTTGAGAGTATGAATTGTATTTTGAGGTTGTGAGGTTCGGAATTATGATTTGAGTGTGAAAAATTTGTTTGGTAAAGAGTTTTGAAAATAGTTTTGAAAAAAGTTTTGAATTGAATGGGAAATTGTTGATGTGACATTTGATATAAAAATTTACAACTTATAACCAAACATAC
Source organism: Camellia granthamiana (assembly GCA_036172215.1). Classification (NCBI taxonomy): domain Eukaryota; kingdom Viridiplantae; phylum Streptophyta; class Magnoliopsida; order Ericales; family Theaceae; genus Camellia; species Camellia granthamiana. The sequence continues at coordinate 10,840,584 of CM069904.1, forward strand.
AACTCAAAATTATTTTAAAGCACATAAAAAATTTTAAAAAATTCAGAAAATTATTTTTTCGAATATATAAAAATTAACATATCAATTGCAAAAAAAAAAAAAAAAAAAAAAAAAAAAAAAATCACTATTCCGATCAACCGATGGGACGACCGGTTAGGCAAAATTTGTAAAATTTTTTTTTGAAACTCGCGACTGGTACAGACTTCTCTGCAGAGTTTTGGAAATGTGTTTCCAAAACACGTTCCAAACATCATATTCAAAACTCAGTGTAGAATCACATTTTGAAAACATAACCAAACAGAACCAAAGATTTTCTTATCCCACCCCTTTTTGCACATTTTTTCGTAAAAAAACCAAAAAGTCTTTCCAAAATACTAGTATTTTCTAGCTTATATATTAGCCAAATAGTGAAATTTTTTTTAAATCAGCCTGTTCCCAAACGAGGCCAGTTTCCACTTTAGTCATGACGCAGACAGCGAGAGAACATTGAACCGACAACAAATGTTGTAGCGAGAGGGCAATATTAGTACAGGTAACTATAAGGGGTGAGATTGTTACTGAGGGAATTATTAGTCAGGGGACTGACAGTGATGGGACTACAAGTAATATTGTCATGGTTTAGGGCTGGTTTGGCATGTCTTTAAGAAGACAAAAAGTAAAAAAAGTTACTAAACAAGCTAAAAAGTTACCACTAGATACAAATTAAAAATTTAAAAAACATAAATTGCTTGCTGTAAATTACAAGTAATAATGTATGACACAGTGATTGGTCTGTCCCGGTACAAATTACACATGGGTGTACAACAAAATTACACAGGACAGTGTTGTTCGGTCCGTGGGAGCTTTATCACAGGTCCCGTTTTGATAATCTTAACCGTTTAGTGTGTAGAACTCGTCGAATACTATATGTCTATTAAAAATCATGTTCATCGGATATTGCTAAAGAAAACTACTCCGATCAGATAACTATCGATATCCGATCAACGTGATTTTTCATAGGCATGTAGTACTTGACGAGCTGTACACATTTAACAATTCGGATTATCAAAACGGGTCCCGTGATGGCCCCCACGAGCCGAACAATACTGTCCAATGCAATGCCCAATATTTGTGTATTCAGAATACGTTGGGATTATGATACCCTCCATAGATGGGATTAGTAGTCCTCCATGGGAGATGGTATTAGAAAACTAATTCCTTCGATATACAAGTAGATTTGTTGGTTTGGCCCCTGTTATCCTATGTAATGTACTTATTGTACTTCCTTAGTAATTAATTTGCTGTCTCAGTTTGTTTGTACTTATGCAATCGAAATGTCCAGTCCTGAACGAAAATAATTTACGCCTCGTTTCGCATGTAACAATTTTACTTTAACAAGCCAACAAGCACTACAAAACACCAACAACCCTAATAATATGTGTAATAACCGAAGTTAATAGTATAATAATAGGTATACGAAAGTAATTGTTTTTGTACATTATGACGTGGTGCCTCTAACTCCTATCTGTGAAAACAAAATTAATTATTACTAATCCACTACTTATTACTGTAAAGAAGTATTTTGTTATAATTCTATCGCTAATATTCTAGTTACATCCACAATGGATGTTACTGTATTTGCTACTATCAACTGTTAATTTGTGGCCAATGAAGTTTCTTGCTTGGTGATGCAGTGCAGCGGCTAAGGGCAACGTTACTGACCATAATTAGTGTGCAATGTTAGATTGCCTATTAACAGTAGCTACCGTTTTAACCGTTGGGGAGAGGCAGGGAAATGTTGGGTGAAAGCCCTCCCGGACATTAATAGGAGAGTCCCACTGGACGTCCACTACGACAATTTCTGTATCGGTCGCTGAACTACAATTTCTTTTTTTGGGATTTTTTGTACTTGTTCGCAAATTTTTGCCGCCTGGAATTTTTTTTAAACTGAAATTAATTATACACATTTGTTTATTACATATATGTATATATATATATTTATTTACAATTTCTGTCAGACACGGATCTTAATACACCCTTTAATCCATCCATTGTATCATCATTCACACAGTTTGCCCTCTTTGTTTGGACTACATAAGCGGGGATTGTAATCCACCAGACTGTTAGTCGTGCGATACATTATCCGTTGACCAGTCGGTTCGGGTGTATTTGTATCGTATGCTTGTTTACTCATCAGATTAGATGCCTAGATTGGAGTATTTGTAGTGAATCAAATGTTTGGTTGGACGGACTGGATAATGATAAATTATCAATTTATATTTAATTTATAATACTAAATTTGTAATCTATAATTCATAACTGAACAACACAAAAAAAAAAAATTTAACTCATAGGGCCATATGAAATTTAATTTTTAATTTATAGGCCGAAAATTTAATTTGACGTTACCCTACCTTACGCTACGCCTCGTTTGTGAAAAATAAACAAAAACAAAAAAAATCAGCAAAAATAATTAATAAGATAAAATGGCACGTCAAACCTATAATCAGTGCAATTTTTTTTGTCACAAACATCATATCCAACTACAACAAAATCTATTATCTTTCAAAACACAAAAAAATAAATTTAAAAATATGAAAATATTAAAATAACATACTAAAATAGCAAATTCCTAACCACCTTAGGGCTGGTTTGGCATGTTTAAAAAAAAGTCAAAGAGTCAAAAAGTCACTACTTTTATTTAAATCACATCATCTTATTTAAGTCACATCACCTCTCTAACACATCAATTCAACCCCAACCCAAATGGAACCCATATTTCATAAAAAGTCAAAAAGTACATTTATTTAGATTATCCCAAATATTTAATACGTAGTGTCACGTACGTTTCCGTTTCCCTCTCAAATTTGGAACAAAAACCAAAGTTGGCAAACAAAGCTTATGAAATCCCACAGAGGCAGTACTTTTCATGATGACCCACAGGCCGTAGCCTTTCTAATCTCACCAACTCATTTCCATTTCCCACATACAATTTCGGCAACTTTGTTGTCCCTCATTTTCTCTCCATTTCGGTTTTGCTGTCCATCTCCAGTAATACACTCTCTCTCTGTCTGTCTCTTTGTCTCTCTATTTCGACTGCGCCAGCTCGCCGACGGTAATACTCACCATTTTCTCGGGCATGTGTGAGTCTGTCTATTTTTTCTTTCGGAGCACATTATTATTATGACCTGCTGTGTTCCACTCGCACGACGCATTCATTTTTCAACTATTAAACTGTTCCTCGTTAGGTCATTGAAACCATACGTACGATTAGGTATACAAACTACACGGGTGAGAAACTGATATTGCCATTGAGGAGTTCCATAGTGACAAACGGTTTTGGTTGAGCAGTGTAGCCGGTTTTTTATTTCTCTGCATAAATGTAAGTTATTTATGGGTGCTCTTGGGTTGAATGTCCGATGTGGCCCTATTTGAAGTGTGCGTATTGTTTGTTGTTTCTGGCTTCTTTGCAAGATTTCCTGTTGGTCGTTTGTTCAAAAGCCGTCGCGAAGGTGGTACCAAATGATTGGCCATTCTCGTCGGTGCAAACGAAGTTGTAGTCATGTTATGCTGTTTTGCTTGCATACGAAGTTGTTGCACTTCTAGTTCTTTATATGTGTAATGTCATGCCAATTTTCTGTATTGGTGTTGGTTGATGCAGTTTTTGGTGTTACTAACTAACCTAATGCACTAACCTAGATAGACTACATCTAGGCACGGAGGCACGACCGGCCCAGGGGGGGTCACGTGCTCCTAACTTTTTTGGATAACTCTGCCTTTATCGTGAACAACGATTACCAGGAACTACAACCTTTCTGCACTTGTTTATGAACTTGTATATCATAACTCTTGTCCGAGAACGTGTCAAATTTGGGGAAGTATGCATGTTATTCATGGATTGACCTCATATCATTTTGCAGTACAGAGAATTGAAGCGACATCTGAACTCCTTGGAAGAGCGACTTTTAGAGAGCATGGTGTGGGAAAAGGGCTTCTCAATGTACAATTCTTTGACAGTTGCAAGACCAGCCCTTTCTGCAGAAACAAACCGTCTTTGTTTATTGGCAGAACCAATGCCATCTTTGGATGCAATTGCCATGCATATGAACTTCACTTGTGGAAGCTTGCTATGTGTCTCGTCTTTACAGAAGAATGAAATTTCACTAGGTAATAACTTGTTTAATCTTTTGAAAATTGTTATAATCTTTATCCATTACTTAATTGCATGAAAATTATGACAACAAACATGTTTGTCATAAGATGTGAAGAACTCAAATTCTATCAACTTTTATCTTTTGTGTTTTTTTTTCTTTGACTAAGATGGCTGTTAAACTAATATTTACCAACTCAGCATGGAGATATCTAGTCACCAAAAAGATTGTGCACTGAATACAGAAGTGTGTTGGTTGAGAGGAATTCATTTACATCGTCAGTGAAGGATCGCCTTTTGGCCTTCTATACCCCCAAATCAAAGCTACCGCCACCTGCTTTGTAGTCTGCTTTTGCCAGGTACTGTTTGTAATAACTTTGGGAGGTATGGAGTAGCAAGTCCAATTTGTGAATTTCGTTTTGCTACAATTTGGGAGTAACGTTCTTTTTGCATCCTTATCAATATTGCATGAAATTCTTTGCAGAAATTATCGTAATTGGATATGGGCGATATGTCGTTCACTATTTCATACAATTAGGTTTGCAAGGATATGTTTCCTGTATGTACTAAATTCCACGGTCTATTCATGTAGGACATATTGTGGCGGTATGTACTGTCATCAGGAGGTTGTGCGATTTGAGTTTCACACATTTGCGATAGCCTCAAATTGCACCATGAATTTTGTGTAATGGATTAAAACTCTGTCCATTTCTTAGCAGAATATGTGCAAATACGACACATGTCGTGTATTCTGCAGAGAGAAATTGTGAAATCCATAACTGACTAAGTTATACTAAACCACTTCAGTTAATAATTTTCGGTTACAATGAAAAATAACATTACCAATTTCACGAAAATGGCACAACTTTTGAAATGACAAGGCAAGATTGACTGCCTTTAAAGTTAACTGACAAAAATGATAGAATGCACAAAACGTACATACCACCGATGTAATTTGGCCTTCAATAAAATTTCATTTACACCGATATTTGTTACAGGCAAAGGAAAACATTGAAGCCAAGTGGCGAAGGTTCACGAATCAAAACGGTTGACATTACCGAGCCCCCTCGTCGAAAGCGGCCAGTTGGACCATTTATTTTTTACAAGTGCGATCCGTGTCCTTCAAAACGGCACACAGTATGAATCCCTCTCGTCAGAAATTGCTGACGGTATTTTTGCACAATTGTGCATTACATATTTTGTACTCATAGTTTGCGCCTGTGCAAATTTCACTTTGTACTCACAAGAAATTAAGATTTTAGAGACCAAAAATAAGGGCCAAAATAATTTCTTACAAACCTAATTGTTGTTGCAGAAATCATGTGGTTATTATAGTTTTAGCAACAAAAATTGGACATTACTGATGCATTATTATGTAGTTGGGACTAAATTTGCTTGTGTCACAAAGGAAACCAAATTTGTTTATGTCACAAATTGGTCCCTAAATGTCAATGGTTGCGATTTGTGTACATAAATGCATATATATCCATCCATATCTAACATACACTTATGCCAAAATTCACAATGGTTGCAACCAGCAACAATTCAAGGAAAGACAAGAAGCAGACAACCTCGGACTGAAAATGGTTAGTGTGCAGACATGTACTAAGTAGAGTACAATGATGGAAACACGTGACTGCTGTGATAGCAAAGTATGGACTTCTATTCCATGCGCACACTAGTCATGTGCTTCTATTGTGTCGCATTCAGCGATTTCCAGCAGTCATAGACGCCATATTTTATGTTTTTATAAACTCCGATTATTTGTAAAAGTCCATGTCTGTTTTTATTTCAAATGTGTGCGAAATAGTAATTTGTATGTGCAATCATATGTAAATACCACAAAATGTGCACACATTGCGAGTGATACAACTTGTGGTGACAATTATTTTGGACTGCAGTTCTTATTTGTCCTCTATATGCGTCACGTTAGTGTAACACTTACAGAGCAGAAAGGATATTGGGGAAATGTGGAAGGAACTCCCCTGTGATGAGAAGAAGAGGTTTCAGGACATGGCTAAGGCAAGTGCCAAGGAATTGGGCGAAGAAGTTGTAAAGAAATCTGCAAAGATACTTACGTACTTAATGTTTTCGCAACTGCATTTGGTGAGGACCTGCTATCGACACAATGTTGGTTAAATTTTTGTATTAATGTTCACGTTAATAACATTGCAGAGTAAAATGCAAATCCACATATCATTGAAGGCAAATGTTGTTATTGTGAATCGGTGTAACGAAGCGCAGAAGCAGGTAGTCATTGATATTGGGTTCGGTGGCCTCCTCGGGTTAAAGTGTACCCGTATAGATCACAACTTGTGCCAATGGTTGGTACAGAACTTCAATCCCGACATGTGTTCATTGAATGTTCATGACCGTCACCTGAGGCTCACTTGTGAGGAAGTGCATGTCTTATTGGGTATACGGTCAGAAGGCAATGACGTGCAGTTCACTGGTTCAATAGACGTATATCCCAATATCTACGAAGAGGTTGGAGCTGTTAAGGGAGTCATTCCTTTGAACCAATTGAGAGTTTATCTGACTGAGAGTGATGGTGCGGATGATGAGTTTCGGTGGAAGTTTGCGCTATACGTGTTGGAGGCCATGTTATGTCCTACCACAATGACTGCCTTGAGCCTGTCGTTCGTTCATGCCGTGAAGGATGTGACAGGTATGCGGGCATGTAATTGGGCAAAGTTGACACTGCAATTCCTTGTCAAAGGTGTTCGGAAGTATAAGATGAAAGGTCAGTGCGAGGCAACTGGATGTGTTTTCCTTCTAATGGTAACGTAATTGACCGTTGTTTGTTTGTACCATGTCGATTACATATTTCATCCATTGCTGTGCATATGGTTCAATAAAATGACAGTCATTGCGAAATACAAACTTACCTGTTATTGAACAGCATGACAAATATACTTGTACGGGCCACATTTTTGTAACCAGAAAGAGCTTATCTTTTTAACCGGAAAGCTGCATGGGGATTCTGCCATTGAGACACATAAACACATAGATATGATTGTGTTGTAAGTTGTATGCATTGTTAACGAATACGGATTATTTTGCTCGAAACTGTATACTAAATATCTTTTCCCTCTTAAATGTAACTATTTTACTTGGATCGTTTTGCCCCTCCCTGTAAGAGTACATCGGCTACTACACACTCCATCTCTCGGCTGAATGATTAGGGTGATGCCGAAATACGGGAGACGCGGCGACGTATGGGAAGGAAGCAAATGTTGGAGCAACATGAGGTAATCAACCCATTTGTTGTGCACATTTGACAGCATTGCCCCACCTGTGTTATGGAAACAGTGACAGATTGAATTTGTGTTCCTATGACTAGGTGACAAGCAGTGACCCATTCTTTCGTGTATGCGATATTTTCACTTTGTCCATCCCTATTTACTCTCAAATACTCGAACTTTTGCGGGAAAAACATGAAGTTTCCATCTGGACAATATTGTAGCCTTACAAATTCAATTTTATGTACTACTTCCGTTATCAAATGAATTTTGGTTAAGCCTTGAAGTCAAATTTTTGGAAAAGCTTGAAGATTTTGGTTTTTTAACCTTGTAAAAAGGTCAAAACATTGTCGTTCAGTTATTGTTAGTTAGTTTGTAATTGAAAGTTTGTCTTTGTTTATCTAAATGGGAAAAGGTCAAGTGGTAAACATGGGAACAACTGTGAAGTTTTTATCCACACCAGATGAGTATCATTTACAACAAATTCTTTGTTCATTTCAGACAAATGAAGTCATTAATTTTTATTAGATATATTTAATATATAAGTGTGTACACATACGTTGTGTGCAACTTAAGAAAGCGGACCAAAACTTTACGATTCATAGTTGAGATCGATTAACGATTCAGTACATTATCATTTTCATTCATGATTTGAATCCCGATTTGACAACTATGTTAGGTGGAGTTTCATCCAACAATAGAGGAATGCAACAACATTGATGACGCAAGCGACGCACACCATGTCAATAACAAACAGAAACCACGGATTGATGAAGTTCGTTTGAGCAAGGTTGAATCCAACATTAGTGAACTGAAGGAAACCATGAAGCAAGTGCTTCACAGCAATGCGGAAATAAGGGACATGTTGCTCAATTTCCGAGGGAAGGAAGTTGTTAACAATGCAAAGGTAAGCAAAAGCAATCAGTACACATGCTTCACACAGTTCACAGAGGTAACTTAAAGATGAAATATCGTAGTAAGTTAATGTATGTGTTTGTGTGATTAGGTGGAGTCGACTGAAAGAAATTGTAACATTAACATATTCTCCAGCATTGGTGAACTCAAAGGAATGCTGAACGAACTGGTTGCAGCTATATTGTCTGGGAAACAACTGTTTAATGAACAGACACATATTGCTAAAATGAAGCAAATGATGCAGCAAGTGCTAGAGGGTTTATCGGAAACAGCACAATTGCCTCGCGCAGAGGAAAAGGGTGTTGACCCTAGCGTGGGAGTCGAGTTGCATGACGGCGGCGTGGTCTTCCCAAATTATTATGGTACCCCAATAGAGGGTAATCTTCAAGATTTACAGGGGGTGGATTGGGAGGACAATAATGTGAATGGAATGTTGTCCAATCAGATAATTGATATGCACGTTGGACAGTTGTGTACCGTCCAATAAGTTGGGGACACGCACAACAACCGTGGCCTTGTCTTGGAGGAAACATACACAAGCGAAGAAAGCAAATCTCTTTCGGTTCAGTTTCTGGCCATCAAGAACGTTGCAAAAGAGAGTTTATCTTCCTTTGATGATTTGCAAACCTTGCCTCCAATGCGAGGAGAAGCAGACAATGTGCATCCTTCTGCTGGTAAGCTTGCCTAAACATTGGGAGCAGGACAAATTGTAACAGGCAGGCGAAAGGGAAGAGAAAGAGGAAGAGGAAGAGGAAGAGGTGTTGAAGCCACAGACGTAGGGGATATGCATTTGTGCAATGATAGCAAAATAAGTACTCGACTTACTGCAGAAAAATTCCCAAGTCGCCACATCACTTTACCTTTCGTATGTTTCATTACCAATTGATGCCAACAACATAATTGAACCATTATTTGTGTTATATTTTAATAGTTGTCATTCTAGTGCAAGTTTGCACTAACAAATGTTGTACAATTGTCTTACAGATTTCAGACAAAGTCCTGTCCAAACTGCACAGGTTGGAGAAGCGGTTCCGTTCAGAAGTTAGACATTGCTTCACCAATTTTAGATGCATAAGGATGTGTTATGTATTTTGTAAATTTATTTTCTGAACTGTGTTCAGTTAGTTAATTGTTTATATTAATAGGAGGAGTAGATGTTACTTGATTGTTTATATTGATAGAAGGACTTAATGATACTGAAGAGCAGAGAGGTTTTATCAGCGGCCGAACACAAAGTTGTAGACTCTGTACTTGACGACAGAAAAAATGAAAGGTACGGATGAGTTTAGTACTCTCAATTAACCTGTTCCGTAGCATTTGTGAAATAAGTTTGAATTCCACAATTTTCATTTGTCGTGCTATGTTTATTTGATTTTTGTAGCTATCAGTTCTTTAATTTTTCATTCTCTATGATTTTGATGGGTTTATGATGGGTTTATCCATGTCGTATGTAGGATTTTCTTTGAATTTAATGCAGTGGCCTATGGAAAGATTACTGGCTAAATTTCCTGTCTGAAGTTTTCTTCTCTTGGTCTTATCCTGCACATAGGGTTGCAAATGAACAGAGCCGTTCGTGAACAGGCTCGAGCTCGGCTCGGTAAGAGTTCGTTTGAACTCGGTTCGTTAATTTTTTTTTGCGTTCAAGCTCGAGCTCGAGCTCGTTAAATTTTTAATAAACAAACCCAAACATTCTAAAGCTTGGCTCGTTAGCTGGCTCGTTTAATATTTAATATTTATATATTAAATAATATAAAAATATGTATAAAAAATAAGAGAAATATGCTATTTATATATTTAAAAAATATAAATGTAAATAATAGTTAACTATAGATAGTACATTTATATAATAGTGATAGTAGATATTATTATTTTAGTAAAATATGGACTTTTTTTTAGTATGTTTATATATATTGTATATATAATTGTATAATCAAAGTTTTAATTGTAACTTTAGTCTCACATGTAGTTATGAATTTATAATTTTTTTAGCTCGTTAAGGCTCGTGAACAGGCTCGAGCTCGAGTCGAGCCTAAGCCAACTCGGCTCGAGCTTGGTTTATTAATTTTTTATTCAGCTCGAGCTTGAGCTTGAGCTCGTTAAAATCTTAATAAACAAGCCCAAACATACTAAAGCTCGGCTCGGCTCGTTTGCAGCCCTACCTGCACACATGTAGCTATTGGAAAAATTGCAAATCACTGATATTTTCACAAAATATTTACAAATTCATGGAAAACTTTATAATTTTAATTATGAAACTTAATAAAGTTTACCAATGATTTGTAATTTTTTTTGAAAACTTATACTGAAGTGCAATTTTCCCTAGCTATTTTCTTCTAGTCTGCTTACATTTGCCATTTTGATCGGGATATTGTTGGCTCCAGTTTGTAAAATACATGTGGTTTTTTTTTAACTTGCTCACCTACAAATGAGTATTTAAATTTTCACATATTATTTTAGCAAATACTATTGGACATGTCATAAGTTGTAATATCTAAAACTTTTTCTTTTATTTTTTTTTTTGAAAAACTTAAAACTAATCTTAATTGGATTGGAGAGTAGTAGAATCAGGAATATCTGTCATAGTTCTACAACAGAAAAAACTAATTTTATGTTGTACAGTTAAGCCAGATACGTTTAAGTTTTACTAGGCTGTAGGTTGCTTCTTACTGGTTCATGGATACGTTTAATGTAGGGACATTGTCGTGTCTATGAATCTTTATGAAATGCCTTGCGAATGTGCTACGCGACGTGACATGCGCACGCTTAAACCAGGGGCATCGCTATCCGACATTGTAAGTCGTGGCATTTGACAATGTTATTTCCACTATATTTGCATGATGGACATTTCCATGTAGGGACATTGTTATTTCGTATTACATTTAAACAAATTTCAAACCTTATTTCGCAAGTTGCCTTGTCTGTTACAATGTTCCAACCAATCAACTTGGTTGCTGTTCAATTGACTAACGGACAACGGCAAGTACACAAAGACGGGAGGCATACTGCGTGGTTCTTTTTAGTATATCTGTCGATAAGTAAGTGTTTTAGGTCTGTTGTGTATTGTAGAAGACATATTTTCAGAAAACTTTGGCTGACTGAACTTTATACACCAAACATGCAGACTTTGATACTAAATCAAAAAACTCAACCTCTGAACCATGAAAATATTGTCAAATCATATTTTGGACATGACAGATATACTGGGGTGCTTGATGCTTGTCAGAAGGTAATATGAATGTCCATCCCATTGAAGCGAGTAGATTTAATATGAACGTCGGTAATATGAATGTCGATCCCATTTACATGAATGTCAATGTAAGTATGAAAGTGCGTACATGTTCGCATGCCCTCTAAACAATGTCTTCACTTGTGTTTATGTGTAGATTTACATGCCTTTCAATTATAGAGGAGTACATTGGTTGTGCCTAAAAATAGATATGGTAGACCGTGTGGCGTACCTATTTGACTCATTGACATCCGCTACACTGGACACCAACAAGCTGAACGCGGCAAAAATGTTGGTATGTCGTGCTGAATTTCACAAATCTACTTCCACACTGTTACATCCTTCACATAAACTAACCGTCTCATTCTGCAACAGGTTCAAACAATGCATGCCTTACTGCAACTACAGTTTGGAAATGAATATGCTGTAGACGTGCGTACCTTTGATGTCCGTATGTTAGAAAAAAGGCCATTACAACAGCTGGACGAGTAATCCACAAACCCTGCGTTACATTGACTTGACTCCTAAATGACTCATTTAACGAACCTGCTTATATTTACGAGAAACTGAATGTTACATTTCATTTGTAGCACTTTCGACTGTGGGATGTTTGTGATCAAGTACATGCAGCGGCCTGATATACCCAGAGGTCCACACAAGGTACATTCTACCGCTTCATTTCCAATTGCGAAATAAATCCGTTTATTTCTTACCGCTGTAACTGTACCTAATTTGTGTTATTTGCTTTCTCTACATAGTTTCATTCTTCTGTGCATTGGAAGTTGGTGCTTGACTTCGTTATGGATGTGAATAATTCAAAGATCGGCAAGTATCTTTCGTGCATGTGATTGATTGCAATTACAACAAATAGGGCAGCGATTTTATCATGGCCTGCCAGTACGAGAGTAATTTCGATGCCTAACTACAACTGGATTACTACATCAGCTTGTCGTGACAACTGTTTAGGTCGCAGCTGTGATAATACTAATTTCCCACGCGTATTGATTGTACACATAATTCCAATGTTTGGGACTGGAACAAACGACGGAAAGTAGTAATGTTTGTTTGCTTTTATCGTGGCCTGTTCGTAATGTGATACACATAATTCCAATGTTATGGGTACAGAACAAACAATGCAATGTGATATTTGCCCAAATGAATATAGTAATGTTTGTCCAATGCAATGTGATATTTGTCCAACAAACAATGCAAGTTGAAAGTAGTAATATTTGTTCGCTTTTACCACATGAATTATGTTTGTTCGCTTTTTTTGAATGCCATAATTTTGTCCAAAACAAAGCAAAAAAAATCCCACAGAACAAACAAATAGCAGTGACTATAATGCACCAACAAGGGTCCACCTGTCCATAGGAATTCATGTGGTAAACAAACTGCTGTAATTCTCCTGTCGAACCACCTTACTATTATGTTTCCAACTGTCCCTGCACATTGTGGACTTCACATCTTCAGGTCAAGCTCTGTATTCTGCCAATGACCGTTTCTGCAATCCACCCAGTTAGCCCATGCAATATCCTCGTAACTACTGCACCATGTGGGCCCTCACGTGCAGTTAAACTAAACCCCTTTCATATGTGTAACTGATGGACTCTGACGCTGACTTTCGCACTGTCATGTTATGGTTGATCCACGTGTGAACAGGCACAAACAAGTACAAATTTTAAACTGCAAACGTGCCACAAATTTTAAACTGCAAACAATGTCATGTTGCATACTGCCTGGTTGTTTCCAATATATCAGTTGGTAAGTGAGTGTTTTACGTCAGTTGTGTATTGTAGATGACATATTTTCAGAAATATTTGGCTGACTGACTTTACACACTAAACATGCAGATTTTGATACTAAATAAAAATACTAAACATTTGTACATGACAGATATACTGGCGTGAAGAAGTATGACATCCTTTACATAAACGAATCCTTGGAAGGGCAACCACATAAAAGATATATAAATGAAAGATATGTGAAGAAGTATTATCCAACCATGTGGGAAACTTTGAAGGGGAGTTGATTACTTTATAACAATGCACAAACGGAGAAAAATTGCAAAAAAAAAAAAAAAAAAAAAATACAACAGACCATTCAAAAACAGAGTATTGATATTCATTAATGAACAAGTCTGCACAATGGTCTGAAAGATAGCACGCATTCTGTGCAATACAAAAGAATACATATATAAACTAGTCTAGGATTTGGGGAAGAGAATGGCTAGAACACCCCATTCTGATTGAGCATCTACCAACATGGCTTGGGCTTGGTCCAACTCAGCTTTAGTTGTTTGAATTGATGCAGGACGATGTCTAATTTGGGAGAGCATCATCCTTGCTTCTTGATTAAGCTGGTCATGTTGCTGCTGCAGATGAGCCTTTCTTTGCCGGACAGAGGCAAGTTCTGCCATGAGTTTGGTTTCCTCAAGTTCAAGTGCTGAGTGTTGCTCAAGAATGGCTGTAGAGGTTTACTGGCTGAGTTTGAGTGAAGTAGATATGGTGTGGGCTTCGTTTAGGAAATCTTTTTTAGTTTGAATATCCTTCGCGCAAGTCTGAACCTTCTCTGAAAGGGTTGGCCAATCCGTGATGATCTTGGCCAATTGCTTTAGTTGAATGGGGTTGAAAGGATTAGGGGAGAGGTTTAGAACAGCAGAAAGACAGGCCAAGGTTTCATCAGGTTTGTGGAGAATGATTTCTTCAACTGGGGTGGTAACCAGGTTGATGAAGGTAGTTAAGGTTTGTTGAGTTTCAGCATGAAAGAGATGTAGTCTTTGAGGCAATAGGGATATTTTGTCTAGATGTTGTTGAAGAATAGAAAGTTCGGCCCAAATATCCTGACATGGAACGATGGCCTGTGAACATTAATAGTTTGGTGAGAATATATGCTTGCAAGTAATAAAGAGTAAATAGGATGAGGTTGGAAATGGTAGTACCTGTCCCGATAAAGTGCGCGCAGACGGTTGGCCTTGTTCGGCTGTGGTTGTGGCAACAAGAGCAGTTGTTTCGGGTACTGATGAAATGGCAACATTAGTGCCTTCAAGCTCTTTTTCTGGTTCTGGTAAGAGGGGAAGGTCATGAGGACCTTCAAGTTCTTTCTCAGACATTGGTCGTGGTGATAAGTCATGTATTATGTCCATCCCTGTAAATTGGAGAAGAATACCAGTTACTTAAAGAGAATTTTTTTTTTTTTTTTTTTTTTTTCAAACGAACAGTCATATTTGTATTTCTATTTACCTTGGTTGTTGTGAACTTCTGGTTGACGGGATTTTGTATTGTCATCTGTTAGAGAGGATTGGCTGTTGATTGAAATGTCAAAATCAATCCTCTCTGATTCTTTGTTTGAAATTTGGGAATTTGAGGAGTTGGATGGTGATGGTTGAGGGCTAAAGACAGAAGGGACAATAATAGGCTCAGTGCCCCCTGGGTAATCAACCTCCATCGGGACAGCCCCAACTATGACATCCCTGAGAGCAATAGGAGGAGGTTCTAGTTGTGAAGGATTGTGTGATACAGATTGTGTAGATTGCTGTGGCGAAGATTGTGAAGGAGGTTGTAAGGAAGTTTGTTGAGATGCTTCAGGTGGTGGTGGAGTTAGTTGTAGAGTGGGTTCTTTGGGTACATTGCTGATGGGACTAGGAATTGGATGAATGTGTTGAGGAGAAGTGGAAGGATCCTCATTATCAGCAGTAGTAAGGAGTAATCTCTTTTTTTTTCTCTACACAAAAGTAAGTGATCAGTCGGGCGTGAATGGAAATTTAGATGATGTAAATATGTAAAGTGAAGGCATACTTGGTAGAGCTGCCCTGAAGGATTTGATGTTGTTTGGCCAACCATTTGGCTGAGAGGGATATCCCAATCACTTAGGTCTGTACTTAGAGTAGGAGCAGCAGAAGGCTCTTCTCTCTTCTTCACCGTGACCTCTGTCTCGACAGGGGTACGGGTGGTAATTCCTCTCTATGCTTGTGTCTGCAAGGCTGCCAAAGAGTCTCCCATTAATTTCGAAACTGAGGGGGTGCTGGTCTGAGTAGTTGGATCCATTGAAGCCTTGCCTTTATGTTGGTCCCTAACCAATGGTTCAGTAGTAGGCCCAATTTTGGCTGTCAAAGGTCAAACAAGTTAGTCTTGTAGAGAAAAAAAAAAAAAGGCATAAGACAGTCAGGGATATGAAGTATATGAAGGAAGGATACCTGTAGCCTTAAGCTTGGAAGGCGAGGATATAGGGCCCTGATTATCAATACAAGTATTGTGAAGGCAGGTTTCAAGTGGCTTGTAGAAAATAATGGCAGTCATAAGTCTCCACCAATGGTCAAAAGCAGTGGAGTAGTCCGAAACAGGTTTGAAGAAAAAGGGGCCAAAATCTTGGAAAAGTTTGGTGTTCTCTGTCAGAATGGATTCAACTTGCCTAGGATCTTTGAAGTAGATTCTGGACCCAATCTCCTCATGGATGGTTGGGTGGAAATAAGGATAAGGGATACCCTGGGAAAGACCTAATTGCCTGGACCATTGATTGGGACAGTATGTCTCAAAACTACAGTTGGACATCTTGGTGGAGGATATGGAATAGCCAACCAAGACATGTCTAGAGGTGAGAATGTGTCTCCAAGTCTCATTTTGTTCTTGGACTTGCTCATTGTGTAAATCACAAGGGTCTATGAAGAGGAAGCGAAGTCCACTGGAGGAGAATTGGAAGTTTTGAAATGGCATGTACAAGTTGGAAGGTCTCTTCGAAGGAAGGTTGTAAAACATGGTAAGATGATTTCTGAAAGTGAGGATGCGTTGGCTGTTATAAATGACCAATTGCTCAGCATAGGAGTGGAAAACTGGTTTCAAGGTGTTAGCTGGTGGGGGTCGTGCCTCAGGGAAATAGGCATACAACCAGGCCTGGAAGAGCCAGAAGGGGCCACCACAGTTGCCAGAATTCTTCTTGTCGACAAAGGAAAATAAGGCCTTGTAAAGGATGGCAAGAAGATAAGGGGCTAAAGCCATAAGTTGGCCATCTTGCATACACAAGGCAAGGGGGAGGTATTCCTTCGTGATCTTGTACCCAGGGACACAAAAAACAAACTCACAAAGCCAAAGTAAGTAAAAAGCAGTTCTTTCTTTGTCTTGGACAGGGGAACCAGGCTCGCCTTTGTATTTTTTGGCGAAATCTGTATAGCACATGTCAGTGTTTAAAGTAAAGGTCACTTTTGGAGGCTCAAGAAGAGCATGAATTGGATTGCCCAAGATTGGGAGACCAGTCAAGTGAGCTACATCTAAGTTGGTAGGAGAAATCATACCAAAATTGAGGAGTAGGGAGTTACAAGATTGCGACCAAAAGCATGCAACAGCATCAATCAGCCCTTTGTCCATGTCATAATATTTAGTCGACAATCTAATTGCTTCACTAATGCCCTAGTGCTTCCATACTTCAGCGTTATGACCTTCAAGTCTCCTGGCTCAGCTTCGCCAAACAGAGTCTGGTGACCTCCACGATCTGAGTGGGTTTTGCTGACATTCCAATTAGTCCATTTAAGTCCAGGTTGGTTGAGAAGAAGGTTCTCACCATTACCAAGGGGATAGTATGGAGCTAGCTCGTCTGGGAAGTAAGACGCGAAGGTAGGGCCTAGAGTAGCCTTAGCGACAGAGCTTGTGCTGGGCAATAGGGTAATACCAAATTTTAGAGGAGCGATACGTGCTCTGATAGGGTCTGGGAAGTAGAGTAGGTCTTTATTGTTCTCCTCAGATGGAGATGGTTGAGATTTTTTCGGTGCCATGGCTTAGGGTTTTGTGGTGCCGTGGTTTTGAACGGCAATGCTTGAGAAGAAGGAGTACAGTTTGAGGAGTTCGAATTTGAGGGAAATGAAGTGGTTTGAAGTTGAAAAGGTGGGTCTTTTATAGCTTATGATGGGGCCAGTATATTTAAATGCTCTTATATTGGGCTGTAGTTTATGTTTGTTTTGGGCCTGTATTAAGAAATTTGCTATTGGGCCCAAACAATGGCCCCCTTGTTGAAGTTAAATATCATATGACTTGGACCCCCACAAGGAGGGCACCTCCATGACCCCCTCTCTCTCTGATTGGCCAGTTTTTTTTTTTTTTTTCTTCTCCTTCAATCACTAGCCCTCACGTGTGTGTGTGGGGAGGGGGGTGGGATGGTGGTGCAGGTGGTGATTGGAGGGGGTCTCAATCACTTCCGCAAGGTTAATTCATATGATATTTAACTTAAACAAGGGGGCCATTGTTTGCACCAAGTTTTGCCAGTCTTTGTCGACAGATGGTCCACTTAATCGAGGACACGTGGCCAAGTCTGGAGGAATGTCCACCAGTTGAAAGTGGGCTCTCTACATGTGGGTCACCTAGAAGTGATGTGGGAAGTTTTTAGCACCAGTCATGGAGTTAGTGGGCACACTTTTAGGAGGAAGCATGAGACAAAGCAGGAGCCTTGCTCTATCGACAGAAGCTTCAAACAGTTGGTGGCCATGAAATAAACACAAGAAAAGGGAGATCGACAGATAGAAGTGGAGGTTTAGTATACTTGGAAAGCCTAGAAGGGAGATCGTTGGTTTCGATATCCGTATACTGTTTTTGTGGCCCATCATTGCATGATCCCACACGTCTACACCATAACTGTCACTGTAACTGCCCCCTGACTTCAAATATTCAAGTCCCCTCTGCCAAATATTGACTCTTCCCTATCGACCTTCCTTTTCACCGTTGTGGGGCATATCCCTCATCATTATAAGACAAAAATCGACAGAATATTGTCCACTAAACACAACCACAATCCTTGCAAACTGGGCCACTGAACCACAACACTTGGCCACTCACTGTTACTGCCCCTGACTTTGAATCATCAAACTCTGCCAAATATTAAATTTTCCCTGTAATTTAACTTGAAGGGGGTCTCAATCACTTCCGCAAGGTTAATTCATATGATATTTAACTTGAATAAGGGGGCCATTGTTTGCACCAAGTTTTGCCAGTCTCTATCGACAGATGGTCCACTTAATCGAGAACACGTGGCCAAGTCTCAAGGAATGTCTACTAGTTGAAAGTGGGCTCTCTACATGTGGGTCACCTAGAAGTGATGGGGGAAGTTTATAGCACTAGTCATGGAGTTAGTGGGCACACTTTCAGGAGGAAGCATGAAACAAAGCAGGAGCCTTGCTCTGTCGACAGAAGCTTCAAACAGTTGGTGGCCATGAAATAAACACAAGAAAAGGGAGATCGACAGATAGAAGTGGAGGTTTAGTATACTTGGAAAGCCTAGAAGGGAGATCGTTGGTTTCGATATCCGTATACTGTTTTTGTGGCCCATCATTGCATGATCCCACACGTCTACACCATAACTGCCACTGTAACTGCCCTCTGACTTCGAATCTTGAAGTCCCCTCTGCCAAATATTGACTCTTCCCTGTCGACCTTCCCTTTCACCGTTGTGGGGCATGTCCCTCATCATTACGAGACAAAAATCGACAGAATATTATCCACTAAACACAACCACAATCCTTGCAAACTGGGCCACTGAACCACAACACTTGGCCACTCACTGTTACTGCCCCTGACTTTGAATCATCAAACTCTGCCAAATACTGAATTTTCCCTGTAATTTAATCAAAATATATTCAATGTCGGTAAACTTGTTAATATTTGAAATAACCTTTTTCTAGATTGTAATGACTTAAACATAATTGTTGTCCTACATTTTACGTAACCAAAATACACTACTTATTTATATCGAAAACAAAATATACATCTCGGGTTTATAATCATAAAAATGGAAACTACTTTTTTTTTAAAAAAAAGTTCACTCATATTTTCAGCTAAATTATGATTGGTTATTTTTAAAAAATTCCTCTTTGCACCTATTTTTCCCACATCCTGCCAACAGCTGCTCCATTCAATTGAGGACACATGGCAAGTCCACCTGAAGACAAGGGTTATCAACTAACATTGAATCTTGCATGCCACTTGACTTACACGGTGGAGCAGTTACTGGCAGTGCTCATGGATTTAGTGGCTAGCCTCCGAGAGGAAACATGAACGAATTGGGAGTCTGTATCTGTCGAGGAAAGGCTAAAAGGACTTGGGCACAGGTGGCAACTTCAATTATATGCACTTCGATAGGTACAAGTGAAGGTTTTATGTGGTTTCAAGACACAGAAATGACCGTGTAGTTACAAAAGTTGCACAGAAGCAGTTGCAGAAACGACAGATCATGGGGTCGTGGGAAATAATAGCTATAAAGGGCAGAATGTTTGCAGAGAGAGAGGACATGAACAACAACACAACAACTTACTTTCTACATTGTAACTTTTGAGTAATTTTTTCCCTTCTACTTTCTACTTTGTTACAAACAACACAACAACACAACAACTTACTTTCTACTTTCTACTTTGTTACTTTCTACTTTGTTACCATCAGTTCATCGAAAGAAGTCTTCATCATTTTCAGGCATTCGAACCAATACCACAATTGCTTGATTTTCTTCTTTAACTTGTCAACTTTAAATTACTACTTCGTTGTTGTCGATATAGGCCCACCATAATTTTACTAACAATAAACCCATCACTTTCATAGTTAACATGAAATAATTTCACAACTCTTGTTCGTAACTCGTAATTCATATAGCAATCGGCATGGAGATAAAGTAACGAGTTCGTTGGGTTACTTTGTCCAAGTAACACCAAAAATTAACTGCCACTTGGATTATATACAAAATGCATGTGCTGGGATGTAATTTTGCAAACCTACATGGACAAAATTCGTATTTTACTCGAAATATAATATTAATTTACCGAAACAAGTCATAACAAATCAATACGAAGCCAAACACATTGTTAGTTGATAAACCACACCGCAAAAAACCCTTCAGTTAAATCCAACCAAATATGGAACAGAAACAAGCAACCCGCAATAGGAATCTTGGAATACAAACATAAGCCAATTTCCCACCCAAAACAATACACAGACAACCCATATATATCTCACATTCAATTAGTTTTCAAAATGACAAGTCACTGCAAACACAAATGACAACATCACTCTAAACAATATGGTGAATTTACAACTCGTGGCCTTGTACATAAGTAACGTTGTGCCATTTCCTGGCATTGTACGTAACCAATTATTTACACGTTACGTGCAGCAATCCGTGCAAAATGAAAACTACATACATTATTTACATACATTATTTACATGTGTTTTCAATAGCTAGTACTGTCTACCTAATAAATTAAGGGAATAAGTAAATCATACAAATTCTACACTTACCTGATTCACCTCATCAATTGTGGTCGAATTATTTTTGCACACTGCTGCTTCAACACTACCGTATTGGCCCACAGGCTACTTGGAATCAGGAGAAGCATCGAAAAATAGTCGCCGTTGCTTAATGTGCAGTGTACTTGGATCCACCAACCCAGTTTTGCAGCAAATGGGCAATGACTCCTCATTGTACTCACGGTCAGTTATGTGGGTTGTATCGGCATTTGAGTTACTACCCACTGTTCGGCTAAACCGAACCTTAAGATACGTTCGCTTTGTGTGCCCAATGCATTTGCAATTCCCACATTTTCTTGGTCTTCGACAGTTGGACGAGGCCCGTCCTGGGTTCCCTTTTGTCTTCACAACATTAGGATCTTCTACTCCAAATTGTTGAGGGAATGAATGTTTCCCTTTGTCTCCATTCTCATCATTCAGATTCCTCTCATATAACTCCTTTATCTGGCTCGTCATCGGAAGACATGCATCCCTAGCCTCTTTGAAACCTTCCGTTGATTGCGAGGCATAGAAACACATTTCATTGTAAAAAGAACTCAATATCCCATACCGGGCCGTCTATGTTGTAGTGTTATCAATTGAGGGTTGAGGCCATTGCTGGCCATCCTTGCTTGCAACCCTTGTCCATCTATGCAGCACACAAGTTGGGGGAATTTGCGTTAAATTTTCGGCTTTCATAACACATATCATGTGACAGCAAGGTAGCCCTAATGACTCAAACTTCATGCAAGAACATCTCATTGCAGCATCCATTGGACTGTGTGTTACTATCCATGATCTATCCTTCACTTTGTACTTATGAATATAGTAACATTTCTGACCATTCGGCAAAGGGAACACGTCCTTGACATTCAACTTCCTCTCTTCTAAGATTTCATCACGGAACATTCTAAATATATTTCGGGTGAATAGCTCAGCTCCATGTCTCTCTATATCTCGTAATGGAGTAATCAATACCGGAAAAGTGTTATTTGTTTCAGCATCATCTCCAGCCTCGTTATACCTTATTCTTGTAAGAGCTCGATCATAGTGCCTAACAAATTCATATAACTTCAATTTGTGTTGGAGGAAGTGATTGAAATAAGCATTCATACTCTTTGAGCGTTGAGTGCTCTTCATCCCAGCAAAGAAATATCCACGCATATATGCCTCAGCCCACATATAACGCTTCTCATATGTCTCCAACACCCAATTGTTGGTTTGAAGTCCAAATTTTTCGACCGTTGTCGTCCAGCCATGCTCAAACTTTGTCTCATCCGTTTCCATGTCCATGCACTGCTTGAAAGCATGTGCAAAACCACTTTTGTGAACATTTGAAACAACATTTTTCCCAAAATGCCAATTACATAATCGATGTCTTGCGTCTGGAAATACTCTTCTGATTGCCTCTTGCATCGCCTTATCCCCATCTGTCAGTACGGACACAGGTGCTTTATTGCCCATCACCTCCATAAATGTTTCCAAAACCCATATGTATGTATCAATTGTCTCATTAGCTAGCAAAACACATGCAAATATCGTGGTCTTAAAGTGGCTAGTCACACCAGCCAACATGACAAAAGGTTTCTTGTATGCATTGGTTTTGTAAGTTGAGTCAAATATCAACACATCACCAAACTTTGCGTAGTTGGCCCGCGATTTCGAATCTGCCCAGAACAGATTTTGTAACTTGTTATCGTTACACACATCATACTTGTAAAAAAAAAACGTACATTAACATCAAGTTTTGCACATAGGTAAACCAACGCATCCTGCACATCACCATCTTCAACTTCTGCTCTACGTTCGGCTTGAATATGGTTGTGCAGATCCGTACAGATGAAACCAACATTCTCATAAGACCCGGATTGATTTACCATATAGTCCATGATTTGGCTAGTCTTCACACCGACGTTGCGCATAGCCATTGCTTGAGCTTTGTCAGCGCTGTTTAAACTGCGATGTGACCTCAGATACATCACACAGTGTTGTTCCGCCAATTCATGGTTGTGGTTTGCGACGAAGTGAGTCACAACATACTTTCTTCCTTCACCAGCATCTGCATCGTACCGTATGCGAAATTGGACTTTACAACCTACTCTTGTTAGTGCCTTGGGAGCTCTACTCTTCTCAGCAACACGGTGTAGACACCCCATTTTTGACCAACCTTAAGACTCAGATGTCACCGATTGAGCGCTCGGTGATGTTGCATACTGTGCTCGTTCAGAAGCCTCAGAGTCGCGGCCGTGCGCCCTGCCTCCGGACTTCCGAACTCTCTTTCGTGCCCTGCCTCGGTTTGCGAACCAGACTCGGTTTTCTCTGTTTTCTTTCCTGAGGGGAGGGAGTGGTCCCGTAGACTATCTCTCAGTGGCCGTGGGCTACTTTTCGTGGCCGTAGGCCATTTTGCCCATTTCGGAGCCCGGTTCCCGGTTTTCGGGACCGTCAGGCCGTGTGCCTCGGTTCGGGACTGCCCAACCATCTCCGATTTCTCCGATTTTTGGCAAGTGCCTCTGTTTTATCATACTGAGGAACACTGGGGCCTCTGATACCCACTTCGTGGCCGAACGCCACTTTCGGTGCTTACAGCCTATTTTCGGGCCCCCGAATCGCGCGGTTTAGGCCCCGAGCGTTCATTTTGCATCGGTTTCTGTTCATTTTCGGCGGGTACCTCTGTTTTATCATACTGAGGAACACTGGGGCCTCTGATACCCACTTCGTGGCCGAACGCCACTTTCGGTGCTTACAGCCTATTTTCGGGCCCCCGAATCGCGCGGTTTAGGCCCCGAGCGTTCATTTTGCATTAGTTTTTGTTCAATTTTGGCAGGTACCTCTGTTTTAACATCAGGAAGATCACTGGAGGGTGGAAGGCCAGCAATTGTTCCAGAAAACCAGTTTCGCTCCTCCGGCGCCCGTTTTGCTCACTTCCGGGCCAATGTTGAACACCCTAGGGATATTTTCTTCGAGCCGAGACTACATATTTGTGATGAGGGCACATGGGAGGACACCAAAAAGTGGTGGTCGGCCAGTAATTGTTACTTTCATTTTTGAGCCTCTCCTTCAAGTTCAATGTTGTGTCTTCTGTTTCAGAGTTGCCAAATTCCAACCTTGGGGCCTTGTTCTACACACATGGGAGGACACCAAAATGTGGTGGTCGGCCAGTAATTGTTCTGTTCCATTTTTGGCCATGGCAGGCCGGCCAGGGAGAGTGGCTGGCCGACCAGTTGGGGTGGCCGGCCGGCCACCTTCAAGAAATCCACCTGGCCGGCCAGCTTTCTGCTTTTGAACCTTTTACAGCTGTCCAGCTGTTTTTCAAAATATCTTGATCCTCCGAGGGATATTTTGGGAGGGAAAACTTGGGTGCATTTCCCTCCCCTTTTACACCCTTTTTGGTCTATTTAAGGGGCTGAGGAGCTCCTTTGTTAGGGTTACAAAAATTGATCTTAAGACTTCATCTTCCAAAACCTCCATTTCCATAGCCAAAAGCTCCAAAAACTTTCAAGGTTCTAGGCCATTCCTTCATCAACCCTAAGCCTCACCATCACCACCTCCATTCCAGCAGCAAAGGAGGGTTTTTCAAAGGCTAAGGACCAACAAATTGAAGCCAAGAAGCAACAAAAGACTTGTCTCCAAGGGTAAGACTCTAATTCCCTTTTTCTAGCACAATTTTGAATCAATTCTTTACCCTACTTGCTCTCAGTTTTGGGCTCCGACCCTTACTGATTTTAGGCTTATTTTGAGCCCCTATTCAAAATTGAAGAAGGGTTCAACCTCATTTGAGAGCCCCTTGATACACCTCTTTCAATATCACTCTTTATGTCATTATTTTGCATGCTTTATTTGGCTTATGAGTGATCCATTTTCGAGCTTGATATATACTGTGAGTGGGCCTATTTTGAACCCTTCTTCAACTTTGAAGAAGGGCTCAATCATGTTTGGCCTCTCTATCATGCACTTTCTTTGTAATCCTCCATATTTTCCGTAAAATTGCATGATTTATTTGGCCTATTTGTGATCTGATTTGGAGCATCTCATGAACTAATATTGTGCTTATTTTGAGCCCCTCTTCAATATTGAAGAAGGGCTCAACCTGGTTTTCATGCTCTACATGCCACTTGCTTTGAATTCATGTTCTACTCCTATTTGGCATGCCCCTTTGAGCTTATTTGGCTTCTGTTTTGAGTCTTCATCAGGCCTGGAAAGAGCCTTGTTTTGGACTTCTCATAATGTTTTGTTAAGGGTCTTAGGCCATTTGGTGCATGCTTTTGGTACTTCATGTAATACCATCTTTGATTCCGTAAAATTGCATGCTTTGTTAGGCTTTCTTGGCTTCTGTTTTCAGCATTCATCAGGCTTAGAAAGTGTCTTAAAATGACCCATTCTTCATGTTTTGTTAAGGGTCCAAGGTTGTTTGATGCATGCTTTTGGTACCTCATGTTATAGCCTTTGTTGGCTCATTATTTTGCATGCTATGTTTAGCCTATCTACATACTGAATTGGGGGATGTCATCTCTTGTAAATGTGCATATTTTTGGCCCCTCTTTAATTTTGTAGAACTGTGTTTTTCATTTTGAGCATTGTATATACCACTTGCTTTGTAATTCTCCTCTTTTCCCCCATTTTTGCAAGCTATTTTTGCCATACTTGTGATCATTGTTTGGCCATACTTTGTACTAAAAAAATTCTAGTTTAGGGGCTGCCTTGCTACTGTTTTACATGTTATGTCCATATTGTGCATGTTTAGTAGGGCTGTAGGCCGTTTCGGGTGCATAACATTGCATTTCGAGCATCGGGTGTAATTTTGTCATAATTCGGGGGCTATTTGTGCATCATTTTAGCTACTGAAATTTTCATTTTTCATATGCCATATGCCACGTTTCATTTGCATGCCATTTCATGCCTGTATGCCACTGCCTTGGTTTGCGTGCCCGTGTGCGCGCATTTTGAGGCAGCTTGTTTTCATCTTTCGGCAGCTTATGTGAGTGTGGCTGAGGCTCTCTCATGTTAGTGTAAGCCCAATTTGCATTTTCCATGTCATTTGCATTGCGTATGCCACTGCCTTGGTTTGCGTGCCCGTGTGCGCGCATTTCGAGGCAGCTTGTTTTCATCTTTCGGCAGCTTATGTGAGTGTGGCTGAGGCTCTCCCATGTTAGTGTAAGCCCAATTTGCATTTTCCATGTCATTTGCATTGCGTATGCCACTGCCTTGGTTTGCGTGCCCGTGTGCACGCATTTCGAGGCAGCTCATTCTCATCTCTCGACTTCTTATGTGAGTATAGCTGAGGCTCATTCATGTTAGTGCAAGTCCATTTTGCATTTTGTATGTCATTTTAGCATCATTGCATTCCGAATGCCATTGCCTCGGTTCGCGTGCCCGTGTGCACACATTTCGAGGCACTTCACTTTTCATCTATTGGCCTCCTGTGTGAGTGTGGCTGAGGCTCACTCATGTTGGTATAAGCCCATATTACATTGTCATGCCATTTTTAGTCTCATTATATCGCGTGTGTCATTACCTCGGTTTGCGTGCCTGTGTGCACGCATTTCGAGGCGTCTCATTTTCACCAGCATAGTGCATACTAGGTTGTATCTTAGGTTGCATTCATGCATATCATGCATATTGCATCGTGTTCGGGATAAGAGTTAGCCCGGGCACGGGAAACGAGGCACGTTTCGCACCCCGAGTGACGGAACGGGTCTCAATTCCCAAGTCACCGACACTTCGGATTATCCATGATGGAGTTAGGTTTTGTTGTAGCATTCATCTGCATTCACCCCATATTGAGTTGTGCAATTCGGCTCCTCGGCCACCACGCATCGATATGCGTGATTGGTGGCACGAGGATCGAGGCATGCATATATCTGTGAAATACATTGCTATGCCCCTCTTCTGCTCTCTGTTACAGCAAAACGAAGAATCAGCAACTTTCCGGAGTCTGGCACGCATTTCGAAAAATATTGCAAACAGTGGCTAATTGGGGCATCCCAGTGGATTTCCGCGCAAGGCAGCCCAACATGCATCATTTCACTATTCAGGGCGGAGGCAAGGCAGTCCCTGGCTTGCATGCCAGTTTACAGCTTTCTTATTTAATTTGTTAATTAATTAGAAATTTGTATTATTATTCGGGCTGTATTATTCTTTTATTCGGACTGTATTATTTATTCGGACCCTCTGCGCGAGGGCATAACTGTAATAAGTGTGGGTGTGTGTGATGTATGTCTTCCAACCCCCATTTCTTTCTCCTTTTTATTTACCTGCTTACAATGGTTAGGTATAGGGCATATTTCAATTAGCATACAGTATGACAGCATGTTTGCATCATTCATCTGTTTTGCACGCACCGGGCTCGGCGCATCATACAAACTGCATTTGTATTTCAATTCCAAATTGAATACATGTTAGCTGTAGCATTCCACATGTCATATTTAGAATAGCCGAGCCTGCTATAGTTGCATTTTGCATGTGTTGCATTAGGCATTTCAGCATACTTAGGATCATGCATGATTTCTAATCAGCTTTTGTTTTGGCTTGGAGTACTCGGTAAGTTTTATACTTTAGCATCCTTGCATGCGTGTGAGTGTTGCCATGATAGCATGCTTGCCATGAGGCTATTTGCTTATGTGATATAACTGCCTTGAATGCCTGTGGGTGGAGGTTGTGTTATTCGGATTGGGACAATTCATCAAATGTTTGTTTTAAGCCCACTAGATTGTGGCAACACCATGTTTTTCTAAGCCCACATGAGGGTGGCAAAATCTGTATTTTAAGCCTACCTGCGGGTAGCAAACCATCTTTCAAAAACAAACATGAAGTGTTTTGTTCCAATTCAGACGGCCCAGTCTATACTTGTTTGCTGCGAGTATCACATAGTAACCTAGGCTAATAACCGGAATAAGAGCATACAATGTTTTCAAAAGCAGATATCATGGTTAGTAGAGGCCGGTCTTTGACCGGGCGAGCGGGGGTGCTCACGATGTGACCTTCCCCAATCGTACCCAAGTTCCCGAGCCAACTTTGGTGATGACGGACACGTGGCCTTTGGCATCGAGTTAGGGTTTCCTAAATTTCCCATTTATAAAATATTTAGGTGGCGACTCTGTATCTGGCAAAGCAGTCCATGTTTGGCACTTCTTTAAAAAAAAAATCTGTTTTCAAAACGATTTGCCGGATTTGGACTCTTTGGTTCAAGATTTAGAACCGTGGCACAAATCGAGTCCGAACTGTAGCGAGGTCCCTCGCGGACTTGTTACAGTTTCTGGAGACTCTGCTGGGGATTTAGAGAACTTGACTCGAACTCATGATGTTTGGTTTTGACTACACTAGTGTGTTTCTTTGCATTGCATTTGCATTGGTGCGCCTAGGACACCGTGTTTGCCATATGCCATTCCCGAACGATTTGCCGGAGGCTTGTCTTGTCAAGTCATGTCCGTAAGGCTGATCGGCTCTGGGCTCTGACAGCATGGGAACACAAACCCCGGTTTTACCGGGGCACCCTTTTTGACCATTCGACCTAGTGCATATTCGGATCCATAGTGACTATTCCAAACTAGGACAGGTTGCTTACCCGTTTATAGGTTGTTTGAAGCCGCTGCGTGCGTAGTGAAACCCTAGTTCCTGACAAAATAGGACAGGGAAACCCAACCCCAACGTAGGGGTGTTTTCAGCTCTCACTTATCTGCTATGTGCTTGTTAGAGTGCGTCTCTACAGGGAATGCATGTATTAGGTTATGAGTTTCGGCATCAGGCCTGCGGGCATCAGTTTATGAGTTTGGATATCAGGCCTGCGGGCATCAGTCAGTTATCTGAGAATCAGTTGTCTGCGGATATCGGATTCAGTTTAGAGGAACAGTGATATAGGAACAGTGATCAGTGGTTGAGGACAGTGTATTTCCAGCTTATCAAACTGCGTGTTGTATGCCCGACTGTGTGTTGTGTGTATTTAATTTAAGCTGTTGTGCTGCCCGTTTTTCTGGTTATTTATTTCCTTTTCGTTTTATTTATCTTTTGCTAGGGCAGTTTGTGGCACAATTGCTTCCGAACCATCAGATATTCCCCAAGCACTTTGGACACGAGGTCGCCGACTTACTCGATCTGAGGATCTAGTTGACGGACATCCGGTGTTCCATTCACTACCCCCGGTTATCAGAAGGAGGCCGAGGAAACGCAGTCCATCAGAGCAGAGATTACTGGTACAGCAGTCTACTTTAGCGACAGACAGTCGGACTGAGATTTCTGTGTCCGCTATAGAGATACACTTGCCAGCTATTCAGATGGAACATCAGGATACATCAGGGATGGAGGCAATGATGCGCCAGATGAATGAGAGCATGAAACAGATGCAAGATGATGCTATCCGCCAGGCGGAATTTTCTAAACAGCAGGCCGCTGTCATGGCCCAGCAGTCTGAGCTGATCACCAGATTACAACAGCAGAATGTAGCATCTGCTTCACACCAGGTCCCTCCTCCACTAGGGGCGCATCAGATTCCCCCTCCACCGGCGGCTCCACTGCCTGAGCAGGCACCCACTGGCCAGAATACCCTGCTAAATCCTCAGAATGCCCCTCCAAATCCTCAGAATACCCAGAACACCCAGAATACCCCCCCAAATCCACAGAACGCTCCGCCAAACTTCCAAAACACTCAAGAGGACACGAGTCTTCCAACGGGGCTGGCTCCGCCCCCGCTTCCGCCGCAACTGTCTAAGAATCTTGCACCTAATCATCCGGACTCTCCATTTGAGTTCGAGGTGGACCAGACAGCTCTGAAATTGAGCAAATTGGAAAAGCTCTTCAAGAAATCACAGGGGGTGAAGGCCATCCCAGATATTGAAGACGGCTATACTGACGTGGCCGTGACACTGCCAGACAGATTTAAGATGCCGCAGATTGATCGTTTTGACGGATCAGGGGATCCTATGGTCCATCTCCGGCTATTTTCAGACGTCTTGAGGCCGATGGGCCTAACCCGACCGCAAAAGCTTTCTTTATTTGGCAGAACTTTGTCAGGGGTTGCGGCCATCTGGTACGCAAAATTGGAAGATGATGTGAAGAGAAATTGGGATGAGCTAGCCGAGGCCTTCGTTGCACAATATTCATATAATACTCAGATCGAGATTACAACACGTGATCTCGAAACGACGAGGCAGGAACAAAAAGAGACTTTCTCTGATTTTGTAACTCGGTGGAGAGCAAAGGCATCGATGATGACCTTAAGGCCAACAGATAAAGACCAAATTCGGATGATTGTGCGCAATCTCCAACCTAAGTTAATGCAGAAAGTGATCGTACTCCCTTTCCCCACCTTCTCAGATTTACACGAGATGGGGGTACAGATCGAAGATGCGATGAAGCAAGGATTGATTGATCAGGATCGGGAGTGTAACAAGCCCGCGAGGGACCTCGCTACAGTTCGGACTCGATTTGTGCCACGGTTCTAAATCTCGAACCAAAGAGTCCAAATCCGGCAAACCGTTTTTGAAAACAGATTTTTTGAAAGAAGTGCCAAACATGGACTGCTTTGCCAGATACAGAGTCGCCACCTAAATATTTTTTAAATGGGAAATTTAGGAAACCCTAACTCGGTGCCAAAGGCCACGTGTCCGTCATCACCAAAGTCGGCTCGGGAACTTGGGTACGATTGGGGAAGGTCACATCGTGAGCACCCCCGCTCGCCCGGTCAAAGACCGGCCTCTACTAATCATGATATCTGCTTTTGAAAACATTGTATGCTCTTATTCCGGTTATTAGCCTAAGTTACTATGTGATGCGCACAGCATACAAGTATAGACTGAGTCGCCTGAATTGGAACAAAACATTTCATGTTTGTTTGTTTGAAAGATGGTTTGCTACCCGCAGGTAGGCTTAAGATGCAGATTTTGCCACCCTCGGGTGGGCTTAGGAAAACATGGTGTTGCCACAATCTAGTGGGCTTAAAACAAACAATCAATGCATTATTCCAATTCAGACAACTCAACCTCCACCCACAGGCATTCAGGCAGTTATATCACATAAGCAAATAGCCTCATGGTAAGCATGCTATTCATGGCAACACTCACACGCATGCAAGGATGCTAAAGCATAAAACTCACCGAGTACTCCAAGCCAAAACAGAAGCTACATTAGAAATCCATGCATGATCCTAGATACACAGAATTGCCTAATGCAACACATGCAAGGATGCAACTATAGCAGGCTCGGCTATTCTAAACATGGCATATGGTGATGCTACAACTAACACGTATTCAATTAAGAATTGAAATACAAATGCAGTTTGTATGATGCGCCGAGCCCGGTGCTTGCAAAACAGATGAATGATGCAAACATGCTGTCATACTGTATGCTAATTGAAATATGTCCTATATCTAACCATCATAAGCGGGTAAATAAAAGGGAGAAAAACGTGGGGTTGGAAGACATACATCACACACACCCACACTTATTACAGCATTGCCCTCGCGCAGAGGGTCCGAATAAATATACAGTCCGAATAAAAGAATATTACAGTCCGAATAAATATTACAGCCCAAAATAATATACAAATTCCTAATTAATTATCAAATTAAATAAGAAAGCTGTAAACTGGCATGCAAGCCAGGGACTGCCTTGCCTCCGCCCCGAATAATGAAATGATGCATGTTGGGCTGCCTTGCGCGGAAATCCACTGGGATGCCCCAATTAGCCTCTGTTTGCGATGTTTCTCGAAATGCGTGCCAGACTCCGAAAAGTTGCTGATTCTTCATTTTGCTGCAACAGAGAGCAGGAAAGGGGCATAGCAATGTATTTCACAAATATATGCATGCCTCGATCCTCGTGCCACCAATCACGCATACCGATGCATGATGGCCGAGGAGCCGAATTGCACAGCTCAATATAGGATGAATGCACATGAATGCCACAACAAAACCTAACTCCATCATGGGTAATCCGGAGTGTTGGTGACTTGGGAATTGAGACCCGTTCCGTCACTCGGAGTACGAAACGTGCCTCGTTTCCCGAAGCCGGTTTGAAAATTGGACTTATACGCTACGCGAAGCCGGTTTGAAGATTGGACTTATACGTTACGCGAAGCCGGACACCACTCATGATCATGCAAAGAGAGCTGTAATGAAGCAATTATGCAAAATAAATGCAACATTTTAAGCGAATGCTATGCAAGCAAGTAAACTCGAACCAAACTATACCTCATGCAGAAAGGATGTAAGAAAATTATGGAATCTTCACGAACATGTGCGATAGATACACAAAGGTGAACGAAGTGTGTGATTGATGCATGAAGCGAGCGTGTGTGATAGATACACAAAACGAACGTATGATAGATACACAAAGTGAAGCGAGTGTGATGGATACACTATATGAAGCAAAGTGTGATGGATACACTAGGTGAGTGTGTGATAGATACACAAAGCGAACGTGTGATAGATACACAGAGTGAAACGAGTGTGATGGATACACTAAAGGTGAACACAAAGTGTGATAGATGCACTTAGTGAACAAGTATGATTGATATACTGAAGGTGAACACAAAGTGTGATAGATGCACTATGTGAACAGAGTGTGATTGATACACTGAATGTGAACGCGAAGTGTGATAGATGCACTAAGTGGACAGAGTGTGATTGATACACTAAAAGTGAACACAAAGTGTGATTGATGCACTAAGTGAACAAAGTGTGATTGATACACTAAAAGTGAACACAAAGTGTGATAGATGCACTATGTGAACAGAGTATGATAAATATACTGGATGTGAACACGAAGTGTGATAGATGCACTAAGTGAACAGAGTGTGATTGATACACTAAAAGTGAACACAAAGTGTGATAGATGCACTAAGTGAACAAAGTGTGATTGATACACTAAAAGTGAACACAAAGTGTGATAGATGCACAATGTGAACAGAGTATGATAGATATACTGAATGAATGAAGTGTGATTGATACACTAAAGTGAATATATGCGTGATAGATACACAAAAGGATAATGTGTGTGATAGATACACAGAATGAATGAAGCGTGATTGATACACTAAAGTGAAGAGAGTGTGATTGATACACAAAATGAGAAGGTGTGTGATTGATACACTAAAGCGAGCGTGTGTGATTGATACACAAAGTAGGCATAGTGTGATAGATACAAAGCGAGTGTGTGTGATTGATACACAATATGAACAAAGTGTGATTGATACACTGAATGAATGATCTTAAACGGAACTTCTTTAAATGAACCGTACATACAATATCGTGCATGACTGAGAAAGAAACTTGACAGGTACAATGCATTACAATGCATGATGCTTAAGGGAAGCAATGAATGGACAAAGTGGTGCTTTAGAAAGCAACTCATGAAATGAGTGGCGGTAAACCGCTCTTCTCCGACGGGGATCTCCCTTCGTGCTCTTCGAACACTTTACCTTCAACTCACAGTACAAAGGTTCTGAAATGCTAACAAGTAACAACCATCTGTATGTAGAAGCTACGGCTGCTGCTTGTCTTCCTGATCATATTCACAACTTTCCCTATTCTCCAACGAGGTGACAGACTAGGTTGGTTCAGTATCCAGAATTGAGGTGCATACACGCTATCTCAACCTATGGGGCTTCCATACAGATTTCAAGCCGAGGGCACGCCTTTGGGTATTTAAACCAGACTTTAGTCTCGGAAATCCCGAACCTTTGCGTTCTAGGCAACAGCCATTCGAACTCTAGTTTTCACCGTCGCAGTTGGTCTCCTAGGAACTCATTGCAAACACGGCCAAGATGTCCTTGGCACGAAACGGTACTCGAGGAGAGCACTTCTGATCGCCATTTTGGCTTGGGGCAGACTTGATCTTGAGCTTGAGGTAGAGGCACACTCATACTTCGGAGCATTGGCAAGGCCTGAAGAGGTACACACGGGATGCAATCTCGGAACTTATTGAAGTTGGAACAAAACTCAGATGCCCGACATTTTCCTCTTTTGCTTTTGCTTTGCAGTCCGAAACCATTATAGCTTCAGATAGGTCCTGGTTTCACTGTTCTCATATGACCTGGGTTGAACCTTGCGGTTTTCTGAAAGAACAAATACGGTTTTACACAAATGTGGAGAACGGCACGGCACTCAGAGCACAAAACGATTTTATTTTTGAAATTGAGAGATGAGTTTTCGACCAGGTATTGAGCCTACAACTGACCACAGCAAAACGACTCAACAACGGAAAACAAAAGATAAAACAACCTAAACACATCCATTGACACTCAAAACGACTCAAAACAAGAATTGAGACAAACAAAGACACAAGACACGACACACAGACGTGTTCCAAAGACGAGAGACATCTCATTTCGCGAGGAGCCAGTTTCTCCGGGTATTGTTTCCCACCCTTTCTCATTTGTGGTTCTCGCATCACTCGGCCCTCAAGCTCTGTTTTTCTGAAAAAGCCCTTTTCTCACTTTTTCTCTCATCGCACATCTCTCTATTCTTCAATCTCTCATTTTTCAATCCCTCCCCTAGGTGGTTGATGGATAAATGGGAAGTTGTGGGTTCGGGCCCCTAGCATTCTGCTCGATTCTCTTTCTTCCGCTCACAGCTAGTGAATTTCTCCCACAGAAGGGTTGTGCTACAACTGGGTGTGTAGCAAATCTGCAGCTAACACCGGTTGATGATGCTCTGCCGGGGAGCTTGGACGTGATCAGATCTGTCAAGATAAGGGAGTGGAATATCTTGATCCATTCCCGTTCGTGCTTCGCGCTTGGCTCGATACTTCGCTGCTTGGAGGGTGTAAGAGCTTTTTGCCCTTTCTAGCTTCAGTTGTGCCCTCTTCTGGCAGGTAGAGTGCCCTTCTTGGCAAATGCATTGATAACGGGGAAAAGACAGAACACCTGACTCCACTGTGCCCCTAGTTCATCGTTTTGACCATTTTTTTATTTTTGCCTTCTACTAAAACAATTTTGACCAAAAAGGAGAGTTAGATTAACATGCTTGTTCAGTTTTTGATTTAAAATCATGTAAGTTAGGCTATGAGCACTGAAATTTTTCCTTTTTTGGGTCCATGAAAAGGGTCCAGTTTTGGAAAAGATAGAATGATTTTTCGAGAAAATTAGCCAACCTCAGTAAAAATTCTCAAAAACTATTTTTGCAAACGGCCACTTGCTCAACGAGCATGAAACCTACTCCTGAGATGCACAACCTCGGATCCAAAGGAAAACTGCCCCGTGCTTGAAGAGAGCTGCATGGCAACGGAAAGTTGCCCCTTGTTTGAACGGCACCGCAACGTATTGTATGGCAACGGAAAGTTACCCCTTGTTTGAACGGCATTGCAGCGCATTGTAGTCAGTCCTCGGAGCGATGATTGCAACCGTACTCTCGGATACAGAGAAGGCAAGGATGGTCAAAACCATTACATGGACACACTTGATTTAGAAGTGTTTATGGCTGGACTTCAGAATGAAGTTGCCTACGTATCCCAAAGATGGGAATCAAGCCTTACGTAGTTCGGGGTTAAGGTACACTCGGGTATTTAACCTCTCCTTTTTATGCTCTAACTTTTGCCAAGGCGCCTGTTGCAGGTTTTCAACCTTGCGAGCTTTGTCTTTCTTTTCTTTTCATTTTCATTTCTTTTCTTCTCTTTTTTTCTTTTCTTCTTTTTTCTTTTTTTTTGTTTTTTTGCTTTTCTTTTTTCCTTTTTTCTCTTTTTTTTCTTTTTGCTTTTTGTATATATCTTTTCTTGCTCTAACTTTTGCCTGGGTCGCCCTTCCGGGTTTTCGGCCCAGCGAGCCTCTCGAGGGTAAAAGTGTAGCTTGGTCCATGCCAAATGGTTGTAGGGTTTTGAAGCCATCCATACCCAGGAGAGTGGCTGTTGATTTGCAAGAGGACTCATCTTCGGCTCTTTGAGCACATTTGACATCTTTGCCCCTAGTTTGAAGGGTACTTCTGTTCTGGCTTTGCAAGCTTCTTCTGATCTGCTTGATCCGACTTTCCTGGCCTCTTGTTCGAGGGCTGCTTCAAATCTGGCCACACAGGCCTCACATCGTAGTTGACCGTTGAACCTTCTGAATTCAAGTTCAAGGTTTGGAAGCGAAGGGGTTGAGTCTCGAGGCTGAGAGCGATCCTAGGCTGCACAATCTCAAGAGCAATTCCACACAGATCTTCGCAGGATCGCGCAAAACATTTTGTTTTTGAAAATTTTTAAGAAAGTGACAAATCGCTCGCGCTGAAGATAGTGTGAAACCAGTCTGGATCAAGCCAGGGTCCTTCTCAGTACTCACGCTAACAAGCATGATTTCATTCATTAAGGGCTTAGCACGCCTCTCTTTCTCTCAGTTGATCAAAGTTTTGCAAATCCCGAGGAATTCCTCCCTCTTTGTTTTCACCGCAGTGTTCAAAAAGGTTTTGAAAAAAACTTAGGTCAATATAATGACTTCAAGGCACAAGAGAGCAGGTGGAATGCACTGCCATTTCATTCAAATCCCGGCACAACTAGCACACGGCAGAAGCAAATGCGAGAGCGTGGAAATCACTGCTGTTTCATTCAAAATCTGTTGGCATAACTAGCTCCCTGGCAGAAACAGACTCAAAACAAAACAAAAAGACACACGCAAAACAAAATGGTGACACTCGAGGTAACACCCCCGGAATCACCCGACTCCTATACAACAGGACTGACTCGATACAACAAGACAGACCCAAAACAAAAGAGACTGACTCAAAACAAAAAGACAGACTCAAAACAAAGTAACTAAACTGACCCAAACTGACCCAATACCCAAGTCAGAAAGCACAAAAATTGGTATTTGCACATTGCTCAGAACAGTGCGTGCCATTCCCACGTCTGGAGTTAATCGAGCACCGCCCGCAGGTGGTTCATCCCCTGATCATATCACATTATCCCCTCATAAGTTCACTGATCAAGTGCCGATAGACTTTGCAGGACCTGGTGCGGCAATGACCCCGTTGTCAAACAAATCTTGTACATCATGGCGCAGACGAAAGCAACTGTCGGTGTCATGACCGGTTTGTTGATGGTAGGCACAGTATTTAGTCTGGTCATGCTTTGCAGGGATAGGATCGGGTAGGGGCCGTTGTTCCAACGGTTTCAAATGTCCTTCCCGGAGTAAGACCTCTAGAGCCTTTGATAGAGGCATATGAAGTGGAGTGAAAACCCTCTTGACTCGAGGTGGGTATTTGGTTTTTTGTGAGCTACTTCCGGACGCACCGGTGAATGGGGTAGCTGTTTTTGATGCGATAGTGGTAACCATGCCCACTTCAGAAGATCTTGCAGTTGCATCACCACTGGTGGTCGCATTTGAATTGCGGGAAAACGCCCGCTTAGGCTGCTCCTTCTCCTGGTCAATAAGGCCCTGCATCATGGCATCTTCGATCTGTACTCCCATCTCATGCAAATCTGAAAAGGTATGGAAGGGGAGCACGATCATTTTCTGCATTAGTTTGGGCTGGAGGTTGCGCACAACCATCCGTATCTGGTCCTTATCCGTTGGCCTAATGGTCATCATTGAGGCCTTCGCCCTCCACCGGGCCACGAATTCAGAGAAGCTCTCTTTAAGCTCCTGCCTTGTCGTTTCAAGATCACGGGTTGTGATCTCGATCTGGGTATTGTATGAATATTGCGCGACGAAGGCCTCGGCCATCTCCTCCCAGCTTCGTTTCACTGAATCCTCCAATTTGGCGTACCAGATGGCCGCGATACCCGACAGGGTCCTGCCAAAAAGGGAGAGCTTCTGTAATCTTGTCAAGCCCATCGGACGCAGAACATCTGAAAACAAACTCAGGTGGACCATGGGATCTCCTGACCCGTCAAAACGGTCGATGTGAGGCATCTTGAACCTGTCCGGCAATGTCACCACCGAATCAGTATACCCATCTCCAATGTCCGGGATGGAGTTGACTCCCTGAGATTTCTTAAACATCTTCTCAAGTTTGCTCAATTTCAACGCTGTAGGGTCGACCTCGAACTCGAAGGGAGAGTCCGGCAGATTGGTAGGTGCTTTGGATAGCTGGGGTAAAATTGGGGGCGGAGCAGGTCCTGCTGGAATGTCCGTGCCTTCCTGGACATTTGGCACCTCCCCAGGTGCTGGAGCTCCTGCTGGGGGAAGAACTTGTTGTGAAGCAGATGCGTCGCTTTGCTGTTGCAGCCTGGTGATGAGCTCAGCCTGTTGAGCCATGATAGCAGCCTGCTGCTTGGAGAATTCCGCTTGGCGGACAGCGTCTTGCTGCATGAGTTTCATACTTTCTTGCATCTGGCGCATCATTGCCTCCGTCCCTGACGTGTTCTGCTGATCCATCTAACTGACTGGTATCTATCCCTGCAGTAGAAACTGAGACCTCAGCCTGACTGTTCACTGGTGGGGTGGATAAGGGCCACTGATCTGGTAACTGTTGAACTGGTGATTTGTGCCTGACTGGCCCTTTTACCCTGCCTCTGGCAAAGGAACACTGATTGCCCTTGAACTGAATCTCTAACCTGACAAAGTCTATCAGCACAAGTTCGATGAACCTCGGGGGATATCGGAGCCTTCTGAAGCTATAGTTCCGAGACTACCTAGCAAAAGAGAAAACCGACAGCATCTCAGCCTGATTTCACCATAACCAATATGAGCAAAGCTGAACGAGTGTGTTCTCTACTGAATTCTGCCCAGAATTCTGCCTCAAATCTGATACCCTCAGGTAAACTGAATCCCAAAATACTGAACTGGTGCCCGCAGGCCTGATGCCCAAACTTGCAAACTGATACATGCATTCCTGTAGAGACGCACTCTAAAGCACATAACCAGCAAGCGAGAGCCAAAACACCCCTATGCTGGGGTAGGGTTTCCCTGTCCTATTTTGTCAGGAACTAGGGTTTCACTACGCATGCAGCGGTTTCAAACAACCTATAAGCGGGTAAGCAACCTGTCCTAGTTTGGAATGGTCACTATGGATCCGAATATGCACTAGGTCGAGTGGTCAAAAAGGGTGCCCCGGTAAAACCGGGGTTTGTGTTCCCATGCTGTCAGAGCCCAGAGCCGATCAGCCTTATGGTCATGCCTTGACAAGACAAGCCTCCGGCAAATCGTTCGGGAATGGCATATGGCAAACACGGTGTCCTAGGCGCACCAATGCAAATGCAATGCAAAGAAACACACAAGTGTAGTCAAAACCAGATATCACGAGTTCGAGTCAAGTTCTCTAAGTCCCCAGCGGAGTCGCCAGAAACTGTAACAAGCCCGCGAGGGACCTCGCTACAGTTCGGACTCGATTTGTGCCACGGTTCTAAATCTCGAACCAAAGAGTCCAAATCCGGCAAACCGTTTTTGAAAACAGATTTTTTGAAAGAAGTGCCAAACATGGACTGCTTTGCCAGATACAGAGTCGCCACCTAAATATTTTTTAAATGGGAAATTTAGGAAACCCTAACTCGGTGCCAAAGGCCACGTGTCCGTCATCACCAAAGTCGGCTCGGGAACTTGGGTACGATTGGGGAAGGTCACATCGTGAGCACCCCCGCTCGCCCGGTCAAAGACCGGCCTCTACTAATCATGATATCTGCTTTTGAAAACATTGTATGCTCTTATTCCGGTTATTAGCCTAAGTTACTATGTGATGCGCACAGCATACAAGTATAGACTGAGTCGCCTGAATTGGAACAAAACATTTCATGTTTGTTTGTTTGAAAGATGGTTTGCTACCCGCAGGTAGGCTTAAGATGCAGATTTTGCCACCCTCGGGTGGGCTTAGGAAAACATGGTGTTGCCACAATCTAGTGGGCTTAAAACAAACAATCAATGCATTATTCCAATTCAGACAACTCAACCTCCACCCACAGGCATTCAGGCAGTTATATCACATAAGCAAATAGCCTCATGGTAAGCATGCTATTCATGGCAACACTCACACGCATGCAAGGATGCTAAAGCATAAAACTCACCGAGTACTCCAAGCCAAAACAGAAGCTACATTAGAAATCCATGCATGATCCTAGATACACAGAATTGCCTAATGCAACACATGCAAGGATGCAACTATAGCAGGCTCGGCTATTCTAAACATGGCATATGGTGATGCTACAACTAACACGTATTCAATTAAGAATTGAAATACAAATGCAGTTTGTATGATGCGCCGAGCCCGGTGCTTGCAAAACAGATGAATGATGCAAACATGCTGTCATACTGTATGCTAATTGAAATATGTCCTATATCTAACCATCATAAGCGGGTAAATAAAAGGGAGAAAAACGTGGGGTTGGAAGACATACATCACACACACCCACACTTATTACAGCATTGCCCTCGCGCAGAGGGTCCGAATAAATATACAGTCCGAATAAAAGAATATTACAGTCCGAATAAATATTACAGCCCAAAATAATATACAAATTCCTAATTAATTATCAAATTAAATAAGAAAGCTGTAAACTGGCATGCAAGCCAGGGACTGCCTTGCCTCCGCCCCGAATAATGAAATGATGCATGTTGGGCTGCCTTGCGCGGAAATCCACTGGGATGCCCCAATTAGCCTCTGTTTGCGATGTTTCTCGAAATGCGTGCCAGACTCCGAAAAGTTGCTGATTCTTCATTTTGCTGCAACAGAGAGCAGGAAAGGGGCATAGCAATGTATTTCACAAATATATGCATGCCTCGATCCTCGTGCCACCAATCACGCATACCGATGCATGATGGCCGAGGAGCCGAATTGCACAGCTCAATATAGGATGAATGCACATGAATGCCACAACAAAACCTAACTCCATCATGGGTAATCCGGAGTGTTGGTGACTTGGGAATTGAGACCCGTTTCGTCACTCGGAGTACGAAACGTGCCTCGTTTCCCGTGCCCGGGCTAACTCCTATCCCGAACACGATGCAATATGCATGACATGCATGAATGCAACCTAAGATACAATGCGGATGAAAATGAAGATGCCTCGAAAGGCGTGCACATGGGCACGCAAATCGAGGAAATGTATGAATGCAATGCAAATAGGCATGAATGCGATCTAATATCTAATTTAGCATGCATGATGCTATGAAAATGAGGTACCTCGAAATGTGTGTCCACGGGCACGCGAACCGAGGAATGCATGAATGCAATCTAAGATACAACCTAGTATGCACTATGCTGATGAAAATGAGATGCCTCGAAACGCGTGCACACGGGCACGCGAACCGAGGTAATGACACATGCGATATAATGAGACTAAAAATGGCATGACAATGTAATATGGGCTTATACCAACATGAGTGAGCCTCAGCCACACTCACACAGGAGGCCAATAGATGAAAAAGATGTGTCACGAAATGCGTGCACACGGGCACGCGAACCGAGGCAATGATATAAGGGCATGAAAATGCAAAATCGGGCTTACACTAATATGAGAGGACCTCAGCTGCACTCACATAAGATGCCGTCGGATAAAAAAGAAGTGCCTCGAAATGCGTGCACACGGGCACGCAAACCGAGGCATAGCCCGAAGGCATGAAACGGCCTGAAATATGATATACAATGAGACTAAAATGAGATGCCTCGAAATGCGTGCCCACGGGCACGCAAACTGAGAAAAAGGCATACGGAATGCAACAGGGCTAAAATGGGATATGCGATGCAATATGGGCTTACACCAACGTGAGAGGGCCTCAGCCACACTCACATAAGCTGCCGAAAGATGGAAACAAACTGCCCCGAAATGCGCGCACACGGCACGCAAACCGAGGCAGCGACATACAGGCATGAAATGGCATGCAAATGAAACGTGGCATATGGCATATGAAAAATGCAAATTTCAGTAGCTAAAATGATGCACAAATAGCCCCCGAATTATGGCAAAATTACACCCGATGCCCGAAATGCAATGTTATGCACCCGAAACGGCCTACAGCCCTACTAAACATGCACAATATGGACATAACATGTAAAACAGTAGCAAGGCAGACCCTAAACTAGCATTTTTTCAGTACAAAGTATGGCCAAACAATGATCACAAGTATGGTAAAAATAGCTTGCAAAAATGGGGGAAAAGAGGAGAATTACAAAGCAAGTGGTATATACAATGCTCAACCTGAAAAATACAGTTCTACAAAATTAAAGAGGGGCCAAAAATATGCACATTTACAAGAGATGAAATTCCCAAATTCAGTATGTAGATAGGCTAAACATAGCATGCAAAATAATGAGCCAACAAAGGCTATAACATGAGGTACCAAAAGCATGCATCAAACAACCCTGGACCCTTAACAAAACATGAAGAATGGGTCATTTTAAGACACTTTCTAAGCCTGATGAAGACTCAAAACAGAAGCAAAGAAAGCCTAACAAAGCATGCAATTTTACGGTAAACTGAAGGAATTGTGAAACAAGTATAAGATAGAGTTACCAAACATAGTTGAACCCTTCTTAAATGTTGAAGAGGGACTCAAAATAGGCCCACTCACAGTATATTTCATGCTCGAAAACAGATCACTCATGAGCTAAAAATAGCATGCAAAAGTAAGAGTATAACATGAATTCAAAGCAAGTGGCATGCAGAGCATGAAAACAAGGTTGAGCCCTTCTTCAATGTTGAAGAGGGGCTCAAAATAAGCACAATATTATTCATGAGATACTCCAAATCAGATCAGAAATAGGCCAAATAAATCATGCAATTTTACGGGAAATATGGAGGATTACAAAGAAAGTGCATGATAGAGAGGCCAAACATGGTTGAGCCCTTCTTCAATGTTGAAGAGGGACTCAAAATAGGCCCACTCACAGCTTATATTATGCTCGAAAATGGATCACTCATAAGCCAAATAAAGCATGCAAAATATTGGCATAAAGAGTGATATTGAAAGAGGTGTATCATAGAGGTGCCAAATGGGGTTGAGCCCTTCTACAATGTTGTATAGGGGCTTAAAATAAGCCTAATCTCAATAGGGGTCGGAGCCCAAAACAGAGAGCAAATAGGGTAAAGAATTGATACAAAAAAGTGCTAGAAAAAGGGAATTAGTGACTTACCCTTGAAGACCTCACTTTTGCTACCTCTTGGCTTGATGAAAGTTGCTTCTAAGCCTTTGAAAATCACTCGTTTGCTGCTGGAATGGGGGTGGTGATGGTGAGGTTTAGGGTTGATGAAGGAATGAGCTAGGAACTTGAAGCTTTTTAGGGTTTTGGAGATGGAAAATGGAGTCAAATGGAGATAACCTCTTGAGATGAATTTGTGTAACCCTAACAAAGAGGGGGATCAGCCCCTTAAATGGGCAAGAAAGGGGTGTAAAAGGGGAGGGAAATGCATCCAAGCTTTCCCTCCCAAAATATCCCCCGGAGGACAGGGATATTTTGAAAAGCAGCTGGATAGCTGTAAAGAGCTCAAAAGCAGAAAGCAGGCCGGCCAGGTATATTTCTTGAAGGTGGCCGGCCAGCCACCCCAACTGGTCGGCCAGCCACTCCCCCTGGCCGGCCGGCCATGGCCAAAAAATGAACTGAACAATTGCTGGCCGACCACCATGTTTTAGGGTCCTCCCATGTGTGTAGAACAAGGTTCCAAGGTTGGAATTTGGCAACTCTGAAACAGGAGTCACAACATTGAACTTGAAGGAGAGGCTCAAAAATGAAAGTAACAATTACTGGCCGACCAGTACTTTTTAGGGTCCTCCCATGTGTGTAGAACAAGACCCCATGGTTGGAATTTGGCAACTCTGAAACAGGAGACACAACATTGCATTTGAAAGAGAGGCTCAAAAATGAAAAACACAATTACTGGCCGACCACCAGTTTTTAGGGTCCTCCCATGTCCCCTCATCACAAATATGTAGTCTCGGCTCGAAGAAAATACCCCTAGGGTGTTCAACATTAGCCCGGAAGTGAGAAAAACGGGCGCCGGAGGAGCGAAACTGGTTTTCTGAAACAATTGTTGGCCTCCCACCCTCCAGTGATCTTCCTGGTGCTAAAACAGAGGTACCTTCCAAATTTGAACAAAAACTAATGCAAAACGAAAGCTCGGGGACCAAAACCGCGCGGTTCGGGGTCCCGAAAATGGGCTGCAGGCACCGAAAGTGGTGTTCGGCCACGAAGTGGGTATCAGAGGCCCCAGTGTCCCTCGGAATGATAAAATAGAGGCACTTGCCAAAAATCGGAGAAATCAGAGATGGTTGGGCGGTCCCGAACCGAGGCACACGGCCTGACGATCCCGAAAACCGGGAACCGGGCTCCGAAATGGGCAAAATGGCCTACGGCCACGAAAAGTAGCCCACGGCCACTGAGAGATAGTCTACGGGACCACTCCCTCCCCTCAGGAAAGAAAACAGAGAAAACCGAGTCTGGTTCGCAAACCGAGGCAGGGCACGAAAGAGAGTTCGGAAGTCCGGAGGCAGGGCGCACGGCCGCGACTCTGAGGCTTCTGAACGAGCACAGTATGCAACATCACCGAGCGCTCAATCGGTGACATCTGAGTCTTAAGG
This sequence comes from Camellia granthamiana, assembly GCA_036172215.1. NCBI lineage: Eukaryota > Viridiplantae > Streptophyta > Magnoliopsida > Ericales > Theaceae > Camellia > Camellia granthamiana. Next base: position 10,884,745 of record CM069904.1, read on the forward strand.
TTGGTAAAAAATGGGGTGTCTACAGGGAGCAGCCCCGAAGAACATTCAACCGTAATAACAATGCGGGCCCGAGTGGCTCCGCCAACACAAGGACTTCAGAGGTCGGTATGGTCACCACCACTCCCCCTCCCCAACCAAGGCCCGCAGCGGCCACACCTTTTTCTGATGCATCTGGGAGCAGTAACCAAGCTTCAAGATACCAATCCAGGGGTCAACGAACCTTCTCCCCACTACATATGCCTTTGTCCAAAGTCCTCGGGGTTCTAGTCAGAAAGGGGCTTCTGAAACCCTTGGAACCGAGGCCCCCTCCAAATCCACTCCCCCCTTCCCACAACCCAGCCAAATATTGCAAATACCACTAGCAGCATGGTCATGATACCGACCAATGTTACAGGCTGCGTCATGAGATTCAAGACCTCATTGACAAAAACATCATTCTACCTCCCGAGAGACCCAACGTCACAACTAACCCACTCCCAGCACATAACCAAGATCCACCCAAAAGAATAAACCTCATCCAAACTGGGGTCGTTTCCTACGATCCCAGTATCTATATTACTCCCTCTCACCTACCCAAGCCGGAGGTGATCCTTCCTGATTGCACCGATTCCTTGTGCATGATGGACACCTTCACAACCCAATCCGAGTCAAAGGTGGTGACCACCAAAGACGGAATAAGGCAGGTTTCAGAGGAGAACAGAGTTGTTGAATCTGGGGCCAAGCAGTCTGGGGATCTAGCTGGAAGAGCTTATGATCCGAGTGAATATATCTTGTCAATGGGCCAGCCTAAGCTGAGTGTGGAGTTGCCAGAGAAGACTGAACTGTGCATGATCTGGGGGGACAGACCTGAACAAGGGGCAGATGATCCGACTACAATGGAACAGGACTTCGCCAACCTCCAATTTTTCAACGACCAAGAATCAGCGGATGCAACTATCAACTGGTTTGAATACGGGGAGTCAGCGGAAGTTACTGGGTGGTTAGATGATCAACCAGACATCGTGGAATTTCAATCAGAGCAAGGCCCGGCAGGGGCAAAAGTACCATTTGTGGCTGGAAGGGCCGAGAGTCAGATCAAATTGCCGGAGAGCGCCGGTACAAAGAATTCCGCTCGGGATCAAGACATTTTGAAAACCGAACAATTAACGCTGGAGGAACAAGAAAAGAAGTGGGATTCTTAGAGGATCCGAAAAGCAAAGAACCATGAAGAGGTTGAAAGTGCTGCAAGCACGAGGGCAGGACACACTGTGAGCATGTGGAATGAAAATGCTGAGAGTACAAACATGCCCGAACCAGACAGGTGCCTGTGAGACGCTAATGGGATGTGGTGGGAAGATGATGACTTGTATCTCGCCCACACAGACGAAGATTGGGCGGGTGGCCAACCAGACAGCACCTGGTACCTCGAAGAGGTAGACCATATGACTAGAAGTGGGCGGTATTTCAAGCCCCCACACCTTGATCAACCCGAAGCATCTGGTAAAGACAAGGAAACTGAAAAACAGAGAGAGAAACAAATTGAAGAAGAGGCTGTACTGAGGCAGTTAAAGAAAATACAAGCAGACATCTCCATCTGGGGACTGCTTATGGCTTCAAGGGTGCATAGACAGGCTGTCCTATCTGCTATGGACAAGGCCAAACTCTCCATCGAAACTACACCAGAGCAGCTGGTTGGGCTAGTTTTTCCGGGAGGAGGTTCCCCGGCATTGACCTTTTCAGACAAGGAGCTGCCGCCTGAGGGCGTGGATCATAACAGACCCCTCTACATCTCTGTAGAATGCAGGAACAAATGGATTCCGGTGGTACTTGTTGATACCGGGTCCGCTATCAATGTCTGCCCAGCTAGAACGGCGTATGCAATCAGGTTGAAGCCCGTAGACTTCACACCGACCACTCAAGTAATCAGAGCCTACGACAATACAAGTAGGGATGTCCTAGGGACAGTAAAAATCCAAACCAAGATTGGGCCTGGACAACATAAGGTAGATTTTCATGTCTTGGAGGTCCCTGCATCCTTTAACATGCTTTTGGGGCGACCCTGGTTGCATCAGGTAAAGGCCGTCTCATCTACTCTACATCAAATGGTGAAATACCCCTGTGGAAAGGGAGTAGCCATTGTGTTTGGGAACTCATCAATCCATCCCCCTCCGGAGATATCTACGCCAGTCTTAGAGATTGAACACGGCATGGAGGACGTGTTTATATCGGGATTTACTTTGGCTGAGGCCCGGGTGGTGCAAAACATTATGGCTGTGAATGAAGGTGTGTATGTCAGTGCTCAATCCGTCTACCTCATGAACAAGCTACAACATATCCCCGGGATGGGATTGGGAAGAAGCGGCAGGAAAGGAGTCGCAGCGTTGGCCAAAGTGCCACATAACCCGCATACCTTTGGACTGGGTTATCAGCCCACCAAAGAGGACTGGGTGAGAAAAGGTAAGGAAATGGCCGGCAGAGCCAGAGCAAAACAGGCTGGGAAGCCTTTTGATTTAATGCATAGGCCCATTCAGGGTACCCTGAACGGACGCTTCGTCCGGGAGGGGGAGGACTTTCCATTTTGCGGCTTCCCAGAGCCGTGGCTGAACGCGGAGAAGAAGCGCGTGCCAGGCTTCGAGATCTTTTTCGACCTGCAACTATCCGGGGATGACGTTGCCGCAGAGCAGACAGACCCACCAGCTGAGGTTGAGCAGTATAAAGCAGTGGATCCTGAGGGCATTGAATTTGAAATGGGGGTAGCACTGGCATGTCTCCTCTCTGATCCTCCGATCGACCAAGAGTGCTTGGGGGATAACTTTGTGGTTTCCATGATTGGGAATGAAACGGCTGCGAGCCGACCAGCAGCTATCTTGGATGCATCAATCGCACCCTCCCTCACCTGGCAATACGAGGAGGGATTTCTGTCCAGCAGCACCGGGTCAGGTAGTGAGCCGGAATCTGATTCCACCGAGTCTTGTGAGTCGGAATCAGGTTCCAGCTCGACTGAGTCTGAGTCTGGTACCTCTGGGGATGTTAACCCGGATGCCACAGTCCTGTCTAGGTCGTCTTTTTCCTTTTCATTTGAGTCTGTTGTAACCGATGAATTGGATGATCTGGCAGTGCCTAATGAGAATGAACCATCTGTGGTTTCCGAGTACTTTTCTGTGCCCCTAATTTATTGCATTAATTCAGACTTTCAAAATTTTGATCAAAACGATGAGGACAAAGTTCCTCCGGTTTTACAGCGTCTAATTGAGCAAGAGCAAGAGAGATTTGTTAAGCCATTAATGGATGAAATCATTTCCGTGAACATTGGTACTGAGGAGGACCCGCGGCTGGTCCAGATCGGGTCCACGTTGTCTTCGGAGGAACGCGAGCGCTTAGTCGCTTTATTAAAAGATTTCAAAGATGTTTTCGCGTGGTCCTACGAAGACATGCCTGGAATCGATCCTGAGATTGTACAGCATCGGATCCCCCTTGACCCCGAGGCCCGACCTGTCAAGCAGAAACTCAGAAGGATCCGCCCGGATTGGGCTCTTAAGATTAAGGAAGAGGTCACCAAGCAAATTGACGCAGGCTTCCTGCTGGTATCTGAATATCCGACTTGGTTGGCCAACATTGTTCCAGTGCCAAAGAAAGATGGCAGGATTCGGGTGTGTGTAGACTTTAGGGATTTGAACAGAGCTAGTCCGAAGGACGACTTTCCCCTACCGCACATCGATGAGTTAGTGGACTTCACAGCAGGGCATGCATTGCTCTCATTCATGGATGGCTTCTCAGGATACAACCAGATAGTGATGGCGCCAGAAGACAGGGAAAAGACTGCATTCACCACCCCGTGGGGGACATACTGCTACCGGGTAATGCCGTTTGGGTTAAAGAACGCTGGGGCTACTTATCAACAGGCTGCGACCACAATACTACATGATATGATCCACAAAGAGGTTGAGGTGTACGTGGACGACATGATTGTCAAGTCCAAGGAAAGAGAGGGCCACTACACCGCCTTGCATAAGTTTTTCCAAAGGATCAAAGAATTCCGGTTGCGGCTAAACCCTCAGAAATGTACATTTGGTGTTACAGCGGGAAAAATGCTGGGGTTCCTGATTACACAAAGAGGCATCGAGGTCGATCCTTCCAAAATCAAGGCCATCCTAGAAATGCCCCCACCAAGGACTGAAAAGGAGGTGAGAGGCTTTCTGGGTAAAGTGCAATTCATAAGACGGTTTATCTCAAAATTAACCTTGACTTGTGAACCACTTTTTGGTCTCCTGAAGAAAGGCAAGAAGTTCCAATGGGACGGCCGATGTCAAGCTGCATTTGAGCAGATTAAAGAGTATCTACAGAACCCGCCCGTGTTGTCACCACCAGAACCAGGGAAACCGTTGATTTTGTACCTATCAGTGACTGAGACCACAATGGGCTGCATGCTCGCGCAAGAATCAGAAGACAAGGTGGAAAAGGCCATCTACTATCTGAGTAAAAAGATGCTAGAATATGAGACCCGGTATACACCGCTGGAGAAGGCTTGCTTAGCTCTGGTATGGGCTACCAGGAAGCTGCGGCACTATTTGTTAGCTCACTCTGTAATGTTGGTTTCACGTCTCGATCCCATCAAATATCTTTTCGAGAAACCAGCGCTTACGGGTAGGCTAGCTCGTTGGTTGCTGTTGCTCTCCGAATTTGACCTCAAGTATGTCACACGCAAGTCAGTGAAAGGAAGAGCAGTAGCAGAGTTCCTTGCCGACCATCCGGTTGAGGGGGATGAAGCAGTTGAATACTTGTTCCCAGATGAAGCCGTTTTGCATATCGATGACGAAGCTTGGACGATGTACTTTGACGGAGCCTCAAATCAACATGGGTATGGGATAGGAGTGTTGCTGATAGCACCCGACAATTCCCGTATCCCTCTAGCCTTCAAACTCCGGTTCAAAGTCTCGAACAACGAAGCAGAATATGAGGCGTGCATTGCTGGTTTAGAAGCAGCCCTAGAACTAGGGGCAAAACGGCTGGATGTCATTGGGGATTCGAACCTTGTTGTGTCTCAAGCTAAAGGAGACTGGAAAGTAAAAGAGGAAAATATGATGATGTATCACCAGACTTTGGACTTGCTGATTCCTCGATTTGAAAAGTTAAGTTTTACTCATCTACTAAGAGAGAACAACAAGTTCGCAGACGCTTTAGCAACTCTATCATCTATGATAGACATCCCGTGTGGAGTCCGAATGCGTCCAGTCATTATCGATCAGAAATTTGCACCTGCCTATGAGTCGATTGCAGCCATAGATGAAGTTCAGGACGAACACCCTTGGTATCACGATATCTGGAATTTCTTGGAGAAAGAAGCGTACCCGCCAGGGGTAAATGCCAAAGACAAAAGGGCAATAAGAAGATTGGCCGTTCAGTTCATCATCTGCGGGGGTAAACTGTATAAAAGGGGTCATCTGGGAATGCATAAACTGTGCGTTGATGCAGAAGAGTCAAAGCGTCTGATGGAAGCCATCCACGGAGGAGAATGTGGAGCACACATGAATGGAGTGATGTTGGCACGGAAGATCCTTAGACAAGGTTATTACTGGTCCACTATGGAGGAGGATTGTATTGGTTTCGTCCGGCGATGCCACAAATGTCAAATTCATGCAAATCGCATGAACATTCCGCCGTCAAAGCTGTACAACATGACTTCGCCATGGCCGTTTTCTGTCTGGGGAATTGATGTGATCGGGGCTGTCACGCCAAAAGGGTCGAATGGGCATGAGTTCATCTTGGTAGCGATAGATTATTTTACAAAGTGGGTCGAGGCTCAATCTTATGCGGTGTTGAAGGCTTCGCATGTAGCAAAATTTATCAGGAACAACATCATCTGTCGCTACGGAGTCCCAAATGAAATCGTTTCAGACAATGGTTCCCACTTCAAGAAGGAAGTGATAGACTTGTTGGAAAAATACAATGTAGCTTTTCATAAGTCTTCTACTTACCGGCCGCAGACCAACGGAGCGGTTGAGGCTGCCAACAAGAATATCAAGCGCATACTGCAGAAGATGGTGGAAACCTACCGGGACTGGCCTGATAAGTTGCCGTTTGCTTTGTGGGGCTATCGGACTTCAATCAGAACTTCTACTGGGGCGACTCCGTACTCATTGGTTTATGGAATGGAGGCCGTTCTGCCTATCGAAATTGAGGTTCCGTCATTGGGAGTACTGGCCGAGTGTCAAATAGCCGAGGCAGATTGGCAGCAAAACAGATTCGAGGAACTCATGCTTTTTGATGAAAGAAGGTTGAAGGCACTGTACCATGTTCAGGGTTATCAACGCAGAATCGCCCGGGCTTTCAACAAGAAGGTTAAGTCCAGGAATTTAAAGGAAGGGGATTTAGTACTCAAGGACAACCGAGCCCCCATCCACGACCCAAGAGGCAAGTTCAGACCCAATTGGACTGGTCCTTACATCATCAAGTCAATCTGGTCAGGTGGAGCTGTGGTTCTGATGGATCTAGATGGCTTAGAGTTTTCCCAACCGATCAATATGGACAAGTTGAAGAAATACTACCCCTGAGAGGCTCGCTAGGCCGAAAACCCGAAAGGGCGACCTAGGCAAAACTCAGAGCACAAAAAATTTGAAAATATAAAAACTGAGCTCGCAAGGTTGAAAACCCGCAAAGGGCGGCCTTGGCAAAAGTTAGAGCGCAAAAGGAGAGTAAAAATACCCGAGGGAACCTGAGCCTGAACTACGTAAGGCTTGATTCCCATCTTTGGGATACGTAGGCAGCTTCATCCTGAAGTTCAGCCATAAACATTTTCCCCGATCAACTTTGTCTATTTTGATCATCTCAGTCATCCTTATCCGTCAGCATTCATCGTAATCTCCGGTGCAGTGCTATTCAGACTAGGGGCAACTTTCCGTTGCCAAGAGGTGCTGTGGTACCATTCAGACTAGGGGCAACTTTCCAGTTGCTGGGATCCGGGGTTGTGCATCTCAGTGACAGATCTCAGGCGTGTCCAGTTCTGATCCTTATCGAAAATAGTTTTGAAAAGTTTTAATAAAAGTTGACTTTGTTCAAAATTAATCTTTTTACAGCTAAGACCATTTTTGGACCAAAGCGGAAAATTTTCAGTACCACAACCTTCAATTTCATTGATTTCAAGATAGAGTTCTCCTGCTCTTGCATACAATTGAAGTTGCTTTTTATTACACTCATAATGAAAACTTGAAAGTACTAATAAAGCAATAAATCTGGGGCATAGTCAAGTCAGGTGTCCCTGCGCCCCCTCCCAGAGCTAGTCGAAGCTTCTGATGCCAAGTTAGGCCCAGTCTGTGCCTCTTCATTAAGCCAATCCCAGCATTCATCAGACAAAGTGCAACTAAAAGTAAGGGCAGGGGCCAGAAGCTCTCTAATTCTCCAGGCTGCGGTCTGCCGAGCCAGCTGTGCGCCTCGAACTGGGAATGTAGTCGGATACTCTATCCCCTCCGATGGGCAAGTTTGATCATGGCCAAACTGGCGCAGAATACGGAACGGGAAATAGAACACACAGTGAGTCAAACCGATCAGTCGAATCCCGACCTGCCGTGACATGCTATAGCTCATTACCGGGAGATTGAGCCAAGGACAACGCCACGCGATGCGATCTGCCGACAGGTTGCACATCCATTCAAACCACCATCCCTCATCAGGAGCATTGACTAGGCGTTGCCAAAAGAAGTAGCCGCGGGCTGAATAAGCAGGGCAAGAATCCACAACTTGCAATTTATCCATCAACCACATCTGGAGAGGGATGAAAGATGAGAGAATAAAGAATAGAGAGATGTGCGATGAGCGAAAAGTAAGATGGGGGTTTTGTGAGAAAAACCGAGCCCGAGGGCCGAGTGATGTGAGTGAATATACATGTGAGCTTGGGTGGGAAACATTACCTGCAACAGTAGTGGACTCCCCGCAAACCTGGTTGTCTCCCGGTGGTAGAAAGCATCCAAGCCCATCAGTGTCTCAGCCAATGCCATGGCGATACAGCTCTTCCCATCCCTCAAGCCTTGAGCGACTTCAATCAAACGAATGCTAGCTCCTCCGGAGCCCGAGACAAACAGAAAATGAGATAGTAGGCACAAGCAGAGGGCGTGCTGCCGGAAGCCTTGCCAATAGTGGTTGCTGCGGTCACCGGCATCAGAGAATCGGTAAATCAGGCTCGGGATATCCAACATGCCATCACCAATCAGAGATCTAGCATCATGCGCATTAAGACCGCACATCCGCCCTAAGGTTTGGGCATAGCTAAAATTGAGCTGGGGCAAGATCTCCTCGCCTCGCTCGGATTCCATCAAGGCTTGAAAATCTTCAAAAGTGGGACATACCTCTTGCCCTCCGAAGCTGAAGACGTGCGTCACCGGGTTCCAAAACCTTGCCCCGGCATAGAGGAAAGGAAGATGCAGTGGAGTCCGGCCTAGCGTGAATAGTGCATTCAGGCCGAAACCCCAGAAGTTCAACTTCTCCGAGCCATCTAAAGAAGAAATCCAAGATGTGAGATTTTCTGCGAGAAATGCCTCCATTTTTGTGAGGAAAGGTGATGAAATGAATAAGGTCCAAGGGTGGGGCTTTTATAGAGGGGCAAAACACTATTTGAAGGACACGTGTCAAATTTCTGGAGGTTACGGGGGAGGTGGCCGGCCGGCCATCTATTCTAGTAGGCCGGCCACCCTCTAGTCTCCAAATGCAAAATGTTTTCGGCTGCGCGTTGGTCCTATTTTGCCCGCCGGAAGGAAGTTTGAGGCACTTTCATGCATCGGGAATGTCGAAGGCCTCCATTTCTCTCAGTTACGGGTGCGTTCCATCATCTGGATTGTCCGTCCGAAGTTTGTTCTGTTTTTTTTTTTTTTTTTTTTTGCTTATCGAGTTGTTGTTTTGTTTATCGAGTTGTAAGTTTTGTCGAGCTGTCGCATTTTGTGTTTTGAATTGTTACTTTTTGGTTACACAATTTTGTTAAGTCTTGTCTATTGAGTCGTTAACATTGTTGTATTTTGCTTATCGAGTTGTAAACTTGCTAAGATTCTGTTATTTCTTAGTGAGTCGAGTTGTTTTGATTTGTTGCGTCGGTTCATTACCTGACCCGGTAAATACATGAGGCACATTTTCATTCGATTCCATTTTTGTGCAAAATGATGCGATGCGATGCGATGCTAAGAATTTCAAATACAAACATCTTTTCAAAAAGCTGTTTCATTCCATCATGTTTTACAATAAAATAAAGGTACAAGTTTTACAGGAAATAAAACTGCCTAACAATGTGCAAAGTGCTACAAACTACTAGCCAAAAAGTAAAATAAAACAGGAAATAACATCAGTATCCTCGGGAACGGGAATGAGGAGGCCCTCTCATCTTCTTTTGCGGGACAACCTCTGCACCATCATCACCATCCGGATCAGAGCTGTCATCCTCCGGATCCCCCTCAGCCTCGCCTCCGCTCCCGGAACCAAGACCGGAGCCTCCCTCCCCAGGAGATGTCTCTGACACACGGTCTGCGACCTCCTCCTCCTCATCCTCGACAATGGGTGCCCTGCGTCTGCGAGACGACCCTGCTCCTCGAGCTCCTCGGTAAGGCCTGGATGGCCCCGCTCCTCGGGGCCCAGTACCTCGAGTAGGTCTAACACCTTGACCTCTCTGAGAAGGCCCGGGTGGCCCACCTCGCGTCGGAGCATATACGGGAGGCATCTGAAAATGAAAAGTGCAATACATCAGTTCAAACATAAAAAGCAGGTACAAGTACAGTATGTGAGTGGGGTGTGTGCCAGATGTGTTCTACACAGCCTATCAGTGCAATAGAATGTTAAAGACCAGCATGTCATCACAAATATGATAAATGCAAGAGAGATGAAGGGTACCTGGAAGCCCATGACGGACATCTGCGCCTCCCTACGCAGGACCATCCGCTCAAGCGAGGCCACCATCCCAAGCATCTGATCTATGTACTCAACGGGGGGCTGCAGATGCAAAGGCAAAGGCATCAGTAAATGAATGAACGTCCAAGTATCTGAGTGATGAATCAAAGCTTTGAAACATACCGGTGGTGAGTCGGGGTCTCTAACATATCTGTGACCAGACATCGGAGGCTCTATAGGGATCGGAATCGGAGAAATAGTCCCATACTGCCAACTCATCAACTCGGTCGGCATATTTGGCCACCCAGGATGATCGAGAGTCGGAGGGATCGGAGGAATCGAACTGCCTCTACCTCTAGATGCACCAGCCCTGCTAGAAGAGGGGATGTCTGCAGCACGGGCACGACTCGAAGATGGTGCGCCAGTGGGCCTCAGTGGTGGAGCCCGTACTCCCGTCAAGGGGGGCATCAGATATATGCGGCGATAGGTGGCGTAGTTCCCCTCAATGAGATGTAATAAAGCATCGGTGCCCTGCATGTCCCTAGTGACCTCCTCAGTAGATAGCCTGTCGGCAATCCGCATAGTGGGTGGAGGCACAGTAGGAGGGTCCTGAGAATCATACCCCCACACCTGACGCTGAAAGCGTTCCCCCAGGAACCAAGCCCTGCCGACTGGTCCCTCGAGCAGGAACCTATACTGGGAACTAGTCGACCCTCCGGGGTACTGATTCTCAAGATCATCGCCAAAGACTGCCCAGGGTTGCCAGGTGATCTGCGGATAACCAGTGTACAAATCAATCAGAAATCAAGAAATACAAAGCAGATCAAAGATGAAAATGAAAGGAACTGAGAGTTCTGAAATACTTCTGTCGCGCGCACGGTGTCGAAGTACTGTCGCAGAGAGAAGAGAGTCTCTCGAGGCCTCGATAGGTGCTCGCTCTCAAACATCAATGAAAACGGAGTCATAGGAGGTCCTGCCACCTCCATCTCCGGGGCTAATGTGGGGAAATATGCATATACCCATAGCTGAGAAAAGCAGTGCGGAATGTGAATACAAAGTGCTAAAGGCAGAATACAGAATGCAGAGTGCACCGTGTGTGCAGTGAACAAGTAATGAGGAGCAAAAATGTAAATCAAGAGGACAGAATGTACCTCCCAAGCTCTCCAGTAGCCGCCGAGTAAGTCCCCCCGCGTGCGAGAGACTGCGCTCATGTAACAATAAAGGGTAGCCAGGCCAGCGCCGCCCCAATCATACTGATTGACCTGTGATAGGTCTACTAGGGCACTCAAGAGATACAGCCCGACCATGTTCCCTCTATCAGCAAACAGGGTAGTCCCGAAGAGGAACATGAGGAAACCACGGGTATACTGCTCGACCTCCTCAGGAGACTCAGGCTCCATCTGTGGCCGCCGGAAATGGGAAGAGAACCAAGTATACCGAACCCTCCCGGAAGCTCTATCTACAGGCGGGAGTGCCCCCAATAGATGCATCCAAGCAGCCTCCCACTGACCCATATCTTCGTCGTAGGGAATGGGTCCACCGCCTATGTCTAGGCCGGTGAGTACAGCGAAGTCCAGTGGGGTCATGGTCATATCCCCGGTCGCAGAAAAATGGAAAGAATTGGTGGTGTCCCACCATCTCTCCGCCAGAGCAGCAAACAATGTCCTACTGATAAGACAGTGAGATAACCCCCTGCAGAATGGTCTGAATCCTGCAAAGTCAACCAAGTCTCGGACAGCTTCCGGAAGCTCAGCATACCACTCCCTCGCGGCGGTGGAGCCATACCCTCGCACGGTGCGAGAACCAACCTGCGTTCAGAATGAATACATGTGTTCAGTACGCAAGAAAATGCAAGCTGTGTGCAAACTGAAATGAACAAGCTGTGTGCAAATGAAATGAATGAGCTATGTACAAATCAGTGGGCTGTGTGTTCACTTCAAATCTGGGCTGCGTGTTCAGTAAATCAGAGTTTGGGGCTGTGTGTTCTACTCTTAATCAGTGGGCTGTGTGTTCACTTCAAATCTGGGCTGCGTGTTCAGTAAATCAGAGTTTAGGACTGTGTGTTCTACTCTTAATCAGTGGGCTGTGTGTTCACTTCAAATCTGGGCTGCGTGTTCAGTAAATCAGAGTTTAGGGCTGTGTGTTCTACTCTTAATCAGTGGGCTGTGTGTTCACTTCAAATCTGGGCTGCGTGTTCAGTAAATCAGAGTTTAGGGCTGTGTGTTCTACTCTTAATCAGTGGGTTGTGTGTTCACTTCAAATCTGGGCTGCGTGTTCAGTAAATCAGAGTTTGGGGCTGTGTGTTCTACTCTTAATCAGTGGGCTGTGTGTTCACTTCAAATCTGGGCTGCGTGTTCAGTAAATCAGAGTTTAGGGCTGTGTGTTCTACTCTTAATCAGTGGGCTGTGTGTTCACTTCAAATCTGGGCTGCGTGTTCAGTAAATCAGAGTTTAGGGCTGTGTGTTCTACTCTTAATCAGTGGGCTGTGTGTTCACTTCAAATCTGGGCTGCGTGTTCAGTAAATCAGAGTTTGGGGCTGTGTGTTCTACTCTTAATCAGTGGGCTGTGTGTTCACTTCAAATCTGGGCTGTGTGTTCAGTAAATCAGAGTTCAGGGCTGTGTGTTCTACTCTTAACCAGTGGGCTGTGTGTTCGCTTCAAATCTGGGCCGCGTGTTCAGAAAATCTGAGTTTGGGACTGTGTGTTCTACTCTTAGTCAGTATGTGCTGTGTGCTCATTTTCAACTTCGGGCTGTGTGTTCGGTGAATCAATGTTTGAGCCGTGTGTTCAATTTCTAACTAATGTGTACTGTGCGTTCACAATCAGTCAATGAGCTGTGTTCATGAAATTCAAGTGGCTAAGTCACATGCTCAGGATGCAAGTACTATGTCATAAGCTAAACTGTGTGTCTAAGCATGGCAAAGGTACAAAATGCACGAAAGATACAGAAAATAAAGTAAAATACCTCTGCATCGTGGGAGAGGTGCTGCTCCGGCTCTCGCAGAAGAAGATCCCCTGGTACCCGATCGTTGAACTCGGTGAAATGACGGAAAACGGCTCGCGGAAGCCTATGTACCGCTGGGGCGTATCGATCGGGAACAAAAGGGCGAACCCTCGGGGGCAATGTCATAATATCAAAATCATCTCCGGCGCCGGGAAAACCTCCACCGTGAGGGAAATGACCCGCCATGTCAAGAAATCTGCAAAGAGAAGTAAAAATGAGCAAAATGAGCCAAAATTGGAAAAAGTCAACAAAAGTCAACTCTCGGGAAATAAAAAGTCAACAAAAGTCAACTCCCGGAAAAATCTTCCAAATAATGAGACAAACTTACCTCGAGTGGTGACAATGAGAAAAGAAGCCCCGGAATCAAAATTTAGTCGGCTCAAAGTGCTTAACGCTGGAAGATTTCGCGAAAACAACTTGCGTGGAAGGCCGGAGGACGCGTATAAAATGCAGATTTGAAGGAGAAAATGGTTTAGGGAGCAAGAGAAGAAGATTTCACGGCTGTGGGTGTGATTTCGGAGTGAGTGGGCAAGTGTATATATAGAAATCTCCAAAATGACCAAAATGCCCCTGCTTTTGGCAGGTGGCCGGCCGGCCACCTTTTCTGGCTGGCCGGCCATTTGCTTTTCCTCCCTTGGCCGATGGCCTCTCCTAGGGTAATGAGCTGGCCGACCATGGTCCCCACCCCCTCCCCTACCTCTCTGCAAATTTTGAGGAAAATCGGAGTTCCCGGGACCTGAAAAAGTTCAAGAAAAGTGCACTTTCTGGCGCCAAATTGCTCCACCGGAACTTCAATTGCAATTTCTGACATGTGTCTCATCATTATTCATCAAAATCAGAGTGTATCCTTTTTAAACATGTTGTGACCTCTCCGGGAGGTGAATCAGAGGCCGCGATCGAGTTGCCGTCGCCGAAATGCGCGTTTCCCAGCTCGTTGTTGCGCAACAAACAGGCACCCTGATTTGTGCTCGTTTTGCATTATTTGGCTCATAATTTGCATTCTCATGAATGTTTTGCATTGTCATGCGTGATTTCTTGGTGTACAATACTTCTATGCTTGAGCATACGTTGTCACGCATTATCTTTTCTCGCATTGTGATGCATTCACTCGCCGACACCGCGTGTGTCAAACTTTCAGAATCACAGGAATCACATTGAATATATGTTGTTGGCATATTGTTCTTGTTGAATTTCTCTATTTTGCAGGCACGATATTGTATGTACGGTTCATTTGAGGCTGGTGCGACCAGACGAATCGCGCAGGTATCGTATCTTCTCCGTGTGAGACGCGACGAGAATTGAATAATTCTCCGCATTCCTAACTGCATGAAATGTAGTTGTTGCTTTGCATTTTTGCTTAAAACTGTTGCATCTATTTGTCAATACTTGCTTCATTACAGCTTGCTGCACTTGCGTGATCACCTGGCTCTGTGCATGTCATTTTGCATTTTGCCCCCTTTGCCTGCGGGCACATCTTTGTCTATCTTGTATGATTGTCTAAGTCTTCGGCCTTGTCAAAAATGGGTCGTCTCTGGGCTTTGACATTCACTCCCGTCACTTCTTGACTTCCGAGTTCTGTCAAAGAAGGGCAACTGTAGACACCCCATTTTTGACTAACCTTAAGACTCAGATGTCACCGATTGAGCGCTCGGTGATGTTGCATACTGTGCTCGTTCAGAAGCCTCAGAGTCGCGGCCGTGCGCCCTGCCTCCGGACTTCCGAACTCTCTTTCGTGCCCTGCCTCGGTTTGCGAACCAGACTCGATTTTCTCTGTTTTCTTTCCTGAGGGGAGGGAGTGGTCCCGTAGACTATCTCTCAGTGGCCGTGGGCTACTTTTCGTGGCCGTAGGCCATTTTGCCCATTTCGGAGCCCGGTTCCCGGTTTTCGGGACCGTCAAGCCGTGTGCCTCGGTTCGGGACCGCCCAACCATCTCCGATTTCTCCGATTTTTGGCAAGTGCCTCTGTTTTATCATACTGAGGAACACTAGGGCCTCTGATACCCACTTCGTGGCCGAACGCCACTTTCGGTGCTTACAGCCTATTTTCGGGCCCCCGAATCGCGCGGTTTAGGCCCCGAGCGTTCATTTTGCATCGGTTTCTGTTCATTTTCGGCGGGTACCTCTGTTTTATCATATTGAGGAACACTGGGGCCTCTGATACCCACTTCGTGGCCGAACGCCACTTTCGGTGCTTACAGCCTATTTTCGGGCCCCCGAATCGCGCGGTTTAGGCCCCGAGCGTTCATTTTGCATTAGTTTTTGTTCAATTTTGGCAGGTACCTCTGTTTTAACATCAGGAAGATCACTGGAGGGTGGAAGGCCAGCAATTGTTCCAGAAAACCAGTTTCGCTCCTCCGGCGCCCGTTTTGCTCACTTCCGGGCCAATGTTGAACACCCTAGGGATATTTTCTTCGAGCCGAGACTACATATTTGTGATGAGGGCACATGGGAGGACACCAAAAAGTGGTGGTCGGCCAGTAATTGTTACTTTCATTTTTGAGCCTCTCCTTCAAGTTCAATGTTGTGTCTTCTGTTTCAGAGTTGCCAAATTCCAACCTTGGGGCCTTGTTCTACACACATGGGAGGACACCAAAATGTGGTGGTCGGCCAGTAATTGTTCTGTTCCATTTTTGGCCATGGCAGGCCGGCCAGGGAGAGTGGCTGGCCGACCAGTTGGGGTGGCCGGCCGGCCACCTTCAAGAAATCCACCTGGCCGGCCAGCTTTCTGCTTTTGAACCCTTTACAGCTGTCCAGCTGTTTTTCAAAATATCTTGATCCTCCGAGGGATATTTTGGGAGGGAAAGCTTGGGTGCATTTCCCTCCCCTTTTACACCCTTTTTGGTCTATTTAAGGGGCTGAGGAGCTCCTTTGTTAGGGTTACAAAAATTGATCTTAAGACTTCATCTTCCAAAACCTCCATTTCCATAGCCAAAAGCTCCAAAAACTTTCAAGGTTCTAGGCCATTCCTTCATCAACCCTAAGCCTCACCATCACCACCTCCATTCCAGCAGCAAAGGAGGGTTTTTCAAAGGCTAAGGACCAACAAATTGAAGCCAAGAAGCAACAAAAGACTTGTCTCCAAGGGTAAGACTCTAATTCCCTTTTTCTAGCACAATTTTGAATCAATTCTTTACCCTACTTGCTCTCAGTTTTGGGCTCCGACCCTTACTGATTTTAGGCTTATTTTGAGCCCCTCTTCAAAATTGAAGAAGGGTTTAACCTCATTTGAGAGCCCCTTGATACACCTCTTTCAATATCACTCTTTATGCCATTATTTTGCATGCTTTATTTGGCTTATGAGTGGTCCATTTTTGAGCCTGATATATACTGTGAGTGGGCCTATTTTGAACCCTTCTTCAACTTTGAAGAAGGGCTCAATCATGTTTGGCCTCTCTATCATGCACTTTCTTTGTAATCCTCCATATTTTCTGTAAAATTGCATGATTTATTTGGCCTATTTGTGATCTGATTTGGAGCATCTCATAAACTAATATTGTGCTTATTTTGAGCCGCTCTTCAACATTGAAGAAGGGCTCAACCTGGTTTTCATGCTCTACATGCCACTTGCTTTGAATTCATGTTCTACTCCTATTTGGCATGCCCCTTTGAGCTTATTTGGCTTCTGTTTTGAGTCTTCATCAGGCCTGGAAAGAGCCTTGTTTTGTCCTTCTCATAATGTTTTGTTAAGGGTCTTAGGCCATTTGGTGCATGCTTTTGGTACTTCATGTAATACCATCTTTGATTCCGTAAAATTGCATGCTTTGTTAGGCTTTCTTGGCTTCTGTTTTCAGCATTCATCAGGCTTAGAAAGTGTCTTAAAATGACCCATTCTTCATTTTTTGTTAAGGGTCCAAGGTTGTTTGATGCATGCTTTTGGTACCTCATGTTATAGCCTTTGTTGGCTCATTATTTTGCATGCTATGTTTAGCCTATCTACATACTGAATTGGGGGATGTCATCTCTTGTAAATGTGCATATTTTTGGCCCCTCTTTAATTTTTTAGAACTGTGTTTTTCAGTTTGAGCATTTTATATACCACTTGCTTTGTAATTCTCCTCTTTTCCCCCATTTTTGCAAGCTATTTTTGCCATACTTGTGATCATTGTTTGGTCATACTTTGTACTAAAAAAATGCTAGTTTAGGGGCTGCCTTGCTACTGTTTTACATGTTATGTCCATATTGTGCATGTTTAGTAGGGCTGTAGGCCGTTTCGGGTGCATAACATTGCATTTCGAGCATCGGGTGTAATTTTGTCATAATTCGGGGGCTATTTGTGCATCATTTTAGCTACTGAAATTTGCATTTTTCATATGCCATATGCCACGTTTCATTTGCATGCCATTTCATGCCTGTATGCCACTGCCTTGGTTTGCGTGCCCGTGTGCGCGCATTTCGAGGTAGCTTGTTTTCATCTTTCGGCAGCTTATGTGAGTGTGGCTGAGGCTCTCTCATGTTAGTGTAAGCCCAATTTGCATTTTCCATGTCATTTGCATTGCGTATGCCACTGCCTTGGTTTGCGTGCCCGTGTGCACGCATTTCGAGGCAGCTTGTTTTCATCTTTCGGCAGCTTATGTGAGTGTGGCTGAGGCTCTCCCATGTTAGTGTAAGCCCAATTTACATTTTCCATGTCATTTGCATTGCGTATGCCACTGCCTTGGTTTGCGTGCCCGTGTGCACGCATTTCGAGGCAGCTCATTCTCATCTCTCGACTTCTTATGTGAGTATAGCTGAGGCTCATTCATGTTAGTGTAAGTCCATTTTGCATTTTGTATGTCATTTTAGCATCATTGCATTCCGAATGCCATTACCTCGGTTCGCGTGCCCGTGTGCACGCATTTCGAGGCACTTCACTTTTTATCTATTGGCCTCCTGTGTGAGTGTGGCTGAGGCTCACTCATGTTGGTATAAGCCCATATTTCATTGTCATGCCATTTTTAGTCTCATTATATCGCGTGTGTCATTACCTCGGTTTGCGTGCCTGTGTGCACGCATTTCGAGGCGTCTCATTTTCACCAACATAGTGCATACTAGGTTGTATCTTAGGTTGCATTCATGCATATCATGCATATTGCATCGTGTTCGGGATAAGAGTTAGCCCGGGCACGGGAAACGAGGCACGTTTCGCACCCCGAGTGACGGAACGGGTCTCAATTCCCAAGTCACCGACACTCCGGATTATCCATGATGGAGTTAGATTTTGTTGTAGCATTCATCTGCATTCACCCCATATTGAGTTGTGCAATTCGGCTCCTCGGCCACCACGCATCGATATGCGTAATTGGTGGCACGAGGATCGAGGCATGCATATATCTGTGAAATGCATTGCTATGCCCCTCTTCTGCTCTCTGTTACAGCAAAATGAAGAATCAGCAACTTTCCGGAGTCTGGCACGCATTTCGAGAAATATTGCAAACAGAGGCTAATTGGGGCATCCTAGTGGATTTCCGCGCAAGGCAGCCCAACATGCATCATTTCACTATTCAGGGCGGAGGCAAGGCAGTCCCTGGCTTGCATGCCAGTTTACAGCTTTCTTATTTAATTTGTTAATTAATTAGAAATTTGTATTATTATTCGGGCTGTATTATTCTTTTATTCGGACTGTATTATTTATTCGGACCCTCTGCGCGAGGGCATAACTGTAATAAGTGTGGGTGTGTGTGATGTATGTCTTCCAACCCCCATTTCTTTCTCCCTTTTATTTACCTGCTTACAATGGTTAGGTATAGGGCGTATTTCAATTAGCATACAGTATGACAGCATGTTTGCATCATTCATCTGTTTTGCACGCACCGGGCTCGGCGCATCATACAAACTGCATTTGTATTTCAATTCCAAATTGAATACATGTTAGCTGTAGCATTCCACATGCCATTTTTAGAATAGCCGAGCCTGCTATAGTTGCATTTTGCATGTGTTGCATTAGGCATTTCAGCATACTTAGGATCATGCATGATTTCTAATCAGCTTTTGTTTTGGCTTGGAGTACTCGGTAAGTTTTATGCTTTAGCATCCTTGCATGCGTGTGAGTGTTGCCATGATAGCATGCTTGCCATGAGGCTATTTGCTTATGTGATATAACTGCCTTGAATGCCTGTGGGTGGAGGTTGTGTTATTCGGATTGGGACAATTCATCAAATGTTTGTTTTAAGCCCACTAGATTGTGGCAACACCATGTTTTTCTAAGCCCACATGAGGGTGGCAAAATCTGTATTTTAAGCCTACCTGCGGGTAGCAAACCATCTTTCAAAAACAAACATGAAGTGTTTTGTTCCAATTCAGACGGCCCAGTCTATACTTGTTTGCTGCGAGTATCACATAGTAACCTAGGCTAATAACCGGAATAAGAGCATACAATGTTTTCAAAAGCAGATATCATGGTTAGTAGAGGCCGGTCTTTGACCGGGCGAGCGGGGGTGCTCACGATGTGACCTTCCCCAATCGTACCCAAGTTCCCGAGCCAACTTTGGTGATGACGGACACGTGGCCTTTGGCATCGAGTTAGGGTTTCCTAAATTTTCCATTTATAAAATATTTAGGTGGCGACTCTGTATCTGGCAAAGCAGTCCATGTTTGGCACTTCTTTCAAAAAAAAATCTGTTTTCAAAACGATTTGCCGGATTTGGACTCTTTGGTTCAAGATTTAGAACCGTGGCACAAATCGAGTCCGAACTGTAGCGAGGTCCCTCGCGGACTTGTTACACACGGTCCAAGTATTTTGGTAATCTCTGACCTTCCCTTGAACACAACCACAGCCTACTAACAACCTTTCTCTCTTTATTTGTGTTAAATATGGATTTTCGTATGCTAAATCCCTTGGCTTTAGCATACGCATTGTAGAAAGTTTCTTCATCTTCGACCGAATCAAATTTCTGTTCCAGAATAGCACGTTCAACATCACCAACCATGTCATTACGATGAGCATCGTCAACCATTTCTTTTTTCACATCAGCTCCGCCATTTTCAACGTTCATGTTGGTTGCTTCTTCATTGCTCGGACCAGCTTCGCAACCATGATAAGGTTCCGCCCGACCTTCATTCATCAAACGAATGTTATCTGCTTCATTTGGAATGTCATAATCATCACCTTCCTTTTTAACTTCCGTTGGGGCCATACTGCACATGACATTAGTACAAACAATTACTTGATGACCGAAAAATGTTAACACAAATACAAACATGACATTTTCACACGGTTTAGTTGTTTGTGCAAACACAAACACTCGCTTGAGAGGGAGAAAGGTTAGTTGCCAATGGAGGGGTTTCCGTTTGAGCGAAGTGTAGAGCGGTTGAAGTTAGGATGGGGGTTTAGTTGAGGGAAAATAGCTGAAGTGAAGAGGCTAGAGAGAGAGAGAGGGAGACAGAGAGAGGGAGACAGCTCCATACCTCATATCTAGTTGGAGAGAAGGGCTTCACTTCAGCAATGGAACCAACACAGCCTTGTAGTTCCGTTGTTGTTGGAAATCGCCCGTTATACTGTTCCCTACAGAGCTTCGTCAATTGAACCAACCCAGCAGGGGCTTCTCGTTGTTAATGGAAATCAAGGGTTACACTGACTCAACCTTACACAGAGAGGAGAACAGAGAGAGATAGAGACGAAATACAGAGAATGAGTGGGATGCAATCATGCAAATACAAGCATTAACCGGTTGCCCCGGTTTCAACTTTTTTACGATTAAATAATTCAATGGTCTTGATCAATTATTGTAATCTAACGGCTAACAATTGGGTTGCATATGGTGTGCAACCTTAAGGGGGTTGCACACTTAAACAGCGCCCATAGTTAACAAGCTAACGAAAATTATCACATGAGTTAAACTTGACATTTTTTTATTTTATTAGTTTCTTCACACTTATCAAAATTTTATTTTAGTTCTTACATTTTCACTAAAATCTCACTTTAATCTTTTCACTTTTGATATGCGTTAATTTCATTAACGATAGGTGGATGAAAGTGTAACAGTATGACTTACAATTAAATTGTAAGAAATTGACTATCTAAAAAAAGTAAATTAATAGACTTATTCTTGGTGTGACTCACATCTCATTAATTTTAAATTTATATCACACATATATTTTTAAAATAAATTTCAGAATAAAAATTCTTGATAAATAACATTTTTTTTTTTTCTGTCTCCAATGAATAAGCTAATTAAGCACAATTACCTGTTCTAGTCACATAAAATAGCAAAAATATGAGAGTATTGTTCTTAACGAACAAGCATCGACTTTATATAGATTACTATTTTTTCATTATTTAACCTTTTTATATAACTATTAAAAAATGGATTGCCATTTTGTTTTTTTTTTTGTGTATTTTTCAATAATGACATACAAAGTAACAAGCATAAAAAAGTAAATATAAAATTTATACATAATAATGTGATATATTGAAGTATTGGCATTTCAAACCAAAAAATCATCAAGATACCTTATTATTCAAAAAAATATTGGCATTGACTTACTTATATTATGCTCTGACGATGTACAACCTGATTGACATTCAATACACATAAAGTATACAGTTTGACCAGCAAGTGAAGTTAAGAGATTCTAATTAACGGCCTCAATGATGTACATTTCGGCCTTAATCACCAACCCAGCAGGGGCTTCTCGTTGTTAATGGAAATCAAGGGTTACACTGACTCAACCTTACACAGAGAGGAGAACAGAGAGAGATAGAGACGAAATACAGAGAGTGAGTGGGATGCAATCATGCAAATACAGGCATTAACCAGTTGCCCCGGTTTCAACTTTTTCACGATTAAACAATTCAATGGTCTTGATCAATTATTGTAATCTAACGGCTAACAATTGGGTTGCATATAGTGTGTAACCTTAAGGGGGTTGCACAGTTAAACAGCGCCCATAGTTAACAAGTTAACGAAAATTATCGCATGAGTTAAACTTGACATTTTTTCATTTTATTAGTTTCTTCACACTTTTATCAAAATTTTATTTTAGTTCTTACATTTTCACTAAAATCTCACTTTAATCTTTTCACTTTTGATTTGCGTTAATTTCATTAACGATACGTGAATGAAAGTGTAACAGTATGACTTACAATTAAATTGTAAGAAATTGACTATCTAAAAAAAGTAAATTAATAGACTTATTCTGGGTGTGACTCACATGTCATTAATTTTAAATTTATATCACACATATATTTTAACAAAAATGTCTAAGACCCCTTTTTTTTTCCACCCCCTTTGACCCTCCCTCTCTCTCATTGGTTGGATTTTCCCTTTTTTTCCCTTGTCCTCCAATCACCACCCGCCACGTGTGTGTGGGGGGTGATGGGGGTGGTGATTGGAGGGGGTCTCCATCACTCCTCATATTTTTAAAATAAATTTCAGAATAAAAATTCTTGATAAATAACATTTTTTTTTCTGTCTCCAATGAATAAGCTAATTAAGCACAATTACCTGTTCTAGTCACATAAAATAGCAAAAATATGAGAGTATTGTTCTTAACGAACAAGCATCGACTACATATAGATTACTATTTTTTCATTATTTAACCTTTTTATATAACTATTAAAAAATAGATTGCCATTTTGTTTTTGTTTGTGTATTTTTCAATAATGACATGCAAAGCAACAAGCATAAAAAAGTAAATATAAAATTTATACATAATAATGTGATATATTGAAGTATTGGCATTTCAAACCAAAAAATCATTAAGATACCTTATTATTCAAAAAATATTACTATCATATTATTCTAATTGAGTATTCTTGATAAAAAAAAAAATTTACTATTTTATATGAGTGCTGTAATTGTGTTTAGAGTCTCCCGTATGAATTTTGATAAAACTTGAGTTAAGAATCCTGTTTTTTGTTATTTTTTATACGACTTTTTATTTGATTCTTATGTTTCAAACCGTTTGGAGTTTTCTTACAAAATTTGTTGAGCATCTAAGACATCATTTGATTGTAGCTTAAAAGTGAATTTATATTAACTAAAAAAAGATGATTTTGGTTTTTTTAATAAAAAAAAATTAACTTATTTGACTAATTCACTCATGCTAAAAAGCCCACTTTAGCACTTTAAAAAATCTTTAAAATGTCTTAGAGATACTAAATACAACTCCATAAATGAGCAAAATGAATGTTGCATTAATGATAAAGATATCTAGAAACCGCTAAAAAAATATGGAACATGTGGGAGGATTCGAATGAGTCCGGCTTTCATTTCCCTCATATAAAACATTGACTTACTTATATTATGGTCTTAAGTAGCCAGCCTACATTTACAGGCACAAGTGTAAAGGTATGATTAGTTTCACAAATCTCATTGCATTGACCAAAGTAAATGAGTAATTCTTATAGGACAGGATCGCAGGGTTACAGTGAAGAGGAAATGAGAATTCATGTCATCTCCCCACTTAAAAGACGCAGGATGGTAATTGTCTACAAATTTTAGCAAATTCTTTAGGGCCTTGATATCCGCCTTAGGAGAATTATAAAAAATAAAAAATAAAAAAAATAAAAGATCATTCCAAGCAATGTTATTTGCTGTCCCAATAAAATTAAAGTCATCTCATCCCCTCGAATATTTACTGTAGAAGCCCATTTCCCTACAATAACGGGCACAATGCTTCTTTAGACCATCTCCAATGGTTCACCAAAACTGATATCAAATTTAAATTCTGATGAAAAGGGTACTGTTCACAGCTCCAACGGTTCACCAAAAGTGATATCAAATTGATATTTCATCAAATGTTTCATCAGATTGAGGGAGTACACGGACGAAATACTGAATTCACCAAATCACTGTTACTGACCGTTGAAAATGATACACCGGTCAACTAACCGGTTGTCCGGCCGGTTGACCAACCGGTCGACTGGTTTTAGTTGGTTCAAACAGATCAAAAGGTTCAAACAAATTTAAAAAAAAAAAAATTTTATTCCTACCGGTCAACCAGCCGGTTGCCCGGCCGGTTGACCAACCGGTCGACTGGTTTTCTTTTAAATAAGTTGGTTCAAAGAGATCAAAAGGTTCAAACAAATTAAAAAAAAAAAAAAATAATTCCTACCGGTCAACCGGCTGGTTGACCAACCGGTCGCCCTTCAATCTGAGAATGAAGCTTCAATCTGAGAATGGTACAGAAAGCTTGTTAAACAATTGTTTAAAGTGTGAATTGTTTAAAGAAAGTGTGAATTGTTTAAAGAAATTGCATTGTTTAAAGAATTCTTCAATCTGAGAATGGTGCAGAACTATTATATTCTATATATTCTATATATTCTATATGATCAACTATTACTTCGATTCCATTGGTTCGATTAAAGAAGTTGCAGAACCTGTCCCTTGCAAGTTCACAATTCATATCAGTGTTTACAAAACAAGGAATGGAAAAGTGGAGCATGCTTATTTCATTCCTTGGCCGATCAACACATTGGTAATAGCTATGGCTGATCTGGATACTCTGTAAAAACAAATAGATACATATTTACACTTATCGGTCGACCAACCGGTTGCCCACGAAATTTGATACGAGATTTGATGCACACCGTTGGAGGTAGTGATATCAGATTTGGTGAAATGAGTCATTTTTTACTCAGATTTGATGAAAAAAGAAATGCACCGTTGGAGATGCTCTTAGGAGGAGCACAAAAGCTTTCCGACAAACAAATAAAACTTTTTAGTATTAATCTTTTTATAATATTTATTTTTATTAAATAAACTAATTTTATAGCTATTCTTAAAAAAATATTTGAAAAATGCTAAACTACCAGAATTTTTTCCTACATAATTTACTACGAAAATGATGTGATAATATCATCCTTGTAAATTATAATTAAAATAATAGAGATTATTTTCAAATAAAAATTTCACAATCTGTCACATTATTCTATATAATATTACTGTAAATTTTTTCAATTTGTAATCACATGAGAAGGAGTTTATTAATTATTTTTTTAAAAAAATATTGATTTGAGTTTTTTTATTTTATTTTTTAGATAGTGTGAATTGAGTTGAGTGATCACCCCACACGGTATATCTAAATCAGTGGCCGAAATGATTAATGTTTTACACGTCTCTTAGAAATCAACGGCTAAATGATTTACGCTTTACAAGTTTTTTGACTTCGGTTCTTTTGCTAGCTTTAAGCTACATGCCTGTTTTGAGAATTTGATTAAAAGTTAAATTTTAATTTTTAATTTATTTTAAGTTATATATATATATTTTTATTTCTTTATATATATATTTTTAAAAAAATTAAAAAGTAAGTTTTTAATCAACTTTTTAAAACAAATCAAAAAATTTGTTTATTGGTTAAAAGATGGGAAAATAAAAATCTAGGTTGAATTTTTTTTTTCCAGATTAATGGTAAATTTTTAAAATTTTAATTTTTTTTCATATATATGTAATTATTTAAAAAAAATACTTTTGATTTGTAATTTTTCCTTAAAAAAATTAGCTTTTTAATAATTCTATTAAAAAAAAGTTTGTTTGATATTTTTTCTGGGTTTTACTAACGATTTTTTAAGGTTAATGTAGTTTTTTTTTTAATGAAAAATATATTGCCAAATGAACTAAATTCTTTTTTAGTAAAATAATTCTTTTTTATCAACAAACTACCTTTTAAATTATAGTCAAACAAAATCTAAATCAATGCAAAATAATCTCAGAATATATAGATAAAAAAATAAAAATAATTACAAAATTATAAGCATAAATGAGTCTACGTTTTAGCACAAGTGAAAACTTAGACATACCAATAGGGGATTGGTTCAGTGGATAAGACCTTCGAATCCCTCGCTCAAGGCTTGGGTTCGAGTTTCCATAGCCCCTTATTGGGGTTAAACATATTCCTTAACGCCTGGAGCACGCAGGGGGGCCTAAGCTTTTTGGCCCCGACGTAGGTGTGGTGGGGTTCCCTACAGATACGCTGTAGGTGTTAAGGGACAATACTCCCTGACAGATATGTTGAAGTAGCCTATCTGCATATCTATTGTTGAATCAAAAAAAAAGAAGAAAACTTAGACATTACTTGCACTTATGCACAAACTCTATTTACACCTCTATATTTTTGTTATTATTTTTACTACCCAATTCCTCAAAATACTCAACTTCCAGACCAACCAAAAATGGGCAACTTATCCCAGCTAAGCTATGGTCCGTCCAACAAAACCCAAATTGGGCTTTCATGGCTAAATTTGAGCAAAACCCAAATTGGGCATTGCCTGAATTACCCAACTTAGGGTCTGCACAAACCCAGTTTGACCTCGTACAACCCAGTTCACTTCACCCAATAGGTCTATAATTCATCTTATTAATTTCAAGAACCAAAAAATAAAAAATGAAAAAAAATCTTATTAATTAAGGTTCCAATTTTGTTGGATTTTCACGCTCTCAATTTTGAAAATATAATTAGAATTTTAGTATCTTTACATTGTATATTCTACAAGTTATGTGGCGATTTCTCAACTCGTTAAAAGTTTGTTCGAGATCAACTTGTTAGGTAAATAAGTCGACTTTTAACACAATTTTAGACTCAATAAGTTTTCAAATAAGGCTTAAACAACTTGTCTTGATAAATTTATATGCATTATAAAAAAGTAAGTTACTCAAGGTCGACTTATGTTCAGTTCGTCAAAAATTCGTTCGAGATTGACTCGTTATGTAAACAAGCACATTTAAACATAATTTTAAACTCATTTAGTTATCAAATTATACTAGAACAACCTATTTTGCTCGATTTAACTCGGATTGTTTTTAATCCTGTTTTGGATTTTGAATATTTTTTTTTGTTATTAAGCATTGGTTGTTTACTAGATATTTGCATCTTTATTTCTTCATTTCTTCATTTTGGCATACTTAACATTACATTAATAGTACTTTTCTTGTAATCTCTAAACCCTTATTCTTTGCTGCTGATCAATTTCTAGACAATGTCTTCATAAAAGAACTTAAAAGCATCCATGCGATCCACTTGAAGACACAATGCAACAACCAACGATCCATCCTCATTGTGACTTGGTAGTAACAAAGTGTCACCATCAAAATCCTGATTTCCTGGACCCATGTAGATTTCCTTTCCCCAACCAAAATCTACCCCATACATTGGCAAGCTCATCCAACTTGTCACTCCAAGATTTGGGTTTCCATAGAAGAAAGGCTTACTCTCTTGGTCTACTGCATGTAGATATTGAAACTTAGACAAGTCTGTTTGGTTCTTGAGAAAATTAATGGCTGAGTTGAGGTACTCATCAGTCACTTTCTCAATTGCTTCTCTTATTCTACTTGAAGCATAACCTAATGGTCTTGACATTAGCTCACCCGAGTAGGCAGTCGCGGCCACATCTAGAGTTGCATTGCCAAAGTACTTTTGTGGCAATGATGGTTTCTTGCAACGACTGCGCGAATCAA
The DNA here is from genome assembly GCA_036172215.1 of Camellia granthamiana. Taxonomy (NCBI): domain Eukaryota; kingdom Viridiplantae; phylum Streptophyta; class Magnoliopsida; order Ericales; family Theaceae; genus Camellia; species Camellia granthamiana. Next base: position 10,911,959 of record CM069904.1, read on the forward strand.
CACACACACCTAATGATGTCAGTTGCTCACTTTTGTGCCCGCGTGCCTTGCATGCGCATCTCCATATGTGTCCAGTGATCGATTCATAACGAGTGTAAGCACGGCAAATAGTACTAGTAGTACCACTACTAGTCCAGTTCCACCCTTCATTAGCCTTGTCCTTGATTTTCTCAACTTGGGTTTTTGTCAGTTTCAACATCACTGTCGTGGTTTTCTTCTTTCTCTCTTCTTCGCTGCTTGTTTTCCCAATCAAAAGTGGTGGTTGATTGAACTGGGCATGATCAAAATGTGATTTTGGTGTTGGATCAACAGCTCGCAGATCCTCCAACACTTTTCGATCAAGGAATGGTGATGCAGATATAGGCTCACCTCGAGCAAGCCTAGCCCACTCGGACATGAAATGAAGAGCACTTTGCCCATCAACAACCGCATGTGATATTGTCATGCCGAGGCTAATGCCACCACAACTAAACTTTGTTAGTTGCACAATTAGTAATGGCAATTCATGGATAGGGGTGCTCTTGTAGTTAACACAAGGGATAAGACAGTCCAACTCGGGGGACGGAGAAAAGTCGCCAAAATCATCTAGCTTGGACTCGGAGTCAGCTTCAATGAGCTCAACACCCATGGCATTGCAATCGAGCACTAGACGACCTCCACCTATGGAACTCAAACGACCGGCTAATGGATAAAAAGGCACCAATGCCAAGCTCAATGAATCTCTTAGTGTTTTTATGATCTTGTAAGTTGGAGTGAGCCACCCTTTTGGAGGTTTGTAGAAGTAGATAGTGGGTACATGAGTTATGATACCTATTTGATCCCATTCTGATAAGGGAAGACAACCACTTTGTGTTGGCTTTGCTGGTTTAACAAAGCAAGAACCTCTGAAGCTCACCACCATTTTTGTTGAGAGAGAGAAGAAATGGTTATAGTTCAATTCCAAATTTAGGTGTATTTAAAAGGTTTGTAGTATACATGGAATGGAACCACACTTGGAACATGAGCTCATTTTCACGTAACAAAGTGGGTGTTTGGAAGGTTAGTATTTTAGTAGGCTATTTTAGTTTTGGGCTATTTTAGTAGGTTAAAGTTTTTATATTTAGGAAGACAGATTTTTTTTGTAATTGGATGTGATGTTTGTGAGAGAAAAAGTGAAACGATTATGAGTTTGATGTGATATTTTGTCTTATTAACTATTTTAGCATATTTTATTATTTTATAAATTTTAACCTAAAAAGCCAAAAAATAGTCTTTGCCAAACATACCAAACTTAATTAATAAGGGAAACTAGTTGTTTGTTTCAAAGATGTTCCATAGGGTCTAACTATGGTACCTAAAAGTAGTTTTTGGGTACCATACATGAAAAAATATTTCAACCGTTAGATTTGAGAGAGTGATCTGAGTCATTGAAGTTAAACTAAGTGACCGGTTGCAACCAGTGAAAAAAAGAGTTACGCTAGAAATCTCAAATAATGTATCAAATTTTTTACTAAATTTTGTGAAATCCACACACATAGATTTGTGTGTATTTCATGTGAAAAGTTTGATAGAAAATTTTGTAGATTATTTGAGATCTATAGCATTTTTCAAAAGAAAACCCTCTACCATCCCTCACGTTTTCTGGACTATTGCTTCTGCTCTCACTTGTCTCATTAACACTCTCTTTTCTCTAGTTCTAACCCCAGAAAGAGAAGTTAGAGAAAGTTCGCAAGGGTTCGGTGAGGTTGCTCAACATCGACTTCGACAACTACAACGGCGACGACCCAGTGTCTCTCCTCATGCGTTTCTCTCTCTATTCTTTGCAGTGAGATAGTAAGGCAACAAAGCAAGAATTTGAGTTAGCACATGGACATTCTAGGGTTCACATATCAACAGGATCTTGTCTTTCTAAAATTCAAGTAAAACAACATAAAGAGGTGTGTGTTGTGCTTCATTCAAGTAAGTTTTTGTACAATTAATTAATTTGACAGACGAAGGTGATAAAGAATTAATCAGATTTCGCCCATAACAATTTATCTTGAATTGCTATCTTTCAATTTTTATAGTTATATAGAATCAATCTGTTTACCATTCACTTTACGTAGAATTTTTTGTATAAGAATTTTAAACTTATAAGAGTGGGTTTGTTTTGAGAGATTATTCTATTGGATTGGACTATTAGTCCATTCAGACTAATAGTTCATTGCTTGGTTTAATTTTTTTACTCCGGATTAATAGTCCCTCCGAATTATTAGTCCTTCATATGAGGGATTATTGTATCCTAGCGGAAGGGGTGAGATTATTTCCATGAGATTGGTATTTCATGGGGACTAATGTGTGAAATGTCTATTTTACCCTCATGCTATTACTTAATAACACAATTAGAAAAGGGTGGAATAATCTTTTGAACATTTATAAATTATTTTTTAAGTGTTATTAATTTAAAATTATATATTAAATAAAAAATATAAATTATAAATTGTAAATTAAATTTAATTAAAAATAATAAATTAAAAATTATGGCCTTATAAATTAAATTTTTTTAGTGTTGTTAAAAAATTAAATTTATATATTAAATAAAATTATTATTTTTAGTGTTGTTAATTTAAAATTATATATTAAATGAAAAATATAAATTATAAATTTAATTTAATTGAAAATAATAAATTAAAAATTATGGCCTTATAAATTAAAATGTTTTAGTGTTGTTAAATTATAAATTATAGATTACAAATTTAAAATTATATGTTAAATAAAAATTATAAATTATAAGGGTAAAATAGTCTTTTGAACATTTATCTTTATCCAGTCCGTCCAACCAAATATTGGATTCACTAAAAATAGTTTAATTCAGACATCTAATCCTATGACTAAACAAACATAGGATACAACTTCAATCCAACCAAATAGTCCGGGACAATGTATCCCAGGACTAACAGTCCGATGGATTACAATCCCCCTTATCTAATCTGTCCAAACAAACATACCCTAAGAGTAACTTTTAGATTTATAATTTTAGACTCACAAATTCTTTCACGTTTGACAATAAAGTTTAGCCCTATATAATTGCTTGTGGAAAAAAATTAATAACTTGGATCACAATACTAGTAAGTTTGGTCAAATTTGGATATCATTTTAATCAAATGAAAACTAATATAAATGACTAATTTGATTTTTTTACAAATATATTCTAGTCGATATTTTTTAAAAAATAAACAGTTTGGATTATTAAAATATGACCCAAAACAGGCCCATGAGATGCACAACAATCATTGTTGTGCTCATTACACAGTAATGACCCATTTACCATATAAATATATATATATATATATTTTTGAACATAGAAATGCCCGAAGGCTACAAAGAAGGCCCGAAGGCTACAAAGCAACATCTGCCAAAAGCAAAGCCGAGAGATGAGCAGGAGGGGTGGAAACCCAGTTAGACGGCAGTGCTCCATGAAGATGAGCTCGTGCAATCCAGTGAGCTACTTCATTTGACTCCCTAGGAATCCAAGCAAAGGAAACTTGGGAAGAAGAAGACAAAACCTGAATATCATGCAGAAGTGCAGCAATGTCCCAAGGAGGAACCAACTCAGAAACACACAGGGTGATCACTTCTTGGCTATCACTCTCCACTTGAAGATTCAACAGACCCAGAGCTCGAAGAAACAAGCAAGCAAGACGAATCGCATGAGCTTCTCCTTGTCTAGCTGAGGAAGAGTAGACTATAGAGGTCACACCATCAATGAGTTTCCCGTGGCTATCTCGCAGAATGACAGCCAACGCTGCTCGACCATCCGAGGAAGAGAAGCTGGCATCACATGAAACTTTCATACAGCCAGGGGCGGGGGCTCTCCAGCGAGGGAGGGAACGATCTGGAATAGAATCTGCTGTGATGTGGACCTTTAGTAAATATAAATGGGACAGGGAGGGTTAGAATGGGTGGGGAAGGACAGAGAACTCGCCTTACTATTCAATGATTGTTCACTTACTATTTTATTATATTTCACTTACTATTCAATTAAACACCATTTACTACTTAATAATACTCAACTTATTACCCAATCAAATTTCTCTTACTACTCAATCAAACTTTACTTACTACTTGATGCTACTCAACTTAATACTAAATCAAATTCCATTTACTACACAATCAAATTTCACATACTACTCAATCAAACATGACTTACACTTAATTGGATTTGACTTACTACTCTTTTAAATCCCACTTACTACTGAATGAGATTCTACTTATTTTTTCATTAGACTTTGCTTATTATTCAGTTAAATCCCACTTACTAGTCAATGAAAATTAACTTACTACTCATTGATATTCAGGTTACTACATCAAACTTGAATTACAACTCAATCAAACATGACTAGTACTCAATAAAACTCCATTATTGTTATGTGTGTTAACATCTGATTACACAATTAAAATGAATCTAGCTCCAAGAACAACGCCAAAAAGCACACGCACTAGATGGAATCCACCTTGGCCCTAAGCCTAGCCACGTGGACATGTTGAAAATTATGTCCCCACAATTGTTGAGTGGTAAATAAAATTAGAACAAATTGTAAGTAGAGTTACAATGAATGGTTAGTGATAAACGAAAATATTAATTTTAAATTATTAAATAATGAATTTTAATCAAAATGTAAAAATGTAAAAATTTATTAGACTTGACTTAACACTCAATAAGACACCATTTCATTTGACTTGATTTACTATATAATTAAATCTCACTTACTACTTAATGATTGAACTTGACTTACTATTCAATTAAATCTTATTTATTACTTAACGAAACTCTACTTACTAATAAATTAGACCACATTTACTATTTAATGAGATTCTACTTATTGCTCATTCATACTTTACTTACTACTCCATCAAACTTGACTTACAACTCAATCAAACATGAGTATTACTCAATAAAACCCCACTACTATTGATTTGTAAGTAGAATGAGAATAAATTGATTAGAGTTCACTTAGTACCGAAAAAAAGGCCACTTGATTTGATTTGATTTACTATTTAATTAAATCAATCTTACTATTTAATGATTAGACTTGACTTACCATTCAATTAAATCTTACTTATTATTTAATGAGGTTCTATTTAGTACTAAATTTGTCACGCCTCAAAATTCGGACAATTAAATATCAATAGGGCTAAATCCCAATCAATTTTCCATCATCTAAATCTTAGGGGTGAAACAAAAAAACTAAACGCTAGCCAAACCATCCACCATAATTCCATAACTAACCAATACCTCAACATTTAAGTAACAATACATAGTCAAAATAACTTAAATAATGTACAGTTACAAACCATGTCAAATTATTCTAATACTAAAGTCATAAAAAAAAATAATAAATATATAAACTAATCTCAACTCTAAATTCAAGAAAATAAAAGAAATCCAAGAGATATGTCCAAAAACTATAGTTATTCCACGTCACCACCGTAGCCCCAACTAATCCTACACAAACAAAAATACATTTAATTCTTGTTACGGGACAAGACAAGTAGTTCCAACAGAGACAAATGGATAGTTTATCAAGATACAGTGGCATTTAGTTTCTTTCCCGTACACAATGAAATATAAATTGATTATAAAATAAACAAAATAGAAATAAAAATATGATGGGTCAGCCCTGCATAAAAAGTTAGTAAGACCCACCATCCTGTAAAAGAAAATAAAGTTAGTATAATTTAATTATAAGTAACTTGCTAAAGAAGTATATAAAAAAAATGCACCGTTTCATGCTTAATTAATTCGAATTGACCAAAACTCAAAGAACGAAAGTTGTACATAATCAAATTTCCTAAAAGGCAACGAGAACGAATTTAACATAAATGAACAGGTTGAGAGAAAAACTTGATAGAAAAACCTAGACGAAAATCAATCGAAAAATCTGAAACTGAAAACGTACAAAAACTGCCATAATATGATTTTTTTCGGAAAAATTCAAAACACAAAAAGTGTGCAGAATAATGTTTTACTTTATTTTATGTGAAACCAATAAAAATGAGTTTGTTTCGTGGGTTAAAACAGCCCCTAAAATCTGCATTGCTAAAATGAATCAAACCGACAATAATCAAGATCATCCGATTATAAGTTCTAATCGATCTTTTTAATAAAAAGTTAAAACACAAAAGTTGTCTAGAATCACGTATATATGCTTCTGCTCAAATTTCATAATTTATCAAGGTCGTTTACTATTTTTTATCATGTACAAATCAATACAATTCACACTATACTAATAAACTCATAATTAAATTCTTTGTACCTTAACTCTACCACTTCGGCCCTCTACTTCCGGCCTACACATATATCCCATGTGCCTCCCGTATACTTAACACTGCTCCAAAGCCAAACTTGCACGGGGATATCGTCCCGAGTTTGACTCACACTCCTTGGATGGTTAGCATATACGCGCATAAATTAAAACACTCGTCTACTCATGAGAACGAGGCAACAATATACATATACACAACATTTCACTCATGAGAATAAACATAACAATGCCAAGTCTAAGACATTCAAATAAATCTCATAATCTTTACTTTTTTTTTATACACTCTTTCTCATCAACACTCAAATAAAACAACAATTCATGGAGCCATGGTGGAGTATAAGAAATTTATCTATGGGTTCCTAATTAATTTTAATTTCATATAACCATGAGTGTGATTACAACCATAAAATAAATCCATATAAAAACCCTAAACATGTTATACACAACTAATCAAAATAATTAAAATTCATCAATCAACTAATAACTCAAAACCTTACATACACAACTAAACAAAATAATTAAAATCAATCAATCATCTAAAAATCCTAAACCTTACATACACTACTAATCAAAATAATTAAAATCAATCTATCATCTTTATACAAATATAAAATTGAACTAACATCAAATAAATAAATAAAAATAAAAATAAAAACAAAAATAATGAATTAAACATAAATCAAGGGAAGTAAGTTTTATACTCACAATATTATTTTAAAGATCAAAAAAATATTTAGAGAATTAATAGAACCATCAAAACAAAATCCTAACCCTAATCTTCCTTTCCTTTTCTCCACTTCTCGCCCCTTTTCACGCCTCACCCAACACTACGTTTTGATTTCTCTCTCTCTCTCTCCACCAAGGATCCTCTAGAGTTTTTTTTTCCTAAAGTTTCCTAAAGTGATGTGTTGTATGGTTGAGATTTAATGCTAAAAAATTGATGTGACTTGTCATTAAATCTCAACCATACAACACACCACTTTAAGAAACTTTAGGGAAAAAAAACTCTAGAGGATCCTTGCTCCTCTCTCTCTCTCTCTCTCTGGGCGCCGAAGCTGCTGTTCTGATTCACTTTTCCTTAATTTGATTTATAACCTAAAACACTTGTTATATACCTAATAGTTATTATATTATTTAATACAATTATAATTTAAATACAACCTAAATAAATATGATATATATATATATATATTATGTTATTAAATAACTACAACATATATAAATATAATACATGTAACACCCTCTTCTTTTTCTTTTTCTTTTTCTTTTTTGTATATATGAATATATAAATATTACTATTCTGATTAATTATATTCAATTAAATGCCACATTAAATTAATTAAATAACACATTAATTTAACTAAACAATACATTAAATTATCATGTAATCACGCAATTAATGAAGCCAAAAATAAAATAAGATAAGAATAATCATAATAATATTAAATAATGACTTAAGAAAATTAGGGTCGCTACAAAATTAAATCTCATTTTCTGCTTGTAAGTGGAAGTTCATTAAGTAGTAAGTAGAGTATAGTGAAATAGTAAGTGAAACCTCATTGAGTAATAAATGGAGTATAGTGCAGTAGCAAGTGGAAATTCATTGAGTACTAAGTAAAGTGTAATGAAATAATAAGTGAAAACTCGTTGGGTAGTAAATGGAGTGTAGTAAAATAGTAAGTGCAAACTAATTAAATAGTAAAATAGAGTCCAGTGAAGTAAGTGGAAATTCATTATGTAGTAAGTAGAGTCTAGTGAAATAGTAAGTTGAAGTGACTTTATTTACTGCTCAATTAAATTCCACTTACTATTCTATAATTTTTCATTACAATTCACTTATTACTTAATGAGTTTATATTTACTATTTAATTAGAATTCACTATTACTCAATGAGGTTTAACTACTCTATTTAGTTACTACTTAAATGAACTCTACTTACTATTTCGCTAGACTTGACTTACTACTTACTACTTCATGATAAGTTGACTTGAGTTATTACTCAATGAGATTCTATTTATGATTTAATTAGACTTCACTTACTATTTAGTTAAACCACATTTACTATTTAATGAGTTTCTACTTATTATTGCATAATACTTTATTTACTACTCAATTAATTTTCACTTCCTATTTCATTCGACTTTACTTACTACTCAATTAAACCCAACTTATTACTTTATAAATTTTTACTTATTACTCCATTAGACTTTAATTATTATTCAATGAGTTTCCATTTATTATTCAATCAAACTATATTTACTACTTAATTAAACATGACTTACTAATAAATAAAATAGATTTAAGTTACTAGTCAATGAAATTATACTTATTATTTTATTAAACTTGCCTTAAAATTTTAAAAGCTCTATTTTTCCTTTAACTAAGTGAAATGATTTTTTAACAAAATCTTACAATTTATAAATTAAAAATATCACATAATGTTAAAATAAAAGAGAGATAGAGACATATATAAATTATTACTTGAAAATTATCTTCAATTTGTAAAATATAAATCACTCTCTTTCACTTATTCTTTGCGAAAAAACCTGGAAAAAACACAATCTTATTCGCTATATGTATGACAATGAGTTGAGCGCTCCTCTATATTTTCTTAATTAATTATATTAGCAATTATTGTTTTCAAGTGTAGTCTGTAAAAGCAACTATTCATTTATTACAATTAATAAATACTGACAGATGAGAGATCTTTCCAAGTTATTTTATTATATTTTATTTTTAACTTATGATTTACAATATTTTAGATATTAAAAAATATTATAAAGAAAAATTATGAATTTTATGGAGAAAATTATTGATATTAAATTGATAAAAAAAAATTATGAATTTATAAAAGTTTCTAAAAGATTTTTTTTACAAGAAATTCATATATGTTACTATATAAAATATACAAAATTTATAAGTAATAGATAAAAATATGAATCTCAAATTCTTAAATAGTAATTACTGTTTTGACGTGTTGTAGATAAAAAAAAAGTAACTATTTTAAATTAATTTTAAAAAAAATAAATTTAAATAACTTACAATTTTTAAAAAAATTTCTTATAATTTTTTTCTTTTTTATTTATTTTAAATATTATATGAAAAATTATTTTTTCACAATAACAACTATTTAAACAAAATTAGTAAAATTTAATGAATTTTAATAAATTAATATTTACATATCATATTTTATTTTTTACAAATCATAACAAGACAAAATATAGAGGAAAAATAGTTAAATATGGTGTATCATTAGTTTTATTTATTTAAAATTAATTTAAAATGCAAAATAAAATATAATTTTCAAGAAATGAAAGTGACCTGTTTAGCAGGTAATATTTTAAATAGTAAGTGAGTGAATAGCAAATAGTAAGTATGTTTGTAACAACAATATTGATAGAGATCTCCTCCAATCACCACCCCCACCATCCCCACACACACGTGGCGAGTGGTGATTGGAGGGAAAGAAAAAAAAAAAAAAAAAACTGGCCAATGGGAGAGAAAGGGGGTCAAAGGGAGTGGGAGAGAAAGGGGGGTTTGAAACATTTTTCTTGTAACAAATAGTAAGTTAACATTATTTTTTTTTTATTTCAAAATTATTAAAACTATTCTACTTTTTGAAAAACTACCTTACTTTTTCTATTTAGTTTTACTAACTATTCATCCAATGGTTAATGATGATGCAGTTTATATATATAACGGGTACCTGGCGGAATGGGTCGGACTGATCCACGCTTCTCGTGCCAATATTCGAATGATCAAACCCACCAATGAACCTGCAGACAAGTTCAACGGGGAACGGGGAGTCCTCCAGTGAACCCTCCGACGAGTAAGTTAGAGAGAGATGTAGAATGTAGAGAGAGATTGGAGATAAAAAGCTTAACCTTCTTCTTGTCTTCAACGTTTGCTTATATCCTTTGGTCATCATTTCGCTGTCCCTTTCGACCTGCCATCTTGGCCGAAAGTCTATGCCGTAGCTTACCTTGTTCAGGGTAAGGGGCTGCTGTTCCGACGGAGAGGTGTTGTCGTAATAAATGCTGTGATGGGCTGCATTAATGGTGATGTGCAGTGACAATAATTTTGCAGATCTTTGTCTGCTGATGTGGCTTGTCCTTTACCTGCCGTATGTCTGAATGTCATTGGCTCTTTATGCCACGTTGGATTCTAGCTGTTCTGGACTTCACCAGCTAGGTTATGTATTGGGTTCCAAGTGATGAGCTTGGGTTGTTCATAGTGAGTTATGGCCTTTATGGGCTTACCCACGTCAGTTAATATTTATCCTATTTAAATCTAATGATCTATATTTTTTTTTATGTACTATACATGAAAATCGATGGTAGAATTTTCCTGTTCCATATTGTTGCTTGAAATGAGCTCCTCATGAATCTTGTGGTTCCTCAAAAAGTGAAAAATGCCAGTTGTGGCAGTTGTACAACAGAGTTGCATGTGTTTTAAGGGGAGAAAAAGGTTAGGGATCATAAAAGTTTAAACTCAAAAATTATTTGGAATAGTTTTGGTTCATAGCTGTACTATTCTGATAATTTTTCAAAATATATATCATTGTTATTAAGAATGGGAATGATATATAGTTTAATACGTCACAGTTAAAGTTTGATTAAGATTTTCTTCATTAGATCTACTTTTTTAATACATGATAGTACACGCGATTAAAATTTAAAATTAACTATCTAAATTATTATATTAATTTAAATTTTAAAATTTTCATCCACTAATTTTGAATTTGTAATGGATATCTTTTCTTTTCTTTTCTTTTTTTCTTTTTTTTGTTTTTGTTTTGGGGGTGAATAATGGATATTTGTTCATATATTTATTTACAACCATTAATTATATAATAAATATCTTCATTCCAACTATTTAGCGAAAATGATTCTCATCATGTTGGCTTGAATAAATTCTAACCGTTTCACTTCATTGTATTCAAAATTTAGCCACATTTTTTGCAGCAAGGTCATTATTTGAGCAAATTGAGTACTCGATTTGATAGCTTATTGTGCTGGATATCTTTACTTTTTTAAATTATTGAAAAATCTAAAATCCTCAAAGATTGTTGAGAGGGTAATTTATAAAGAAAATTGGGCCGAGCTACGATCCATTAATCTCTGTTTTGGGTCGGACTAAGGGCCGGGGTATGCGCTTTGGGTAGCTCAGTCCCAGGTCGTCTGGGTACCAAACTAGGCAGAGACTTTGGGAGCGGTTTGACCAGGCTACCTAAAGCTAGGCCTGGTGGCTGGCCGATGTGTTAGTAAGAAGGAAAGCCGAGCTAGGTGTAGCTCGGTCGAATGCCCTCTACAACATTGCTTAGTTGAGAGTAAAACAGAAATAAGCTAGCTCGGTTAAACCGTACCAAGTTGGACAAGGAGAAAACTATCTCACTTAGTTGGTAGTAAGTAGAATGTTATCAGAATAGACACTCTTCACTGGGAGTGTGATTCCTAGGAGGACTCTGATAAGGAGAGTTAGAATCCTATTAGGATTGTGCTAGGCAGAATCTATAAAAACTCGTAGCAGGACTTACGTACAGGTATCATAACTTTTACTCTCAAAAATACTGAGCTTTTTGTCTATTGTCTATTTGCTGACTTAGGCATCGGAGAGGTATCCGGCACACACCCGCCGGCTAGTTTACGTTTGTATTTTCAGGAAGTAAAGCGACAATGTTTGGAGGAGTGCAAACTGGATCAACAAGATTATACGAGAAGATTATTTCGTACTCATACAATTGTGATTTGTAATTAAGATTCAATTTCAATAATGAACAACAATTTCAAACAAACAATCATAGATCTAATCTAATTCAAAAGAGAATTGAATTGGATCTACTATCAATATAGCGATCCCGGGTTTACCCCTTGTAGCACAGTGATCCGGACATGTGTCCGTGGATGTTAGTAGTTGAGTATTGTCTTGTTTACATCCTTTCCTACTTTGTATTTGAGTTATAGGATGTATTGGGCAGGTTTGTTACAGGTTGGTTGTGTTTGGGAGCCAAGTGTTGCTGCCCAGAATTTTGGGTCTTCGCTCGAGCGAGCTGTTCTTCGCTTGAGCAAGCTTCTGTTTTTGGTTGGTCGCTCGAGCGAGGGTTTGGTCGCTCGAGCGAGAGTTGGTTTTTGTGTCTGGTGGCTCGAGCCAGAGTGGCTTCGCTCGAGCGAGCGATTGCGTCTGGCTCAGACCTGAAGGTTGCATTTCTTGGCTCGAGCGAGCTTTCTTCGCTCGAGCGATTTGGTTCGTTCTTCGCTCGAGCGAGCGGTTCTTCGCTCGAGCGAGCGTCATGTTGCAAATCGGAGGATTTGAACTGCTGGCTCGAGCGAGCGTGTCTTCGCTCGAGCGAGGGCAGTTTCTTGTGTCTGGTCGCTCGAGCGACCAAGGCTTCGCTCGAGCGAGCCTGTTTATATCAGTTAGCAGCAGCCAAACCAAACTTCACTTTTTCAAAACTTTTCATCCTTCAAACCCTAAAATTTGAGACCCTCTCTCTCTAAACTTACTCTCTCTCTAAGATTTGATCTACCTAGGGTGATTTCCTACCCTAAGTCCTTTGTTAAAAAGATAGAGGGTGACTTGGGCTTCGATTTAATATGAAAATATTTGGTTTTAGAGCAAGTTGGGTGTTGGGTCTTCATCTCCATTTGAGCTCAAACTTTGAGGCAGGGATATCCTACTCCTCTTTATCGATTTTGTCTTTAAATTTTAGCATTTTGATGTGTTGGAAGTTGTTGTGTAATTTTGAGAAAACTTTGGGCCTTTGTGTAATTTTACAAAAGTTGAGGTTTTATTTATAATGAACCTAGAGGCATGTTTGGTGTAGAAACATGGGATTAATGTTGAAATAGTGATAGAAAATGGAACCTAAGGGTTGTAATATTAATTATGGAAAATGCCCTAATTACATTGATTAATTAATTGGGATAATTAATTGTAAGAAATGAGGAATTGAAGTGGGAATGTTGAGATTGGAAGTGTATGGGATTAAAGGGTGTAGTTGAATTACTTATCACTTACCGAATTGAAATGTTGATTTTATATCCATTTGTTGCATTTATTTTCTGTATAGAAATAACTGCTTTGGGCTATCGGTGGAGGATAGTCTTGATTGTTGTAGACAATGCATGATGATTAGGCAAACTAAAACTGATCATTGAAATGTGTCATTGAGTGTGACGGTTGAAGGAATACATTAAATTTATGTATTGATTGATGTGTATAATAATTGTTTATATGCATTGTGTGTTGTGTTGGAGGAGATAGGGGATGTACTCCACGGTTTAGGGGATGATAAGGGATGGACCTCTAAACCGGATGTTGTTTGGGAGAAAATAGGGGATGGACTCCAGAGATATAGCTCATATGCTTATCTAGTGATGTGTTGACACAGCTCTTATGCATGTCTTTGGAAGTATTGATATAGCTAGTATGCTTGTCTTTTGTGAAATGGGAAATTGTTGGACATGAGTTACTGTCCCACATGAGTTGTTGGCCAGGTTCTGAGCCATGGTTATGAATTGAGAATTTGTAAGGAAATGGAGAATGAAAGTGTAAAGTGTTGGCCACCTATCAATTGCTAATCTTTTAGTCATTATTCATAATTGGTTTAGTGTATTTCTACTGGGCTGTGGCTCACCCTATATGGGAACATCATTTTCAGGTACAGGTAGCATGCCACCTCCAAGGACATAGCTTGGGAGGCTAGCGGTTGTCAGACTTGTTGGTGTTGTTTCCTTTTTGTGTATTACATGTAGATTCAAGCCAAGGGCTTAATGTGTAAATGAGTTAGTACTCCTTTTTTGTAACCAAGTGTTAACTAGGAAAGCTGTAAGCCCATAGGGCATTTGCTTTTGTTGTTAACATGTAATACTTTTGTAATGAACTATTTTGTTAAATGAAAGAATGATGAGCCTTTACATATGTCAATATTGTGGGTTTAATGTTATTATTTTGAGGGCGTTACAACTTGGGATCAGAGCCTACCGGGTTCGAATACTTTGGGTACGTGGGAAGTGATTAGAATCACAATGGATTTGTCTCGCTTGAAAGAGACTTAGGTGTAGAGTCATATGCCATGTGTTTAAATTGATAACATGCTTATGTGATTATTTGGTTATGGGATTTAATTTCTAGGATGTTGATTGGATCCTTGGGTTTCTGGGTGTAACAACCCTCATCTTGACTTAGCTTTGCTTGCATACATTTTGTATGATCTTGTCTTGTCATGTTAATAAATCTTGTTATCTTGTTTTGCCTTGCTTTGTTACGTGTTACTTGCTTGATCTTGTTCCTTGCTTAGTGTGTAGCCGAGGTCAGCTTAGCCTAGTTCGCCCTTGAACTTTTGTACTTGGAATTATTTTGGAACCACTTGGTTGACCTCCATCTTCACCCCGGCATGTTGCCGAGATGTCACTCTTTGGGCCGATGTGTTTAGAGCCAAGGCCGAGATGTTTTGTACTAGTGATCCTTGTCCTTGGGCAGGTATGGCCTAGATCGAGATGTGGCACACCCAAGCCAAGGTGTGGCACAGCTTAGTCAGGTGTCGTCCTCCCTAGCCGATGTCTTTGTTATCTTGTTGCTGAAGTTGTTTGTTTAGCTGATGTCATTGAGTGCCGATGTGTCTTGCTCTAGCTTGCTGCATACGCTTTGTCATAGAGTTGTCTTGTCAATCAGTCACTTTTTGAGCTAACCAACCCAGAACCGCCACGTGTCCGAGCTGCAGACAAGACAGCCGGCAGGCCTAAAAACATATCATTTGTATCATTTTGTATCATTTGGTCTCAAATCCTTGTTTTTAGAGAGAGAAGCTCTAGGGGTAGAAGAAAGAGTTTTAGAGAGAGAAGTAGAGTTCCGAGCTTGATCTTTGAGGATCGAACCGTTGGATTTGAGTTTTGAGGTTAGATTCTTGCTCTACTCTGATTGTTCTTATCGATCACCCAGTTGCATTGCATGATTGCATTTGTTTTGCATGCCATGCATTGATTTGAAGTTGGTTTTTGAAAGAGAAAAATGGTGTACATAAGTTCTTGAAGGAAGTCTTGTTTTGATCCGAAAGTGCACGGCAAGAACCGTGTTTTTGTGGTTGCTCTTGCACGACCTTCTTGTATGGGTACCCAGGTCCATGTTTTGAACTCTTGGCATGAAATCTCAGTTTTTGAATAAACGAGTTATGATTTTAGCATGCATGTTCTTGATGTTCTTGATGACTTTGTTCTTTGCACTCTTCAAGGGGAAACCCAGGATTTTCCCGATTTCGTTGTTGTGTGTGGCCATCAGGACCACACCTCGGCAAGGAGGTGTGGGACCTCGGCAAGACCTGGATGGTACCCAGTGTGTTTCCATGAGATGGAAAACAGTGTTTTGGCACTCAGCATGTTTCGCTTTGTTATTGATTTAGATTCGGTGGGAGTGCCGAGATCATTACATGTATGTAAAGCTTGTTTTGAGAATGTGATTTGCCATGTGATTTGTCAGGACTTTGATCTTTGCTTTGAGCCTACACCTGAGAGGCCAGGTGAGTGGTGCTTTTAATAAAGCTATGTTATACTGTTTTGATAAATCTTGTCTTGCTTCGTTTTGATGAAAGTATTTGTTAAGCATGAACGATTAGCCTATTTCGATATATCAAGTATAAGCCTTGTTTTGATGTTATCTTTGAAAAGTCCATTGTACTGGAGGACTATAAACTTTTGCAGTACGAAGTATAAAAGTCCCTTGTGCTGGAGGACTCTAAACTTTCGCAGCACCACTTGTCAAAAAGGGTTACGGGCCTAAGTGACACCAGACCCTTGTATTAAAAGGATACGGTCCTTTCTTGGAAAGCCATTGTGTTAAAAAGGGCTACGGGCCTAAGTAACACAAGTCCCTTGTGCTGGAGGACTCTAAACTTTCGCAGCACTAAGTATAAAAGGATACGGTCCCTTCTTGGAAGAATTATCGTGTTAAAAAGGGCTATGGGCCTAAGTAACACCAGTCCCTTGTGCTGGAGGACTATAAACTTTCGCAGTACCCTTGACTAATCGATTACGGATCGTACAGTCCCTTGTTTTGCCGATGTCAGTAAGCATCCCTTGAGACTTGTAAGATTTGATGGATGAATACGGTTCATCCCTTGATTTGATAAAGCTTGATTTGTGTTTTGCCGATGTCAGTAAGCATCCCTTGAGACTTGTAAGATTTGATGGATGAATACGGTTCATCCCTTGATTTGATAAAGCTTGATTTGTGTTTTGCCGATGTCAGTAAGCATCCCTTGAGACTTGTAAGACTTGATAGATGAATACGGTTCATCTCTTGATCTGACTAAGCTTTGATGTGTTTTGCTATATGAGGATCTCGGCTAATATTTGTATGGTTTTGACATGTTTTGTTTTGAAGGACTTCGGCTATATTCATGCAAAACCTTTATTATTGGTACCATTCACTGAGTTCCAAACTCACCCCCTCTATATATATGTAGGTGATGAGCAGGACGGCGGTGACGCCTAGATGCATTTTGCAAAGCTTGTTTTTGGATTCTTGCCACCTCGGCTTAGTCTTGCATTCATGTCGGCGACGACTCCTTTACGTCGGCCTTTTTGTGTTGTGTCGGCTTTTGTATTTACGTCGACAAATCTTGAAAATCATGCTTCTTGGCTTGTATTTCCTGTATTTTGTATATGTCGGCTGAGAAGCCTTTTGATCAAGATGTAAATTGTATTTTGTTATTTATGGATTTGGATGTGAACCATATTGTATATGTCTTCTCATTTGATCTAAGCACAGCTCTCATGGACCACTTGTATTTTAAGTTATTGCTTCCGCATTCGTAAGCCCCCTATGAGTACTCTGTTTGTGTGTGGATTTTGTAAGATGGCCTTCGGTAATCTCGGATTACTGGCCATCACGGCACCATCCTACTAGGGGCGGGTTGGGGTCGTGACAGAATGGTATCAGAGCACAAGTTCCTTAGTATATGTTATTCACACACTTTGAGTCCTAAAGAGCATAGGAATTCCCTTAGAAAGATGCTAGGGTTGCATCATAGTGCTTGCTATTTGAACAAGGTGTGCATTGTCTTGACATGTCTATTTGTTACTTGCCTACGTGGTTATTTGTTTATTTGCTTAAAAAGTCACACTTTGCATACTCATAGCATCATGAGGAGAGGTAGACCTCCAGTTGGCCGGGATCAGCCCGAAGATAGGATAGACAGACTGGAAAGATTAGTGGAAGGCTTGGCCCGCGAGTTGAGGCAAACAAGACAGCAACACGCTAGTGCCACTTCGACCCAGGCCGAGCAGACAAACGGCCGAAATGTAATTCCGCCTCCACCTCCTCCAGTGCCGCAAGTTCCTCCGCAGCCAGCTTTGTATGGGGATGGCACAATAGCTTTGATCAGGGAGTTCAAGAAAATGAAACCACCGAGATTCTCTGGGGGTATAGAGCCAATGAAGGCCGAGGCATGGGTTTTGGAAATGGAGAAGCTGTTTGAGATCTTCCCCAGCACCGATGTTCAGAAAGTGACATTGGCTGCATTTACTTTGGACGACGACGCTCGAAGATGGTGGATGATGATTAGAGAAGCTAATCTTGGTTTAACTTGGGCAAGATTTTTGGAACTGTTTTACAACAAACATTTTCCCCTCAGTGTTCGAAACCGCAAGGCTACTGAATTTCAGACTTTGACGCAAGGCAACCGAACAGTGGCGGAATACGATCGCGCTTTTACAGAATTGGCGAGGTTCGCACCCCACATGGCCAACGATGAATACATGAAGGCTAGGAAGTTCGAGAGTGGACTCCGCGGACCAATTCAAGACCGGGTCAACTTGCATGATATGCCGACTTGCATGATAGACCGGGTCAACTCCGAGGCACTACCTTTATGGTGAGAGATTCGAGGTGTTCTTGGATCACAAGAGTCTGAAATATCTGTTTTCACAGAAAGACTTGAATTTAAGGCAGAGGAGGTGGATAGAGTTTATTGAGGATTATGACTTCGAGTTGCACTATCACCCAGGGAAGGCCAATGTTGTGGCCGATGCCCTTAGCAGGAAATCCGTTAGTGATGTAGCTTGTATAGCCATCCAGGAGTGGGAGATGTTGGGGGCAATTGGCGAGTTTGATTTGCTTCTGGGCGAATCCGTTGAGGCTGCGACCTTGTTTTCTGTTGTTGCGCAGCCTACACTTGTGACTCGAGTGTTAGAGGCACAGAGAAGTGACCTTGAGGAATCCCTCCGAGAGAAAATCTCCAGTGGGAAGGTTGAGAAGGGCCTGACGGTGTATCCTGACCAGAGTGTGAGATACCGAGACCGTTTGTTTGTGCCGGAGTCTTGCCGAGAGGAAGTACTCCGAGAGTTTCATCATTCGCGCCTTGCGGTGCATCCGGGAGGTACTAAGATGTATCGGGATTTGGGCCGCCAGTTTTGGTGGCGGGGTATGAAGAGAGACGTGGCAATCTTTGTGTCTAAGTGCCTTACTTGTCAGCAAGTGAAGGCCGAGCATCAGAGGCCAGCGGGTTTGTTGCAACCCTTGCCTATTGCTCAGTGGAAGTGGGAGCATGTCACTATGGACTTCGTTGTAGGTCTTCCGAGGACTCAGCGGGGTAGTGATGCTATTTGGGTGGTTGTAGACCGGTTGACTAAGTCGGCGCACTTCGTCCCTATGCGCGTGAGAGATTCGGTAGATCATCTTGCCGACTTGTATATTCGGGACATAGTGAGGTTGCACGGGGTCCCAGTGACGATCGTCTCAGATAGAGATCCTCGCTTTACTGCTAGGTTGTGGCAGAGTTTGCAGAGTGCTTTGGGCACTAAGTTGACCTTTAGTACAGCGTATCATCCTCAGACTGATGGGCAGTCCGAGTGTACCATTCAGATCCTTGAGGATATGCTTCGGGGTTGTGTCCTTGATTTCAGTGGGACGTGGGAGAGGCACTTACCATTGGTGGAGTTTGCCTACAACAACAGTTTTCAGTCTAGCATCGGTATGGCACCGTTTGAGGCCTTGTATGGCCGACCGTGTAGGTCTGCAGTTTGTTGGGCCGAGGTGGGTGATGCACCTTTGTTGGGTTCGGAGTTGGTTAGGGAGACGACGGAGAAAGTTGAGCTTATCCGTAGGAGGCTTGTTACAGCCCAGAGTCGTCAGAAATCTTATGCTGACCGTAAGAGGAGACCTTTGGCGTTTGAGATGGGTGATCATGTCTTTCTGAAGATATCACCTAGGCGGGGATTGATGAGGTTTGGGAAGAGTGGGAAGTTATCCCCTCGGTTTATTGGCCCCTTTGGGATCCTTGAGAGGATTGGGGAGGTTGCTTATCGTTTGGCTTTGCCGCCGCAGTTGTCCGGAGTGCATGACGTGTTTCATGTGAGTATGCTTCGGAAGTATGAGCCGGATCCATCACATGTATTGGATTGGACTGACTTAGAGGTAGATGAGGATGCCTCGTATGAGGAGAGACCGGTTCGGGTCTTGGATAGGCGGGATCAAGTCCTGCGTAGCAAGACCATTCCTTTGGTGAAGGTTTTGTGGAAACATCACGGAGTGGAAGAGGCCACTTGGGAACGTGAGTTGGAGGTCCGAGAGAAATATCCAGACCTATTTGTAGAAGTTTGAACATATGTTATATATATGGATGTATTGTTGAACTTTAAGATCATTAAGTATGTCTTAAGTTGTAAAACATGGTACATGTTTTTGTTAATGAAAGTAGTTGGAAACTTGCCTCAATTGGGGGTTTGTATAACATTGCATATGTTGAATAGATAGTAGAAATGGAAATGTATCATGATTATTGCTTATGATATGAATTATGAACCATGTATGTTGGAAATGGTTGAAGTGGAAAGAAAATGCATGTTGAAATGTATGTATAGTGAAATGCCTCTTGATAAGAGATGGAATGACCGGTAATGAGTCGAGTTGTTGAATGTTGTGTTATAACATTGTTTAAAATGGAGAAAAAAACTTGCTTTCAAAAACTTGTTCTTAATTTCGGGGACGAAATTCTTTAAGGGGGGGAGGTTATAGCGATCCCGGGTTTACCCCTTGTAGTACAGTGATCCGGACATGTGTCCATGGTTGTTAGTAGTTGAGTATTGTCTTGTTTACATCCTTTCCTACTTTGTATTTGAGTTATAGGATGTATTGGGTAGGTTTGTTACAGGTTGGTTGTGTTTGGGAGCCAAGTGTTGCTGCCCAGAATTTTGGGTCTTCGCTCGAGCGAGCTGTTCTTCGCTCGAGCAAGCTTCTGTTTTTGGTTGGTCGCTCGAGCGAGGGTTTGGTCGCTCGAGCGAGAGTTGGTTTTTGTGTCTGGTGGCTCGCACCAGAGTGGCTTCGCTCGAGCGAGCGATTGCGTCTGGCTCAGACCTGAAGGTTGCATTTCTTGGCTCGAGCGAGCTTTCTTCGCTCGAGCGATCTGGTTCGTTCTTCGCTCGAGCGAGCGTCGTGTTGCAAATCGGAGGATTTGAATTGTTGGCTCGAGCGAGCGTGTCTTCGCTCGAGTGAGGGCAGTTTCTTGTGTCTGGTCGCTCGAGCGACCAAGGCTTCGCTCGAGCGAGCCTGTTTATATCAGTTAGCAGCAGCCGAACCAAACTTCACTTTTTCAAAACTTTTCATCCTTCAAACCCTAAAATTTGAGATCCTCTCTCTCTAAACTTACTCCCTCTCTAAGATTTGATCTACCTAGGGTGATTTCCTACCCTAAGTCCTTTGTTAAAAAGATAGAGGGTGACTTGGGCTTCGATTTAATCTGAAAATATTTGGTTTTGGAGCAAGTTGGGTGTTGGGTCTTCATCTTCATTTGAGCTCAAACTTTGAGGTAGGGATATCCTACTCCTCTTTATCGATTTTGTCTTTAAATTTTAGCATTTTGATGTGTTGGAAGTTGTTGTGTAATTTTGAGAAAACTTTGGGCCTTTGTGTAATTTTACAAAAGTTGGGGTTTTATTTATAATGAACCTAGAGGCATGTTTGGTGTAGAAACATGGGATTAATATTGAAATAGTGATAGAAAATGGAACCTAAGGGTTGTAATGTTAATTATGGAAAATGCCCTAATTACATTGATTAATTAATTGGGATAATTAATTGTAAGAAATGAGGAATTGAAGTGGGAATGTTGAGATTGGAAGTGTATGGGATTAAAGGGTGTAGTTGAATTACTTATCACTCACCGAATTGAAATGTTGATTTTATATCCATTTGTTGCATTTATTTTCTGTATAGAAATAACTGCTTTGGGCTATCGGTGGAGGATAGTCTTGATTGTTGTAGACAATGCATGATGATTAGGCAAACTAAAACTGATCATTGAAATGTGTCATTGAGTGTGACGGTTGAAGGAATACATTAAATTTATGTATTGATTGATGTGTATAATAATTGTTTATATGCATTGTGTGTTGTGTTGGAGGAGATAGGGGATGTACTCCACGGTTTAGGGGATGATAAGGGATGGACCTCTAAACCGGATGTTGTTTGGGAGAAAATAGGGGATGGACTCCAGAGATATAGCTCATATGCTTATCTAGTGATGTGTTGACACAGCTCTTATGCATGTCTTTGGAAGTATTGATATAGCTAGTATGCTTGTCTTTTGTGAAATGGGAAATTGTTGGACATGAGTTACTGTCCCACATGAGTTGTTGGCCAGGTTCTGAGCCATGGTTATGAATTGAGAATTTGTAAGGAAATGGAGAATGAAAGTGTAAAGTGTTGGCCACCTATCAATTGCTAATCTTTTAGTCATTATTCATAATTGGTTTAGTGTATTTCTACTGGGCTGTGGCTCACCCTATATGGGAACATCATTTTCAGGTACAGGTAGCATGCCACCTCCAAGGACATAGCTTGGGAGGCTAGCGGTTGTCAGACTTGTTGGTGTTGTTTCCTTTTTGTGTATTACATGTAGATTCAAGCCAAGGGCTTAATGTGTAAATGAGTTAGTACTCCTTTTTTGTAACCAAGTGTTAACTAGGAAAGCTGTAAGCCCATAGGGCATTTGCTTTTGTTGTTAACATGTAATACTTTTGTAATGAACTATTTTGTTAAATGAAAGAATGATGAGCCTTTACATATGTCAATATTGTGGGTTTAATGTTATTATTTTGAGGGCGTTACAACTTGGGATCAGAGCCTACCGGGTTCGAATACTTTGGGTACGTGGGAAGTGATTAGAATCACAATGGATTTGTCTCGCTTGAAAGAGACTTAGGTGTAGAGTCATATGCCATGTGTTTAAATTGATAACATGCTTATGTGATTATTTGGTTATGGGATTTAATTTCTAGGATGTTGATTGGATCCTTGGGTTTCTGGGTGTAACAACCCTCATCTTGACTTAGCTTTGCTTGCATACATTTTGTATGATCTTGTCTTGTCATGTTAATAAATCTTGTTATCTTGTTTTGCCTTGCTTTGTTACGTGTTACTTGCTTGATCTTGTTCCTTGCTTAGTGTGTAGCCGAGGTCAGCTTAGCCTAGTTCGCCCTTGAACTTTTGTACTTGGAATTATTTTGGAACCACTTGGTTGACCTCCATCTTCACCCCGGCATGTTGCCGAGATGTCACTCTTTGGGCCGATGTGTTTAGAGCCAAGGCCGAGATGTTTTGTACTAGTGATCCTTGTCCTTGGGCAGGTATGGCCTAGATCGAGATGTGGCACACCCAAGCCAAGGTGTGGCACAGCTTAGTCAGGTGTCGTCCTCCCTAGCCGATGTCTTTGTTATCTTGTTGCTGAAGTTGTTTGTTTAGCTGATGTCATTGAGTGCCGATGTGTCTTGCTCTAGCTTGCTGCATACGCTTTGTCATAGAGTTGTCTTGTCAATCAGTCACTTTTTGAGCTAACCAACCCAGAACCGCCACGTGTCCGAGCTGCAGACAAGACAGCCGGCAGGCCTAAAAACATATCATTTGTATCATTTTGTATCATTTGGTCTCAAATCCTTGTTTTTAGAGAGAGAAGCTCTAGGGGTAGAAGAAAGAGTTTTAGAGAGAGAAGTAGAGTTCCGAGCTTGATCTTTGAGGATCGAACCGTTGGATTTGAGTTTTGAGGTTAGATTCTTGCTCTACTCTGATTGTTCTTATCGATCACCCAGTTGCATTGCATGATTGCATTTGTTTTGCATGCCATGCATTGATTTGAAGTTGGTTTTTGAAAGAGAAAAATGGTGTACATAAGTTCTTGAAGGAAGTCTTGTTTTGATCCGAAAGTGCACGGCAAGAACCGTGTTTTTGTGGTTGCTCTTGCACGACCTTCTTGTATGGGTACCCAGGTCCATGTTTTGAACTCTTGGCATGAAATCTCAGTTTTTGAATAAACGAGTTATGATTTTAGCATGCATGTTCTTGATGTTCTTGATGACTTTGTTCTTTGCACTCTTCAAGGGGAAACCCAGGATTTTCCCGATTTCGTTGTTGTGTGTGGCCATCAGGACCACACCTCGGCAAGGAGGTGTGGGACCTCGGCAAGACCTGGATGGTACCCAGTGTGTTTCCATGAGATGGAAAACAGTGTTTTGGCACTCAGCATGTTTCGCTTTGTTATTGATTTAGATTCGGTGGGAGTGCCGAGATCATTACATGTATGTAAAGCTTGTTTTGAGAATGTGATTTGCCATGTGATTTGTCAGGACTTTGATCTTTGCTTTGAGCCTACACCTGAGAGGCCAGGTGAGTGGTGCTTTTAATAAAGCTATGTTATACTGTTTTGATAAATCTTGTCTTGCTTCGTTTTGATGAAAGTATTTGTTAAGCATGAACGATTAGCCTATTTCGATATATCAAGTATAAGCCTTGTTTTGATGTTATCTTTGAAAAGTCCATTGTACTGGAGGACTATAAACTTTTGCAGTACGAAGTATAAAAGTCCCTTGTGCTGGAGGACTCTAAACTTTCGCAGCACCACTTGTCAAAAAGGGTTACGGGCCTAAGTGACACCAGACCCTTGTATTAAAAGGATACGGTCCTTTCTTGGAAAGCCATTGTGTTAAAAAGGGCTACGGGCCTAAGTAACACAAGTCCCTTGTGCTGGAGGACTCTAAACTTTCGCAGCACTAAGTATAAAAGGATACGGTCCCTTCTTGGAAGAATTATCGTGTTAAAAAGGGCTATGGGCCTAAGTAACACCAGTCCCTTGTGCTGGAGGACTATAAACTTTCGCAGTACCCTTGACTAATCGATTACGGATCGTACAGTCCCTTGTTTTGCCGATGTCAGTAAGCATCCCTTGAGACTTGTAAGATTTGATGGATGAATACGGTTCATCCCTTGATTTGATAAAGCTTGATTTGTGTTTTGCCGATGTCAGTAAGCATCCCTTGAGACTTGTAAGATTTGATGGATGAATACGGTTCATCCCTTGATTTGATAAAGCTTGATTTGTGTTTTGCCGATGTCAGTAAGCATCCCTTGAGACTTGTAAGACTTGATAGATGAATACGGTTCATCTCTTGATCTGACTAAGCTTTGATGTGTTTTTCTATATGAGGATCTCGGCTAATATTTGTATGGTTTTGACATGTTTTGTTTTGAAGGACTTCGGCTATATTCATGCAAAACCTTTATTATTGGTACCATTCACTGAGTTCCAAACTCACCCCCTCTATATATATGTAGGTGATGAGCAGGACGGCGGTGACGCCTAGATGCATTTTGCAAAGCTTGTTTTTGGATTCTTGCCACCTCGGCTTAGTCTTGCATTCATGTCGGCGACGACTCCTTTACGTCGGCCTTTTTGTGTTGTGTCGGCTTTTGTATTTACGTCGACAAATCTTGAAAATCATGCTTCTTGGCTTGTATTTCCTGTATTTTGTATATGTCGGCTGAGAAGCCTTTTGATCAAGATGTAAATTGTATTTTGTTATTTATGGATTTGGATGTGAACCATATTGTATATGTCTTCTCATTTGATCTAAGCACAGCTCTCATGGACCACTTGTATTTTAAGTTATTGCTTCCGCATTCGTAAGCCCCCTATGAGTACTCTGTTTGTGTGTGGATTTTGTAAGATGGCCTTCGGTAATCTCGGATTACTGGCCATCACGGCACCATCCTACTAGGGGCGGGTTGGGGTCGTGACAGAATGGTATCAGAGCACAAGTTCCTTAGTATATGTTATTCACACACTTTGAGTCCTAAAGAGCATAGGAATTCCCTTAGAAAGATGCTAGGGTTGCATCATAGTGCTTGCTATTTGAACAAGGTGTGCATTGTCTTGACATGTCTATTTGTTACTTGCCTACGTGGTTATTTGTTTATTTGCTTAAAAAGTCACACTTTGCATACTCATAGCATCATGAGGAGAGGTAGACCTCCAGTTGGCCGGGATCAGCCCGAAGATAGGATAGACAGACTGGAAAGATTAGTGGAAGGCTTGGCCCGCGAGTTGAGGCAAACAAGACAGCAACACGCTAGTGCCACTTCGACCCAGGCCGAGCAGACAAACGGCCGAAATGTAATTCCGCCTCCACCTCCTCCAGTGCCGCAAGTTCCTCCGCAGCCAGCTTTGTATGGGGATGGCACAATAGCTTTGATCAGGGAGTTCAAGAAAATGAAACCACCGAGATTCTCTGGGGGTATAGAGCCAATGAAGGCCGAGGCATGGGTTTTGGAAATGGAGAAGCTGTTTGAGATCTTCCCCAGCACCGATGTTCAGAAAGTGACATTGGCTGCATTTACTTTGGACGACGACGCTCGAAGATGGTGGATGATGATTAGAGAAGCTAATCTTGGTTTAACTTGGGCAAGATTTTTGGAA
This sequence comes from Camellia granthamiana, assembly GCA_036172215.1. Taxonomy (NCBI): domain Eukaryota; kingdom Viridiplantae; phylum Streptophyta; class Magnoliopsida; order Ericales; family Theaceae; genus Camellia; species Camellia granthamiana. The sequence continues at coordinate 10,937,981 of CM069904.1, forward strand.
CTGTTTTACAACAAACATTTTCCCCTCAGTGTTCGAAACCGCAAGGCTACTGAATTTCAGACTTTGACGCAAGGCAACCGAACAGTGGCGGAATACGATCGCGCTTTTACAGAATTGGCGAGGTTCGCACCCCACATGGCCAACGATGAATACATGAAGGCTAGGAAGTTCGAGAGTGGACTCCGCGGACCAATTCAAGACCGGGTCAACTTGCATGATATGCCGACTTGCATGATAGACCGGGTCAACTCCGAGGCACTACCTTTATGGTGAGAGATTCGAGGTGTTCTTGGATCACAAGAGTCTGAAATATCTGTTTTCACAGAAAGACTTGAATTTAAGGCAGAGGAGGTGGATAGAGTTTATTGAGGATTATGACTTCGAGTTGCACTATCACCCAGGGAAGGCCAATGTTGTGGCCGATGCCCTTAGCAGGAAATCCGTTAGTGATGTAGCTTGTATAGCCATCCAGGAGTGGGAGATGTTGGGGGCAATTGTCGAGTTTGATTTGCTTCTGGGCGAATCCGTTGAGGCTGCGACCTTGTTTTCTGTTGTTGCGCAGCCTACACTTGTGACTCGAGTGTTAGAGGCACAGAGAAGTGACCTTGAGGAATCCCTCCGAGAGAAAATCTCCAGTGGGAAGGTTGAGAAGGGCCTGACGGTGTATCCTGACCAGAGTGTGAGATACCGAGACCGTTTGTTTGTGCCGGAGTCTTGCCGAGAGGAAGTACTCCGAGAGTTTCATCATTCGCGCCTTGCGGTGCATCCGGGAGGTACTAAGATGTATCGGGATTTGGGCCGCCAGTTTTGGTGGCGGGGTATGAAGAGAGACGTGGCAATCTTTGT
>CM069904.1:12739026-12987882 GCA_036172215.1 Camellia granthamiana
ACAAATTATTTTCCATAAATTAGTTGGTCAAAAAAAGGGCAAAATATGTAATTGTTACAATTAAAAGATGAAAAATCAAAATAAATTTTGAATAAAAGTTTCAGAGTGAAAAGTATAATTTACCAAAAAAATTATTTAGTAATTTTATATCTTAAACAATAAAGGAAAATATTTTTAAAACATTACAACGTAAATTTTAATGTAAAGCTTGAGCCAGTTTTGCACCAAACTGTGTAACCAATAATCAGTGACTCTATCTAACACGGTACAAGAATATTTATGGAGAAATAACAGTTAAGTGGTAAGTTCAAAAAATAATTTCAGATACATGATAAAGTATATAAAATTATTTTTTAATATTATAAAATTTATCATTAATATGTAATTTAAAAAAAATTACATTGAAATGAAATTCTCTCAATATTTATCCCCAATAAAAAAAAATGAGAATAATATTAATTATAATATAATGAATTTTAAAATTATTAGGACAATTTAATAATATTAATTGCTGCTAAATATATACCAGGGTGAATTACACTAATAATCCCTATAGTTTGGGGTTTGTGTCACTTTGGTCCCTGACTTTTCAATTGTGACACATTTGACCCTGAATTTTGAATCTTGTTCCAAATAAGGACAGTTGAAGATATCATTAGATTTTTCAAGGGTAAAATCGTCAATTTGATAAAATATAAACTAATTTGACAAAAACAAATGTCAAACAAATATTTTTAAATTTTTAAAAATTATTTCTACCCACTAAAAATAAAATTATGTAAAATTGATAAATCTTTTAGACATTTATTTTTTTACCAAATTAATTTTTATTATGTGTTTGGATAATGATCCTGTAAAATTAATTTTTAAAAATTAATCATGTAATTTTTATTAATTTTTATCAATTTTACATTATTTTATCATTGGTGGATAAAAATAATTTTTCAAAAATTAAAAATATTTTTTTGAAAATTGTATTTGTCAAATTAGTTTATATTTTATTAAATTCACGATTTTGCCCTTGAAATTAAACAATGGTATCTTCAATTGTCTTTATTTGGAACAATATTCAAAATTCAGGGTTAAATATGTCACAATTGAAAAGTCAGAAACTAAAGTGACACGAGTCCCAAACTATAGGGAGTGTTAGTGTAATTTGCCCTATATACCACCTGTTAACAGACCATAAAACTTACTAATTTACACCAATTGGTGTTAAATAACATCAATTGGTCTTAAATATATGGGTGTTTCCATTTGCACCATAAAAAAATCCTTACACCTTCTAATTTTATTATTTTAATACAATTTTACCCTTATTTAAAATATCAAAAAATACTCAAACTAAAATATGTGAAGCCCTTATTTCTCCTTTTAACCACCCATTCTCCATCATCTCGATTGGGCCACGACCACCACCCTTCTTGTCCTCACCCTTCTGCAATTGCTTCCCAACAATGTCTTTTCTTTCCACTGTCACTTTAACCACCTCATTTTATTTTTTTCTTCCAATTTTATGATTGTGTTTGAATCATAAATTAGATAAATATTTTTTAAAAAAAAAGAAAAACAAAAAGAAAAGAAAAAAGTAATCAAATTCATAATCTAAACCCAACGTAAGGAGAAAAAAAAGGCCATGAAGAGAAGGGGTTGAGTGGTAGTGGCTGGGTGCCAAAATTAGAGTTTAAAACGTTAAAATGAAAACATATTTTGAGAATGAGATAATGTGTAATAAGACAAAATGAAAATTTTGAATATTGAAAGAACTTGTAAGTATAAGTATAATCAAATCAAATCAAGTATTAAGTCCCATTAAATGAGGTTGATTACATGAATTCTTCTTTTTTATTCGATTGTATCCAAGACCATTTTGTTAGTCAAATTAATGAGGTTTATATCTTTATTTGCTACACTAGCCCACGTTAATTTAAATCTATCACTTCTCCTAATACTTCTATCTATCGTCACTAAATAAATTAAGTATAAGGAAATAAAAATATTGTACAAATAAAAACTCCCTAAATAAATTTTTGACACTTGTTAACAAACTTTATTAGAATGTTATATGCAATGATCGACTCTCCATATATGTGAAAATTATCACATAGGTTCAATAAATGATGTGGCCATATGACCGTTTCAATAAGATTTTATATTTTTATTCAGTATGTTTTATATTTTTCAATCATATAAACATGAAAAATAACATAGAAAATTTATCTATAAATTCCATCTTAAGTAATTATAATTTGTTTAGTTTCAAAATTAGTCACATAAATTTTAAAAAGGTAGATTTAATATATTATTTTAAAATTGAATTTAAAGTTATTCTCTTATTTTTATTATGTTTCATTTTTTTCTTTTGTACTAGAAAAATAAGATATACAACTTATGATAATCAAATTTTAGATGAATTTTTATATGAGAATCTTTTTTATTTGGAATGAGTTGAATTTTGAGATTTTTCAAATATTTCAAAAGGAGTACAACAATGATTTGAAATATGAAATTTATCAAACATTTCAAAAGGATGCGCGATTTTTCAAACATTTCAAAATGAGTAAAAAGGCTCCTTAGTAAATTTTGGACAAATTTATAATTTCAAACTATAACACTCCAAAAAAATTTCATAGTGTACTTTTTTCAAATGTAACACTTAAAAAAAAAACTCTTTAATGTAACACTTCAATGTAATACACAAAAAAACTCCTTAGTATATTTTTCCTAAATGTAACACTTTAAAAAAAAAAACTCATTAGTGTAACATTCTGTTGTAACACAAAAAAAAATCCTAGTGTATATGGAATTCTTCAAATCGTTTCAAAAGGAGTAAAAAAATTCCTTAGTAAGTTTTGGACAAATGTATAATTTGAATATTACGTTTGAGAAAAATACACTAATTTTTTTTGTAATGTTTTTGTATATGTTACATTAGAGTGTTACATTTAAGATTACATTGATTTGAGTGTTATGTTTAAGAAAAGTAAAGGTGCTGTTTGGTACCACTTACGTTTTCAGTTTTCTGTTTATATTTACAAAAATTTTAAAAACTCAAATAAAAATTTGTTTGGTAAAATTTTTGATTTATAAATTAGTGGTCTCAGTTTATAAATTTGGCCAAAAAATGAAAACACAAAAAACGTGTTTCCGTTTTGAGTTTTTTTTTTTTTTACCACCCAACACTAGCCACCACCCGCCACTATTTTCTACCACCGTCTTCTGCCACCACCACTCACCACCCACCCCTCACCACTACCTACCACCACTACTCACCACCCACCTGCCACCACCACCCACCACCCGATACCACCACCTACCTACTACCCACTCACCACCACCCACCTGCTACCCACTCGCCACCACCATCCACCCCTCGCCGCCACCACCACTACCACCACCACCCACCCCTCGCCGCCGCCACCACCACCACCCACCACTCACCTGCCATTTACTCGCCACCACCCACCACCCGCCACTACCATCCACTGCCCGCCACCATCACTCACCACCTACTTGCCACCACTACTCACCACCCACCTGCCATCACCATCCACCACCTGCCACCACTAGCCACCCACCACCACCCGCCATCCACCACCACCATCATTACCCACCTGCCACCCACCTGCCACCACCACCCACCACCCGCCACCACCACCCACTCGCTACCACCTACCACCCGCTACCGTCACCCACCCACCCACCACCACCACCACCCGCCATCCGCCACCCACTTGCCCCTACCACCACCACTCACTCGCTACCACCCGCCACTGTCATCCACACACCCACCATTACCACCCACCATCCACCACCCACCTGCCCCCCCCACCACTACCACCCATTCGCTACCACCCACCACCCACCATCATCACCCACCCAACCACCACCACCACCCGTCATTTACCCGCCACCACCACCTGCCATCCGCCATCCACCTGCCACCACCCACTACTCGCCACAACCACCACCACCACCCACTCGCTGCCACCTGCCACAGTTACCCGACCACCCACCACCACAACCACCCACCCGCCACCACCCACCACCACCAGCTACCCACCACCCACCGTCACCACTTTTCACCACCGTCTTTCGCCACCACTTGCCATTTCTCACTCTTTTTTATATTTTTAAATTTTTTAAAATATTTTGTCAATTACCAAACGCGTTTGTAGTTTATGTTTTTTTAAAAATAAACAAAAAATAAACAAAAACCAGTTTATAAAATTTTTATAAATATAAACTGAAAACGTAAACATTACCAAACACACCCTTAAATAGGGTTTTTTTTTTTTTTGAAGTGTGTTTACATTGGAGTGTTATGTTTAGGATTACATTAATTGGAATATTATGTTTGAGAAAAGTAAATTAAGGAGTTTTTTTTGTATTACATTAGAATGTGTTACATTGGACTATTACGTTTGGAAAAAGTAATGTAACGTTGTTACGTTTGAGAAAAGTATGTGTTATATTGGAGTGCTACGTTGTTCAAGTGTTATGTTCTTGTTGGTAATATGAGATTTGTTCTAGAAGGAGTGAAAATCTAAAATCTCTATAGTCTGAATTGTCCAAATGTATAATTTCACATTTGGAGAAACTCACTTTTATTCCTCAAAAATTAAATACAAATATATAAGTGAGTAGCTTTTTGTGTAATATTTATTTTAATGGGATATTTGGGTTCATAAGAAAAAAAAAATAATTAAACAATTTATAAGATCATATTTTAAAATTTATTAATATTTCACCCAAATAACATTTCAGTGATAACTTGAAAAAAATAATCAGCGTGTTTGGTTTGAGTTTTCTGGATTAAATTTTTTAAAAACTAAGTTTTTTGGTTTTCGTATTCTTTTGTTTTTAGTGAATATTTTTTAAATTTTAAACATTTTTTTTTACTTTTTTAGATGCACCTTAGTTAGATGTATCTAAAAAGTAAAAAAATTGTGAAAAAATATTTTAAAAAATTAATAAATACATAAAAATACAAAAAATGTACTGAATTCTTATTTTTTTTTGTATTTTTGGTATTTAGTGAATTTTTAAAAGATTTTTTTTACAATTTTTTTACTTTTTAGGTGTATTTATGTTAGGTGTGTCTAAAAAGTAAAAAAATTGCTTAAAATATTTAAAAAATTCAGTAAAAACAAAAAAAACACGAAAAACAAGAAAGTAGAATTTTCTGAAAAGTATTTTCTGAAAAGGGAAACCAAGCAAGCTGAATAATATCACTCTCATGCAAAAATTAATCATTTTATAATTTTTAATGTCATAATTTTTTTTATTAATATAAAAATATTTTTCTTACTGGGGGTACTTTAGCTATTCTTGTAACAGGATTGCTTTGGTTGAATTATTGCGTGGAAACCACTAAAACCACTAAGAAAGAAAAATAATTTCCCTATAAATATTTATCCATCTACCATTGGCCGAATGCATAACCAATACAATATTTTTAAAATATAAAATAATAATTGTATGTAAAATTTTTAAATTTATTTAAAATATGAATTATTTTTTATAATTTTAAAAATTATAAATATGTTTTTATTAAAAAATTTTATTTAAAAGAATTAACATAAAAAATTAAAATTTATAATTATTCTTTCATACAACAATAAAATTACTTAAATTATTAATTAAAATATATTTATGAAATCATTCAAAAGAGTTAATTGACTTGATAATTTATTAATAAAAGAGATTATTTATTATAAAATTAAAATTTTTAAAGAATAAGATGTAAACTTTAAAAAATATATTTATAATTTATCCTAAAATAAAATATGTATAAATCATAAAAAATAAAACTACAAACTTACATTTATCAATTAAGAAATTATTCAAAAATTAATCTCAACCACACTTCACATGAACTCTACCTTTGTTTGGGATAGGGGTTGATTTTTTAACTATTTTAACCTGGAGTTAAAAAACCTCATTTGGGATGAGATTTTTGGTTTCTTTAATTTTGTGAGAAAAAAATGAAATAGTTATAATTTGAATATACCATTTTATCTTATTAATTTTTTAATTTATTTTATCATTTTATTAATGTTTTATAAATTATTGTTAAAACTTACAATTAGTTATTTTTTTGTGACGAATTTTTCAAATTGTTCCTGAATGTCAAAAATTGGTGACTTTTTCTCTGTGATGAATTTTTCAAATTGTCATTGAAAATTAAAAATTAGTGATTTTTTTTGTAATGTTTTTTTAAACTATCTCTAAAATTTATAATTAATAAATTTTTTGTAATGAACTTTTAAATTATCACTAAAAATTAATAATTAATGATATTTTTTAATAATATTTAATAAAAAATATACTTATTATAAATAGGAAAATGATTTTTCTCCCGAATTTTGTCCTGCCGAATCCCCTGATTGTCCAAAACGATATCGTTTTGGGTAGTTTCTTTTTTTTTCTTTTTTTTTTTTTTCTCCTTATGCAGTCTGAAAGTCTGAAACAGAGGGAGAGAAAGAGAAAGAGGGAGAGAAGAGAGAAGAAGAGAGGAGAAGAGAAAGAGGAAGGGAAGAGGGAATGGAAGGGAAGAGGGAATGGAGAGAGAGAGAGGGCCTCTCCGCTTTCGCCGATCGGTCGCAGATCGCCCGGCTGATCATCACAGCTTGTTGGCGGATCGTCGCAGCTTGTCTCAGATTGTCAGCCCCACCTCCGCCTCTGCCTTCGGCTGCCCTCGCCTCCGCCTCTGCCTCTTTCTTCTTTCTTTCTTCTTCTTTCTTCTTTCTTCTTTCTTCTTCTTCTTCTTTTCTGATTGAAAAAAAAAAAAAAAAATCAAAACGATGAAACGATGTCGTTTTGAGTTCGGGGGAAGAAAAGATTCAAGCTACATACAATAATTGTTATAAATAATAAGTGGTATTTTGGGAATATGGTAAAAAGTAACTTTTTTGCTTTTAACCAAGCTTTTTGGGAGTGATTTGGGAAGTTGGTAAAAAATTGTTTTTTTTTAATTAATATTTATTTATGGTGTCACATCACACTAAAATAACTAAAATAACCTCACCAAACTTAAAAAAATTACATTTTATCCAAACCCACAAGATATAAACATTAAGGGTACTTATGTAATTTTTCAACCTACTTTTACCACATTCCAAATGAGCAAAAAAAACACAACTTTATGTTTTGCTCTAGCCACAAAACTTTGGGCTTGTTTGGTTTGTGTTTCAGAAACATGTTTCTGAAAAAAAAAGTACGAAAACATGTTTGGTTTGGTTTTTTGAGAAATTTGTTTTGGAAAATTGTTTTGAGAGAGAGGTTTGTTTGGAAAAAGTGTTTGGTTTGTGTGTTTTGGGAAATTTTTTTGGGAAAATTTGTTTGGTAGAGAAAATTTCTGAAACTTGTTTCTGAAAAAAATTTCTGAAATTTTTTTCCCAAACACAAACCAAACGAGCCCTTTGTGTTTTGCTCTAATCCCAAAAGTATTAAAAATCTACACGGAAGTCCACGAACAAAAAAACAAAACATCAACAAACAGTTGGGACCAAAACGCAGGAAACAGGAACCACGAGAGAGAGAAAGCAACAAGTTAAAACCTGAACCAGAACAAACCTATCCCCCCATGTATATTATTGTATTTAGGTTGAATTACAACAAACATGAACTTTGCTTGAAATATAAATTATTTTTTATAATCCTAAAAATAATATTTTACTTTTTGAGATTTTTAATTTTATAATAATTAAATTTTTTATTAATAAATTATTAAATTAATTAATAATTTTTAATAATTTTTAATGACTTTGAAAAATTATTTTAATTAATAATTTAAATAATTTTATTATTATTTATGAGAGTAATTAAAAATTTTATTTTTTGAATTAATTCTGTTAAATAAAAAATTTTGATAAAAAATATTTATAATATTTTAAATTAATTATAAGTGACAGTTCATATTTAAAATAAATTTATATTTATATTTATAATTTATTTTATTTTTATTATTATTATATTTATTATATATAGAGAGAGATAGTGGTTGAAAACTGTGGATTTGGTGGCTTTTCCCCTTCCTTTGCAGCTAGGAATGGCAACGGGGCGGGGCGGGGCCGGGGATCACCCTCCCCGTCCCCGATCCCCGATGGTAGACACTCCCCCCGTCCCCGGTCCCGACCCCGACGGGGAGCCTATTACCACCCCCGCCCCCACCCCCTAACGGGGATCGGGGATCCCCGACCCCGAAGATTCCCCGGCTAAAAAAAAAAAAAAAAAAAATCAGAAAATGCAACTCATCAACAACAACAACATCATCATCTAAAAACAGATCTGAAACAACATAATCAACAACATCCGAAAATACAACATCAGAAAATACAACAACATTAACATCATCAGAAAATACAACTCATCTGAGACAGATCTGAAACAGATCTAAAGAAAGAAAAAAAAAATTGTGAATCAGATCTGTCTCAGATCTGAAACAGATCTGAAAAAAATAAAAAAAAATCTCATCTGTTCTGTGGTGGTCGAGGCTCGTCGAGAGAGAGGGAGTGGATGAGAGTTGCGATGTGGCGGTGCGAGGCGGTGCGAGGCTCGGCGGTGCACGGCGGTGGTGGTGTGAGGCTCGGCTGTGGTGTGGTGGATCTGAGAGAGAGAGAGAGAGAGAGAGATGAGAGACGGAGAGGATAGAGAGAAATGAGAGCTGAGAGAGACGGTGGAGAGAAATGAGAAATGAGAGCTCAGATATTTATTATAATAGATAGATATACTAGATATATATTATAATAGATATACTATAATACAACTAAACATCAGCGGGGAAATTAGCGGGGAAAATTCGGGGAAAATTCGGGGCGGGGCCGGGCCGGGGCGGGGCTCAGGAGCCTATCCCCGTCCCCGGCCCGAAATTGATCGGGGAGTAATTTTTTAATACCATCCCCGTCCCCGCGGGGATATTTTTCGGGGAAAAACCGCTTAAATCGGGATCGGGATCGGGGATCCCCGTCGGGCCGGTTTTAAATTGCCATCCCTATTTGCAGCCGCCATGAGTGAAGTGTTGTGTTGTGAGCTGTCTTTGCCTGCGTCCTCCACCTTCACTGGGCCACACACGGTCGGTGAGCCAATCTTCCTAGCTATCGATCATCTCATCTGTAATTATCATGACATGGTTTGTGTGGATGAAAAATAATTTCCAGTTAAATTATATTTATCATAAATTAAATAAGTATACTCATTTAAGTTATATTATTTTTTTATATATTTTTTTCTTAAAAAATTTAAAAATATATTTATTTAAATCATCCCAAACAATCTCATGTTTTATTTGTACTTTATCTCTTTAAATTTAGGCAAAGAAAATTCAAAATTAGATTTTTTACCTGAACGCCCTTAACAATTTAGATAATTTTATTGTTGTATAAGAGAATAGTTAGACATTCAAATTTTTTGTTAATTTTGTTAAATAAAAAATTCTAGCAAATAGGTATTTGTAATTTTTAAAATTATAAGAAAAATCCATATTTTAAGTAAACCTTAGGGGTTGTATTATAATTTACCTTAAATTCTATAAGTTTAGTACAATTATATTAGACTCTTTTAAAATTTTAATTCATATATTTATTTTTCTTTTTATTATAATTTCGTTAGTCATATGATAAAAAAAATAATTTTGTCATTCTTTTTTATGTTGAAATATATATTTTATTTTGTTTAATTTTGTGTATTCACACCGTTTACATTCGTTTCGATCTCTTTAACCTTACTAAAAGGGAGGTCAGTGTAATTCTATCAAAACTATTAAACTTACTGTATTTTTTTAAATTTTGAGGAGACCAGTGTAATTGACCCATAAATTTACTGAACGAAATAGATAATGCTAGAAATTCACAATTTAATACTTAAAATTCACTTATAATGACATAACAAAATAGTTGATTCTTACTTGATTAAGTTGGTGACAAATTAAAAGTCTCAAATTATTTTCCATAAATTAGTTGGTCAAAAAAAGGTAAAATATCTAATTGTTACATTTAAAAGATGAAAAATCAAAATAAAATTTGAATAAAAGTTTTAGAGCGAAAAGTATAATTTACCAAAAAAATTATTTAGTAATTTTATATCTTAAACAATAAAGGAAAATATTTTAAAATAAAAATTACAATGTAAATTTTAATGTAAGCTTGAGCCCGTTTTGCACCAAACCGTGTAATCAATAATCAGTGACTCTATCTAACACACTACAAGAATACTTATGGAGAAATAACAGTTAAGTGGTAAGTTCAAAAAATAATTTCAGATACATGATAGAGTATATAAAATTATTTTTTAATATTATAAAATTTATCATGAATATGTAATTTTTTTTAAATTACTTTGAAATGAAATTCTCTCAATATTTATCCCCAATAAAAAAAAATGAGAATAATATTAATTATAATATAATGAATTTTAAAATTAGTAGGACAATTTAATAATATTAATTGTTGCTAAATATATACCCACCTGTTAACAGACCATAAAACTTACTAATTTACACCAATTGGTGTTAAATATATGGGTGTTTCCATTTGCACCATAAAAAAATCCTTACACCTTCTAATTTTATTTTTTTAATACAATTTTATCCTTATTTAAAATTATCAAAAAATACTCAAACTAAAATATGTAAAGCCCTAATTTCTCCTTTTAACCACCCCTTCTCCACCATCTCCATTGGGCCACCACCACCGTCCTTCTTGTCCTCACCCTTCTGCAATTGCTTCCCAACCATTTCTTTTCTTTCCACTGTCACTTTAACCACCTCCTTTTCTTTTTTTCTTCAAATTTTATAATTGTGTTTAAATCATGAATTTAGATAAATATTTAAAAAAAAAAGAAAAAAAAAAAGGTAATCAAATTCATAATCTAAACACAAGGTAAGGAGAAAAAAATGGCCATGAAGAGAAGGGGTTGAGTGGTAGTGGCTGGGTGTAAAATTACAGTTTAAAAGGTTAAAGGGTTTAACGAGACAATGAAAAATTAAGAATGAAAACATATTTAGAATGAGATGATGTGTAATAAGACAAAATGAAAATTTTGAATTTTGAAAGAAGTTGTAAGTATAAGTATAATCAAATCAAGTATTAAGGCCTCGTTTGGGAACATGCTAATTTAGTAACTTTTTTGTTATTGGGCTAAAATATGAGTTAAAAAAAACTAGTATGTTTGGGATGACTTTTTGATTTTTTACGAAAAGATGTGCAAAAAGTAGAGAGAAAAGAGAATTTTTGACTTTTTAGTATGAATTGTTGACTTTTTTAATAATTTTTTAACTTTTTTGCTAAACCAGCTAGTCCCCAAACAAGGCCTAGTCTCATTAAATGAGATTGGTTATATAAATTCTTTTTTTTATTCGACTCTATCTAAGACCATTTCGTTAGTCAAATTAAAAAAGTTTATATATTTATTTGCTACATTAACTTACGTCAATTTAAATCTATCACTTCTCCCAATACTTCCATCTATTGTCACTAAATAAATTAAGTATAAGGAAATAAAAATATTGTACAAATAAAAACTCCCTAAATAAATTTTTGACACTTGTTAACAAACTTTATTAGAATGTTATATGCAATAATCGACTCTCCATTTACGTGAAAATTATCACATAGGTTCAATAAATGATGTGGCCATCTGGCCGTTTCAATACGATTTTATATTTTTATTCATTATATTTTATATTTTTCAATCATAAAAACGTGAAAAATAACATAGAAAATTTATCTATAAATTTCATCTTAAGTAATGATGATTTGTTTAGTCACATGAATTTTGAAAAGATAGATTTAATATATTATTTAAAAATTGAATTTACGGTTATATTCTTATTTTTATTATGTTTCATTTTTTTTTTTCTTTTGAACTAGAAAAATAAGATATACAACTTATGAAAATCAAATTTGGTATGAATTTTTATATGAAAATCTTTTTTATTTGGGATGAGTTGAATTGTGAGATTTTTCAAACATTTCAAAAGGAGTGTAAAAATGACTTGATATATGGAATTTATTAAACATTTCAAAAGGATGTGCGATTTTTCAAACATTTCAAAAGGAGTATAAAAACTCCTTAGTAAGTTTTGGACAAATTTATAATTTCAAACTAGAACACTCCAAAAAAATTTAATAGTGTACTTTTTCCAAACGTAATACTTCAAAATAACACTTAAAAAAAAAAACTCCTTAATGTAACACTCCAATGTAATACACTAAAAAACTATTTAGCCTCTGTTTGGGAAGAGGCTTTTTGGGCTTTTTTGGCTAAAATAGCTACAAAAGACAAAATAGGCTATTTTAGCCACAACAAACAAAACATCACATCCAATCTATAATCATTACACTCTTCTCTCACACAAAAAGTCAAAAAAGTCAAAAAGTCAATCCCAAACCAAGCTTTTTAGCCCAAGTTAAAATAGCCAAAAAAGCCAAAAAGCCAAAAAGCCAACCCACTTCCCAAACGAAACTTTAGTATATTTTTCCCAAATGTAACACTTCAAAAAAATTCATTAGTGAGACATTCCATTGTAAAAAAAAAAAAAAAAAAAAAAAAAAAAAAAAAAACTCCTAGTGTATATGGAATTCTTCAAATAGTTTCAAAAGGAGTAAACAAAATTTCTTAGTAAATTTTGAGCAAATGTATAATTTGAGTGTTATTTTTAAGAAAACTACACTAATTTTTTTTATTAGTGTTTTTGTAAGTATCATTAGAGTATGACGTTTTGGATTACATTGATTGGAGTGTTACGTTTAAAAAAAATAAAATAAAATAAAGAGTTTTTTTTTGTTTTTTTTGTTATTGTTGTTGTGTTACATTGAAGTGTGTTACATTAGAATATTACGTTTAGGATTACATTGGTTGGAATATTATGTTTGAAAAAAGTACATTAAAAAGTTTTTTTGCATTACATTGGAATGTGTTATATTGAATTGTTACGTTTAGAAAAAGTAATGTAACGTTGTTATGTTTGAGAAAAGTAGTGTAACGTTGTTATGTTTGGGAAAAGTATGTGTTACATTGGAGTGTTACGTTATTGGAGTGTTATGTTTTTTTTGGTAATGTGAGATTTATTCCAAAAAGAGTGAAAATCTAAAATCTCTATAGTCTGGATTGTCCACATGTATAATTTTACATTTGGAGAAACTCACTTTTATTTCTCAAAAATTAAATACAAACATATAAGTGAGTTACTTTTTATGTAATATCTATTTTAATGGGATATTTGGGTTCATAAGAGAAAAAAAAAAAAAAAAAACCTAAACAATTTATAAGATCACATTTTAAAATTTATTAATATTTCACCCAAATAACATTTCAGTGATAACTTGAAAAAAATAATAATATCACTTTCATACAAAAATTAATCATTTTATAATTTTTAATGTTATAATTTTTTTATTAATATAAAAATATTTTTCTTATTGGGGGTACTGTACCTATTCTTGTAATAGGATTGCTTTGGTTGAATTATTGCGTGGAAACCACTAAGAAAGAAAAAATAATTTCCCTATAAATATTTATCCATCTACCATTGGCCAAATACATAACCAATACAATATTTTTAAAATATAAAATAATGAATAAATTGTAAGTAAACTTTTTAAATTTATTTAGAATACGAATTATTTTTTTATAATTTTAAAAATTATAAATATGTTTTTATTAAAATTTTTTATTTAACAGAATTAACAAAAAAAATAAAATTTATAATTATTCTTTATACAACAATAAAATTACTTAAATTGTTAATTAAAATATATCTATGAAATCATTCAAAAGAGTTAATTGAATTGATAATTTATTAATAAAAGAGATTATTTATTATAAAATTAAAAATTTTAAAGAATAAGATGTAAATTTTAAAAAATATATTTATAATTTGTCATAAAATAAAATATGTATAAATCATAAAAAATAATACTACAAACTTACATTTATCAATTAAGAAATTATTCAAAAATTAATCTCAACCACACTCCACATGAACTCTATCTTTGTTTAGAATGTGAGTTGACTTTTTGATTATTTTAATCTGAAGTTAAAAAATCTCATTTGGGATGAAATTTTTGATTTTTTAATTTTGTGAGAAAAAAATAAAATAATTATAATTTGAATATAATATTTTATCTTATTAATTTTTTAATTTATTTTATTATTTTAAGACTTAAATAACCCCCCCAAAAAAAAAAAAAAAAAAAAAAAACATACCAAATACAGCCTCTACATAAATCCTGCACTATCGATACACATGAATTTCTATCACACGATCATCTATTTAAAAAAATACTGAAAGGGTGAAGCATGGATTAACACACTTTTCCAATCATAGATAATCGTATCAGAAACAGTCATAAAAATTCACACCCTGGGCCCACAGAATTGCAAAATACTTGATTCGAATAGAATATTCCAAACGCAGCATATCGTTGATAATACTGAGGACAAAATGGTAATATTACCTAGTGCCAGGCGGTTTTCATACTCAGCAAAAGGGAGCTTCTATATGCCCACACCATATTCCCTCTTCCCACACACTTAGTGAGAGAGTGTGTTGAAAAGTTATGTGTGAAAAATGTGTATATAGAGAGAGTGGTGTGTGTAAATAAATGCTCCCTCAGCAAAACATTTATACCATGCATTAATAACACGACACCATAATGGGCCCCACATCAGTCAGCAAGACCAATTATATATAATTTCCGAAGTTAAAAAAAAAAACCCGATTATACATAAAAAAAAAGAAAAAAAAAGAAAAGGAAGAAAGAAAGAAAATTATTAAGTATTTCGGAGTGTTACGAATCTATACTTATTCGTCTGTCATCATTTATTATGTTATATTATTTTTTTAATTATTTAGTAAGTGTTTAGGATAAATTAAAAAAATATAATTTATTTATTTATATATATTTATTTGAGTCATATTTATTAATATTTCATCTTTACTTTTTAAACTATTTTCTTTATTTTTTTATATGTCTTTTTTTATAAAAATTAAAAAAATATATTTATTTATACAACTTTGCTTCATACCCCCAGTGGGGGTCGTGCCCCCAGTGACGTGGCGCGCCCCCACTGGCCAAAAATATAAAAAAAAAAAAAAAAATTGTTTTTTTAGTCCAACCCCTGCACGACACCTCACTGGGTGTCACCCCCAGCTGGGGGTAGAATGCATTTTCCTTATTTATAATATCTCAAATCACCTCTTAAAATAAAAATATATTATTATATTATTTTCCATTAATCATTATATTATGAGCTGACACATTATCCTACTCTTGAAATATTTAATAATCCCTCATAAAAAAATATACCCTATACCCAAGATCACGACACGCGTCCAGCAACTAGAATCACCACAACCATTGGATCCACAAGCCAAATTTCAATGATAAAAAGGTAAATTCGCACCAAACCAAACCCTTGCTCTATAAAGAGAGTGGGGGGTTAAGTGAAACAAAAGAGAACTAGTTGATTCATTCAGGCTCTGGTTCTTTTTCTGCCCTAAAAAACCTCCATTTTGGAGTTTGTGAAGTGTGGAGATAGATATAGGGAATGCAGAGAGATGAGCAAAGCTTCGTTTTCTAAGAGCGGAGGTAGAGCCAAGAAATCCGCCGGCGGCCGGAATTGTCACCGGAAACACGTCGAAGACGGGTGATTCCACCACCACCACCACCACCATAACCTGTAAACATTTCTCGTTCTTTTATTTGCTTTTTTAGTTTATCTACACAGTTTCATGGCTATCGACAAGAGCGTTCTCCACGGAAAGTACGAGTTAGGAAGGATGTTGGGGCACGGAACCTTCGCGAAGGTGTACCATGCTCGACACTTGCAGACTGGGAAGAGCGTGGCGATAAAGATCGTCGGGAAAGAGAAAGTGATCAAGGTTGGGATGATGGAACAAGTTAAGCGCGAGATATCGGTGATGAAGATGGTGAAACATCCAAACATAGTGGAGCTTCATGAAGTCATGGCTAGTAAGACCAAGATCTACTTCGCTATGGAACTCGTTCGAGGCGGAGAACTTTTCTCGAAGATCGCCAAAGGCCGATTACGTGAAGAAATCGCTAGACATTACTTTCAGCAGTTGATCTCGGCCGTTGATTTCTGCCATAGTCGTGGCGTCTATCATCGAGATCTCAAGCCTGAAAACCTCTTGCTCGACGACGATGGAAATCTGAAGGTCACCGATTTTGGACTCAGCGCGTTCACGAATCATCTCCGGCAGGACGGGCTCCTCCACACAACGTGTGGAACTCCGGCTTATGTTGCGCCGGAGGTTATCGGAAAACAGGGCTACGACGGCGCTAAGGCGGACATTTGGTCCTGCGGTGTCATATTGTATGTTTTGTTAGCTGGATTCTTGCCTTTTCAGGATGATAATATTGTTGCGATGTATCGGAAGATCTACAGGGGAGATTTCAAGTGTCCGCCATGGTTTTCGCCTGAATCGAGGAGATTGATTACGAAACTGTTGGATCCGAATCCGAACACTCGAATCAACATCGCGAAGATCATGGATTCGTCGTGGTTCAAGAAGACGAATCCGAAAATTGTGAGATCTGAAGAGATCACAAGTTTCGAGGACTCTGGAAAGGGGAAAGAGACGGAGACTCTGAATGCTTTTCACATAATTTCGTTATCGGAAGGTTTCGATTTGTCGCCGTTGTTCGAGGAGAAGAAGAGGGAGGAGAAGGAGGAGATGAGGTTCGCGACGACGAGGCCAGCGAGCAGCGTGATATCGACGCTGGAATCGGTGGCAGCGAAGACGGCGGGGAAGTTCAGTGTGAAGAAGAGCGGAGACTCCAGTTTGAGGCTGCAGGGGGAGGAGAGCGGGAGGAAAGGGAAGCTGGCGATCGCAGCGGAGATCTTCGCCGTGACGCCGTCGTTCCTGGTGGTGGAAGTCAAGAAATCGAGCGGCGACACCTTGGAATACAACCAGTTCTGCAGTAAGGAGCTCCGGCCGGCGCTCAAGGACATACTGTGGACCTCACAACATGTCGCCGGGAATTCAACACCTGCTTGATCTGAATCTGAATTCGAGGTGGAGTGATCTATTCAATCAGTACATGTATATTCGTATTCTTCTTCTCATTGTTATTATTATTGTTGTTGTTATTTTAAATACATGTGTGTATTTGGTTTGAAACTTTGAATCTGAATTTGATAGTTCATCTTTGGGAATATCTCTTTCATTATTTTTTTGGCTGATATGAATGGGTGGTGATGATAAGTGATAACTTTTCTTTTGGGATGTTTGGTAGGGAGTCACTTGAAAGTGATTAGTTTTTTGAGTGCTAGTCTTTCTTATCTTTATAAAAAATGCATTGAATCTATTACTTTTATTTGACTCATGTGGTTGGAATTTGGTAAGGCCAGTTTGGATGCTAGGTTGGGCTGAAATAATTAAAAAATTTATTTTAATAAAAAAAATATTATATCTAATTTATTTTAGTTAAATAGAGTAAAATAGGTTATCATATCTAATTTATAATATTTATTTTTTTTTTATAAAAATAAAAAAATTTATTTTAAATAAGACATTTTAATCTCAAATTAAAATAATTAAAAAGTCAAAAAGTTAATTTAAATTCCAAATGAATCCTAAGGTTTCGTTTGGCGTGTTATTAAAAAAAAAATTAAAAAGCTTAAAATTTATACTAAAAAGTTAAATATTTTTTTTCTCTCTTTTTTACACATCTTTTTATAAAAAATTAAAAATCATTCTAAATATATTAATTTTTTTATTTTATATTTTAATCAAAATTTTTTTTTATTAAAATAACTAATTTTCAAATTAGACCTAAGTCTACTTGGGTGTAAAAAATTGACTGTTGAGGTCATATCATTTTGGCTAGGAGGCAACCATTTTCTCTACTTATAGGGGATTATAATATGAAATCAAATTGTAAATCTCAAATCTGAAATCAAATTAAAGTATTCTCTTGTTTGAGTTCGTAGATGCTACAAGCTTAGGAGGGCATTTATGGGGTAGTATCCTTTCTTCACTAGGTCACTCTTTTATTATCAAAGTAAAAACTATTAGCAGCATGTTATCGTGTTAAAATGTAATTTTTTTTACAGTCTTGATTTAATATTGTAAAAATCAGTATTTGTTGGCATAATGATCATATAACTTAAAAAATTTACTATATGATAGGAACATATATATATCTCTAGTTGTATGTATCTATAATTCCTTAAATAATAGGGTAATTTAAAAACACTGAGTGTTTGGGATGCCGCCCCATTGGGATTAAAATAGTCATATGACAAAATAGGTTATTTTAGTCAAATTCGATAAAATGTCCTATTTAATTCATAATTATTTTATTTTTTCTCTTACAAAAGTAAAAAAAGTCAAAAAACTTATTGCAAGTGAAACCCAAGCTGAAATAGTCAGAAAGTCAAAAAGTCAACTCACATCTCAAGCGAACCCTGAAGTTTATTTAAAATATAGATCTCTTATAGTTCTAAAAATTACATTTCGCTCTTTCAAGTTTCCAGTCGTATAACGAATAACTCATTTTATTAATAAATCATCAAGTTAATTAACAATTTTTAATAGTGTCATCAATATATTTTACTTAAAAATTTAGATATTTTTATTGTTGTATAGAAAAGTAGATAGAAATTTTTTTTGTTGTTGTTAATTCTGTTAAATAATTTTTTTTGATAATGGAATATTTATAATTTTCGAAATTATATGGAGTAATTTGTATTTAAACAAATTTCAAGGGATATATTTATAATATATTATTCTAAAGAATACTAATGCAAATTAAAAAATAAAAGCGGCAAAAAAATAACAATTCAAATTTGAATAAAATAAAACACGGAATCACATAGGATGTGGGAGATAAAATAGAAAAGTAGAATATATTAGGGCAAAATAATAAAATAAATTAAATTAGAAAAATGACAAAATTTGTAAATTTTGAAATTGGGAAAGAAATTTGAGATACTATTAAAGATATGCTCTAAAGTTTAGGATACAAGATTGTAATCATACATAAGGTGATAAGAACTGTTTCCAATTATTGGCTCAAAATCTAGTAGATGGATCAACTACAACTCTTCATAAAACAATCACACTTTTCCCCACTTCCTACTACTCTTCTTGTTTTCCCACTTTTGAAGGGCACCATCACTACTTTTCACTTATTCTTTTGAGCTGTTTTGGCCATGTAGAAAAAAACCTTTAGGGGTATACCCCAAGAGTATGTTGCAAGCCACCCATGCAACATGAATTTCTTCTTCTTTTTTATTTTTTATTTATATATTTTTTAATTTTAGGATCAAGAGTTGTTTTAACAATTTGCAAGGGCTTATATATATCATTGTGGGCGACTAAAAAAAAAAAAAAAAATCTAGTTTTGTTTTTCTGTTGATGTTCATAGGTAAATAAAGTCACTGTCAAAGACTATTTAGGCCCATATATGGATTTTAATACTCAACAGTTTTGAATTGTAAAAGACAAGAAGAGATGATTAGGAGATAAACTTCAAACCTAAGATAGTACTTTTGAGAAAACAAACACCTAATAAAATCCACCATCACTGCCAACCTTTAACGTTAAGACGAGTTTAACTAGCATAAATATGAGGATAAACATGAAGATGCTTTATAACCTTTTTTCCCACCTTTTGATCAGCAACAACGGAAAGAGAGTATTATTAATGAAAATGGACGATTGCAAGAAAATCAGAGGATGGGTCCTCCAGAAAGAGGGGGACGGGGGAGTAGAAATAACAACCTCTAGCTACACCCGAAACACTGCCCTCC
Source organism: Camellia granthamiana (assembly GCA_036172215.1). Taxonomy (NCBI): domain Eukaryota; kingdom Viridiplantae; phylum Streptophyta; class Magnoliopsida; order Ericales; family Theaceae; genus Camellia; species Camellia granthamiana. The sequence continues at coordinate 12,758,812 of CM069904.1, forward strand.
AGTCTCCAGAAATCAAGGAAAGTGGAACCCTTTGGAAGGGAAAAGATATTGAGGCTCAAAGGCCATGTTTGATTCACAAGACTAACAGTGAGGTATTAATAATTCTATCAAATTAGTATGATATTCACTATTCAATTGGATTAATAGGATAAATTATCCATTGGATTAATAATCTCACCCCTACCTCATTACTAATAAGCCTACAAATTTGTTGGATTAATTATCCATTGGATTAATAATCCTAAACGTAAATGTTAAAACAAACATAGGATAATTGGGCTCACGGATTAATAATCTCAATCCCATACTTCAATCCATCCAATCAAACATGCCCAAAAAGATACAAATAACAAACTTTATCCCATAAAGAATCAACGTCCTCCGTTTTTGTCTTAAAAAATTCTTACATTTTACTCCAACCATGATAGCAAAGTCATTCATATATATATAGTTGTTATGTGCACCAGCAGTAACCGCTGCAACACAACCTCAATCACCATTTTGATACATTGGCAAGAGCTTCTATTTGCATATCACGAATTGTCTCAGTTGACACCATTTTTCCATTTTTTTTTGTTTTGTTTTGTTTTCTTTACACTATTGTGTCTTTCAAGCAAATTACCTACACACCCTCCCTCCCTCGCATCCCACTACTGTCGGGTACCACCTCATCCCAACCCCACCGCAGGCAGCTGCCACCACACAACTTCCTTTAAACCAAGCCACCACCCAGTACAACCAACAGCCACCTCCTCAACAGCCCCCTACCACTGTGACCTCCTCTCCCTAGCCCTCCATCATTGCAGCCCCTCCTCTCCCACCACCAGCACCACCTCACCAGAGGTAAACCATGGTGTGAAAATAGAAGTTCCCTACGTTCACCGTGCGTGGTTGTTGCAACAATCCCTGTATTGCCACCATGAGAATTGCACAATGATCCTTCTTCTTGCTGCCATGTGCATATAATGTTTAAACTAGGATAAAATATAGTTTTTTTAGGTATAAGAAATAGAAGTGTGTTTAACTTACAGAGTGCATGCATTGTTATACTAATGTATCATGAGGACATTAGGTGTTTCTTTTTCCCCCACCTCTTGCTGAAATGAGCTCTTGCATGCTGTACAAGTCAAATTATGTTTTTGATTTTGAGCTGGTAACCATTGGCCACTTCTGTTTTTTTGTCAACTAGTTCGAAGAGTGACCCACCTTACCAATTTCTTGTTTCCTTTATCATTTCAATTTACACAGAGTACATTAATTCTATATTGTTAAGCACATTTCTATTGTTGGAAACCATGTGGTACACATGGTGTGCCTTAACCTTGAAGGCCACGTGGTCCATTCACACATGGCATAACCATAAGGTACATATGGTTTTCGAAACCATGTGGTACATATGGTGTGGCCTAACCATGAGAGACACATGGTCTTGGACATATGGTCTTGGACACCATGAGGTGTACATGGCCTTGCCAAAGATGGCTATATAAAATGCATGCTCAACATTGGGAAGATCATCACAAAAACAGTAAGTTCTTTCTCTATTTATCTATCTTGAAGTTACCATTTGAAAACTTAAGAATTTGGAGTGTGGATAAATATTGAGAAACTCTAGTAGCTTCTCAATTGATGGAGGGTTTTCCAAATGAGGCTTGTATTTCAAGTATCCGATCCAAACCGTTTCCGCATTAAGTAATATGATTACCCGTATTTTTCCTTCATTGGTATCAGAGCCAAGTTGCTTGTTTTCGTCTCATATGATTTGCATGTCATAGATTAGTTTTATTCATATTTAATTCAATAGTATTGAATATCATGGCATGTTGAGAAGGATTTTTGGAAAACTCCATAAAAGCAGATTTTTTATCTAAAAAAATCAGTATAAAAATTTTCATTTTATGTAATTGAAATTTACATATTTTGAAAGTACTCTTTGAGCTTTCCATTCATATAAAATAGGCTTTAATCAGAATTATATTGAAAAAGTTATAATTTTTCAAAATTTTTTGGTCCAAATCGTTATTTTTGGAGGAAATTTTGGAAAATTATTTTTTCCTGTCATATTAATTATTGTGTATAATTTGATGACTCCTTTTGTATTGTAAAATTGTTTATTATCACTCTTCAATCACCATTTTGTTGAAGGTAAAGAAAAGCTGCGGGGACAAATTTTTGTTCCTCTTCAATTACTACTTTGCCTAAAGCAAAGAAAAGCAGAGGGGATGTTTTGACTCATATATGTTCTGTGACCTTATACCTATCTCCACGTTACTTATGAGACATCATGTTAATATCTCTTAAGATCTATCAAAAAGATAGTTTTACTATCTAAGGTGGTTGGACTTGGAAGGGAGACTATGTTGACTCCTCTAACCTTCTTTGTACCTTGATCTCAATCTTTAGAGTACAATTTGGGATGTCACATATAATGCATGGTTTCATGTTTGTGGATTTAAGAGATGGTTTTGCCTCTTATATAATTTTATTTAAAAATTAATTAGGTGCTATATTTTAACTCATATAGAGGGAGATGATTATGAACTTAACAAAATTTTCGATCTCTCTATGTAAGTGGAAATATTGTATGCCAATTGTCTTTTGGGGAATAAAATTGAAAAAATAAAATAAAATTGTGTGCTAATGTCAAACCCTGTGCAATAACATCAGTGAATTGGCCTCTAGGAATGTTGTTGCTGACCTCACCAAAGGAGAAAAATTGGATGGGTCTAATTATGATATGTGGCATAGAAAAAAATTCAATACTTGCTTAATGAATAAGAATTTCTAGATATTTTGACCACCCTTATGATCTGTCCTGAAGAAGGGACCATTGCCTGACATCGCCGTGACATGGAACACCATGAGAAATGGGTCAGGAGAGATCAGTGTGCACTATACTATGCTTAGCAGAATGCACAATGATCTCATTGGGGAGTTTGAGGTAAGCCCCATTGCTTATAATATGTGAAATCAATTGAAAATTACCTATGGGACCATATCTGCAACTAGGTTGTGTGTTCTAATTTTGAAATTTGAGCAATATGCTATGGATCCAAAATACTCAATGGTTGAGCATCTCAAAGCTATGTCAGTTATGATATGTGATTTGAAGGCGATTGGTAATATTCTTACTGATGAGTAGCAGGTTACACCTGTGATGTGTTCTTTGCCCGATTTAAAGCAGAGTGCCTAGGGATGCACCGTAATACTATCCTTGTTGCCCAAGATGGGCAGCATAAGGCATTCAGGCCCAAGTGCAACAAACAAGGAAGGTATGGTGGTGCAGCTAGCAACCTTGGTTCTAAGCAAGATGATGTAATGAAGCGCCATCAATGCAAGTGCGCTGGAAACAAAAACAAGACCAAAGTCAAGTGCTATAACTGTGAGAAGCTAGGTTACTTTGCTTGGGAATGCCCTGATGCAAAAAAGGTAGACCTTTTCCTTAACTCTTTCAATACATGTGTTGCTAATTCTCTCCACGGTTGGATTTTAGACTTAAGAGCAACTCGCCACATAACCAGAGAAAGAGTTGGGTTTGTGGATTATAGAAAGATATACCTGTTGGTCGGTAGTACGTTACTTTGGGTAATGAAACTCGTGAGGATGTCCTTAGATTTGGTTTTTATCAGCTCAAGACGTGTCTAGGGTGCTCTTTACTCCTCCATAACATGCTTTATGCACCTGGTATCCAATATAATCTTTTATCAGTTATTGCTTTGTTAGGACTTGGTTTTAGTTTTCATTTTGATGACAATCAATTGGATTTTTATGTAAATAAAGTCTTGTATGGACATGGTTTTCTTTCTAATGGTTTCTTTATGCTAGATTTGGATTTTTCCTTATATTCTTATGTGTCTTGTGATAATGACTCATTAAATTCTATTAATTGGCATGCTAGACTTAGTCACATAGGCAAAGATAGAATGACTAGACTAGCTAAAGAAGGCTTGTTGGGGCATCTTGCTGATATAAGTCTTGCTTGTGTGTGAATCTTGTTTGGTTGGAAAGGCCTGTAGTAAGCCTTTTGGAAAGGTACCTAGGGCCTTATATCCTCTAGAGTTAGTTCACTTTGACATGTGCAGACTTATGAATGTAAAGGCACGCCATGATGTTTCTTATTTCCTTATATTTATTGATAATCAGTCACGATTCAATTATGTCTATTTGATCTCACATCGCTTTGAGGCATTAGATTGCTTTAAGCACTTCGTTACATTAGTTGAGAATCAAATAGACAGGAAATTGAAAATTCTTTGAATAGAAAGAGGGAGTAAGTATTTATCACATCAGTTTCAGGGACTGTGTGAAGAAAAGGGGATATGTAAGCAATTAATGATTTCAGGGACTCCACAACAAAATGGTGTAGTAGAGAGATGGAATCGCACTTTATTTGAAATGGTTAGATCGTGATGGCACAAGCCAACCTCCTTATATTGTTTTGGGGGGATGCTCTTTTGATTGCTGCCTACATCCTTAACCGTGTGCTTTCAAAGTCAGTTTCAACAACTCTATATGAATTATGGAAAAGGCACAAAATCAGATTTGGAGCATTTGCGACCCTGGGGTTGTGCGAGTTTTGTTTACAGTGCTTCTCATAAGTATGAGAAGTTAGGCTCTAAAGCAAATAAACAAGTGTTTGTGATATACTTAGAATGCCCAAAGGGTTATGTGATGTATGGTGAACACGCTAATGGTGGAATGACTGAAAATGAGTTGCGAGATGTCAATTTCATTAAGAATGAATTTCCTAGTATTAGTGAAGTAAAGAAAGATCTTTTTGGGAAAATTACACCGTCTTTTGGTGAGGGTGGAGAATTAATGACTTATTCTGAAATCGCCAAAGATAGTTGGAGTGATTTACCTCCTAGTGGGAGTGTTCCACTAGAAAATGACTCACTAGGATCCTAGTTACGTAGAAGTGAATGTGAAACCATTCGTCGTCGTTGTTATGAGATTGAGAGAGAATCTTTCATGTGTACTCCGTTGGATCTTGATGAGCCTGCTTCCTATGAGGAAGTATTAGTTTTACCTAATGCTAATAAGTGGATGGCTTTTATGAAGGATGAAATGAGTTCTATGGCTCGGAACCAAGTTTGGGAGTTGGTTGACCTTCCACCTAGGCACAAGACCATTGGTAACAAATGGGTCTTAAAAATTAAGCGCAAGGTTGATGGATCAATCGATAAGTACAAAGCTCGTCTCGTGGCGAAAGGCTATACCCAAAGAGAGGGTATAGATTATGATGAGATATTCTCCCCGGTGGTGAGATTTGCCTCTATTCGCCTAATTCTAGCTATTGTCGCACATTTGGATTTGGAACTTTTCCAAATGCATGTTAATACTGCATTTCTCAATGGAGAACTAGATAAGGATATCTATATGGATCAACCAGTAGGCTTTGAGGGCAATGGACAAGAGCGCAAAGTATGCCACCACAAACATTCCATTTATGGCTTAAATCAATCATCTAGACAATAGTACTTTAGATTCCATAAAGCCATCATTTCGACTGGGTTTGAGATGATGGAAGAAGACCATTGTGTGTTTGTCAAACGATTAGGAAAGAGTTTCCTTATCCTATCGTTGTATGTTGACAACATTTTGTTAGCTAGAAATGACATGGAGATGATTGTCACCACTTAAGAATGGTCGTCCTCTACTTTTGAAATAAAGGACATGGGAGAGGCAAATTATGTGCTTGGAGTTAAGATCCCGAGAGATCGCTCTAAGAGGCTTCTTGGTTTGTCTCAAGAGATTTAGATTAAAAGGATCTTGGAACGGTTTCGTATGCACTATTCCAAACCCATTGGCACTCTAATTGAGAAGGGATGTAATCTGAGCATTGATTTTTGTCCTAAGATAGATGAGGAAAAGAAACAAATGGAAAAAGTTCCTTATGCTAGTGCAGTTGGTAGTCTGATGTGTGCTATGATGTGTACTTGACTAGACATATGTTTTGCAATGGGATCAGTCAGTCGTTACTAGAGTAACCGAGGACTTGTTCACTGGCAAGCAGTGAAGAGGATTTTTCGCTATCTTTGTGGGACGATGGATCTCATTCTTTGCTATCAAGGTGGAGATTTGAGACTAAAGGGATACAATGACGCAGACTGTGCTGTTGATAAAGATGAGCGCAAGTCTACTACTGGTTATTTGTTCCTACTTAGTGGAGTGACTATATCTTGGTACAGTAAGAAGCAATCATGCATTGCTTTGTCCATGATGGAGTCAAAGTACGTTACTTGTTCAACAACAGTACAAGAGGATGTTTGGTTGAGGAGATTCCTTCAACGCCTTGGGATTACGACTCTTGCAGATGAAGCCGTTATGATCTATGTTGACAGTATGGCAGTTTTGGCATATTCTAAAGATCCCAAGTATCTTGTTAGAACCAAACACATCAACATTCGATTTCACTTTATTCGAGATGTGGTTGCATGATGGGAGGTAGTCATACATCATATCTCCACTAGCAGGATGGTGGCTGATCTACTTACTAAAGCCACTGCTAGAGATGTTTTCCAAGCTCATGTTAGGAGTTTAGGACTTCGTAGGATTTGATGTTTTTATGGATACCTAATTGACTTTGTTGGATATTTTTGAGTATTTTATGCATAATTATTTATTCATGTGATTTTATGGTGTAATTGATACTATTAGCGCGGATTATATATGATGTCACCAGGCTTAGAGCGGCCTTCTCACACTGGCGATCACCTTAGCACTTGTAGAGCGAGCAGGATGAGATATTAATTATCTTGGCGCTTAGGGAGCGAGCGATGTAAATGTTTTGTAACTTGAGAAGTGAACAAAACTGATTTATTATTATAAGATGTCGCCTTAGCATTGGCTAAGATGAGACTTTAAAAAGGTCGAACATGAAGTAATCCACAGCTTTATGAAGCCTAAATATAGCTGAATGTGAGGTCTTAGATAAGCTCTTGATGAGTGAATATGCTAATAAACTCAAGTTAGGAGCTTGTATAGCGACTAGACTAAGATTCGTATGGCATTAGAGAGTGACAAACCCAATTTAGTGAGAGCTCCCTCCTAGCATACATATCATACTGTATGTGTTACTGTTGACCACTTAAGGGATGGATCCCTGCTTTAGCATTGTGTGAGCCTTGTTAGGCCAATAATAGGCATACTTTATACCCTTGAACCTGGAACTATGTCATGAAGTGCTGACTTGATGAATAGGATCCAGAGGACCATGTCTAAGAAAACGGTCAAGTTTGAGTAAATAGATATGAGTGGCTAGGGAATATTGTTAAAAATCATACCCTTGTATTGTAGCTCATTGTTCGTGTGATTGTATCGGATTTGAGATCATGATATAATCATGAGTACAGATACAGTGTTGAGGTCAAGCATGTTTATGAGCTATGACTTGCGAGGGGTTTTAAAATGTTTGATCTGGTGTAATCCAATGAATTTGGGGTGTAGACGAGAAATTTTAAGTGATGTGCTATGTTAGTTTATGGTGACTTAATATAGCACTTCTACCTTATACCTTCTCGTTAAGTCGTACGCTCCATTTTTCCATATGAGGGGTAGATTGAATGAGAGATTGAGAAAGGATGATTGAGCATATAACATATGATGTGTACACATGGTGTGGCTTAACCTTGAAGGTCACATGGTACACATGGTCCATCCATACATGGCGTAACCATGAGGGACATGTGGTCTTGTAAACCATGTGGTATATATGGTGTAGTCTAACCATGAGGGATACATGGTCTTGGACACCATGAGGTACACATAGCCTTGCCAAAGATGGCTATATAAGTGCATGCTCAACATTGTGAAGATCATCAAAAAAACAATAAGTTCTCTCTCTATTCATCTATCTTGAAGTTACCATTTGAAAGCCTACAAATTTGGAGTACGGATAAATATTAAGAAACTCTAGTAGCTTCTCAATTGACTGAGGGTTTTCCAAATGAGACTCGTAATTCAAGCATCCGATCCAAATTGTTTTCGCATCAGGTAATATGATTACCCGTATTTTTCCTTCATCTATAAAAAATTCGGAAAAACTAAATTTGGTTTTTGGTAGGCTTTAACTTGTCATATAGTACAGTTGGATATTAGTTTGGATAAAATGCTTGTAGAGGACATAGCAGTTATCCAATGGGTGAGAATCTTCAATATGATAAGTTAGCACAACATAAACCAAACAAAGTTAGAGAGTTAGGGCTAATTAGTTTTCAACACTAACACAAAAGTAACACGACCCAATTCAAATAAACATTTCAAGTTGGTGTCAAACTGGCGTACCAGGAATTTAACACAACAAATCCGTTTATTCTAATTGGTATATAAATACAAACATCACTGCATTCAATGTCGTTATGACCACTCACTATATATAATACTGAAATGCACATGCTTTTCAATTTTTCTTTCTTTCTTTCTTTTTTTTCTTTTTTTTCTTTTTTTAAGCCTTTGATTAAAGCTTTTATTATCTGTTAAACAATAACAATTAGTCATTGTGTCATGTTATCAAAGCCTTTTACTATTTTTAACAATTCTTATCCATCTATCCAGAGCACATGGAATGATTATCATGTTTGAGTTGCTATTCAAGAGAGGTATGCAATTGTTCTTGTTAGGCAATGAGAGAATGTTAATAATAACCTGACAGGAGAATGTTAATAATGACCTGAGAGGCTCTATGCCTAAAAACGCATGTGGCCTTGTAACCATCTTAATATAGTCAGTTAGGTACCTACTACCTCATCTGATTTATTCGAGAAGTGACTTTTGTTGTTATTTTTTAATTAATATATGAGGTGAAAAAAATTAAAATATTTGAAAATAATTTTTTAATTTTTTATGAAAAAAAGGTGTAAAAAGTAGATAATAGGAATGGATGTTTTTATTTTTATTTTTATTTATATATATAAGTATTTTTGACAAAACTTTTCTAGTAACTTTTTGACTAGCCTATTGGATGAAAAATGAGACTAAAAATTTTGCACTTATATTTTTAGCCTATTGTCAAACCACTCCTTTAGTGTCCATAATATTTTTCCGGCATCATCCCACAAAAAAAAAAAAAAAATAAAAAAATAAAAATCCATTTTAGCTATTAATTGATGTATTTTTGGTCAATAAGTCCACTTTATCTACTTCATCCACATTTCTCTTTTGCACTCCTTATTTTCTTACATTGTACATTATTGTTATTGTTATGGGTAAATTGAACATTTTGCATAAAAGTTCAGAAAGTTTTGTGCGGTTACCAAACATACTCACGTCAAAGGCCATTAGGAAATCAAAAAATTGGAAATGTGTCAACTAGGTTAGCTTTTGGAGCAATTGTTTTTTATTTTTTGTTTTTATAGGTATGTTTTTAGCCAATAAATTAACTTCTTAGCTCACTTTTAAAATTTTAAAAAAATGTACGAACTTATATTCGATTGTACAAGACAAGATATGAGAGGATTGGCATACGATTGTATTTTGTTTGATACAAATGAATGTAAATTTTTAAGTGCACCTAACCTTGTTGAACAAAATACATTCAAATGATAACATGTATTCTACTAATATTTAGATTAAAGTTTTAAATAGCAAAGGAAAATTTAGTCAAAATCCCTCTATTGGATCTTCATTTGGTGAAAGGACAGCCCAATTTATTTTACTTCATAAACTCCCTAAGGAGAAAACACATAATTGAGTAAGGACAAAGTAAAATATCTTTTTTTTTTTAAACAATATTGCTAGAGTAACATGTTCCTGTGAGACAAAGTAACATGTTACTGTCAAACACAATAATATGTTACTGTTACTGTTTACATCAATTTTGACGGTCATAATTTTGTTTTTGTTTTGTTTTGTTTGTTTGTTTGTTATTTTTTTTTCTTGTTTTTATAAAGAATTTCATAATCAACATGAATCTTATTTGATAGATCTTTGATGAGAAAATTTTAAAAATACTAATTTTATTAAAAAATCGATATCTACATCAAAAGTTATATTATTTTAAAGTTTAATATTTTGATAATAATAATATGTTGCGTTTGTCCTTAATGTATTAAAATTTTATTATGAGGGGTTTTGACCAAATACCCTATAATAAATGCATTATGTTTGGATGAGCCATCATATACAAATTCTAGGCTAATTGTTGCTTAGCCAAAAATAGAAAAAGTAAACAGAACTTGTCTCCCTATCATTATTGGAAGAAAACAAATTTCTACAATTATTTTTTGGTTCATTCCCTTAACAATGATAATCATCTTTCTTAGGCTCCCTTTTGCTTTGTCAAGCTAGCCATTCGATTTATACAAGCTTTTCTAGATCAAATATGACAAGGCCATGACCTAAAACTTCATGTTATAGCATTATTATTAGTCGTATTATTGGTGTGTTGTCTTTTTCACTCATTTTGGTGACAACTCTTTTGTTGTGTGACATATGACTAGATATATAGATGGGAGAATGGAGGGGCCCAATACAGTTTTTTTTTTTTTTTTTTTTGTGAGGAGATTAAAAAAATGAGACAAAATTAGGTCTCTCAAGATAACAAAGAGATATAACATGAAGTTCTACCAGTTTGGTGTGCATGATAGATAATAACAAAAACAATTTGTTTGGTATAATTTATCTGAATTGCTCATAATTATTATTTTTTATTTTGAACGCTTGTATTAGATTGTTTAGTGCAACTTCTCTTTACAATTTATTAGGTAAAAATAATTTAAATAAACTGAAAAAAGTGATTATCTAGAAATTAGAAAAATGATACTCATGTTTTTAGTTTATTAGTTTTTATTTTATAATAAATTGCACCAAATGGCACCAATGTATTTAGCTCATCGATCATGAGTTCTTGCACCTCATTATAATGTTGAAAGTTTGATTCTCGAACTTATGTATGAATTTTTTCTCGTATTTGTTTGAAGTTTTTCTTTTGTTTGTTATATGACTATGATTATGTGTTGGATTTTATTTCATGTTTTGAGGGTTTAGTTTGTTATATTTTTATATAAGTTATCTCATTTCAAAACAAAAGACTCATCGGTTTGTCTCATAACTTTAACAATATAAAATCAAATTATTTTGGATGAAATTTTTATACAAAAATTATGTAAAAAATTACCTTTGCTAGAAAAATATTAAATTTACAATTTCATATACAAAATTTATAATTGATATTTTTATAATTATGAATTACAATGATAGACATTTTTTTTAATAGATAAATATAAAGAGATCACATCATTGTGCTTATATTTTACATTTTTTTTTTGAAACAGCAAAAAAGAAATTTTATTGATAATGATCAAGTAAAGATACATTGACAATCATCAATAAAAAAGGGGGAGCAAAGAGCATCATAACAAGACCACCCGATCCCAGCTAGGTTGACACTGAGAAGCACATCCAATCATATGCTAGCTCGACTCAAAGTTGGTAAGATACCAACTCAAAAAGCACAAGAGATAGCAACAAATCTACACCTAGAAAGAAACCTCAGCAGGAAAGAGTTCTAAATCAGCAGCCCAGTACAAATCTACTTCCCAAACTGCATCTGATTTGTCTCAAATTGATCAAGAAGTCCTGTACAGTGAAATGAAAATCCTTGAATCTATGGTTCAACCAAAGTGCAATTCTTATCTTAATCATATCACACAAGTCCTCCAACTTAGGTGTAGCAGCTTGGAAAATGCACTAATTTCTAAGCTTCCACAGTGACCATAAAACAGCTAGGGGAATGACCTTCCATATCAATTTTTCTTTTCTGTTCAGTATATCACATTCTCATCAATGAAGTATAGCTTCCACAAAGCCAGGTAGAGCCCCTTGCACCTCCCACCAATTCAACATTGTAGCCCAAACCTTCCATGCAAAATGACAGTGCAATAGCACATGGCAGATAGATTCATTTTCTGCTTTATAGAAAACACAGAAGGCTAGTACATTAGCTTGTATCACTCTAATTTTTTGAAGAAAGTCTGCTGTTTTGACTCTGTTTTTCCGGGCTAACTAACAGAAAAATTGAACCTTTGGAAGTGCAACTTCGTTCCAGACTAACTTACAAGTACTAAGGGAAGGACCAAGGGAGTCAACTTCACTTCTATAAACAGAGGAAACAGAGAACAGTCCAGAACCTGCAGCCAACCAGACTGGATTGTCCTTATGATCATCACATAAAACCAATGACAGATAACAAAAGCACTTTGAGTTTACTTACTTCCCTCTCTTCCCATTCATACAACCTTCTTCTAAAATGAAAGTTCCAGTCCCTTGAAGCGACCCTCTTCTCATACATTAATCTCAAGGTTTCCTTATTTTTCATCACCAATCTATACAAAATAGGGAACTCATCTTTCAAGCAATAATTGATACACCATTTGTCCTTCCAAAGGTTAGTTCTTCTACCATCCCCTACCTTAACATGAACATTGATATAACAGAACATCATCAAATTATTTCTCCTCTCAGGTATGGAGATGATTCCTTCCCATACACAAGAGTACCTGCTGCTTGAGATAGAAGAGGGGCACCGACTTTTATCATCCAATTTATACTTGCTGCAAATAATCTTTCTCCACAAAGTATCTTTCTCTTTGCCAAACCTCCATCTCTATTTTAATAACATACAATCATTTACCAATCTAACTCTCATAATACCTAAGCCTCCATGCTTCACACTCTTTGCTAATTCATTCCATTTAACCATGTGAATTGGTTTTTTGGACATTGACCCACCCTTAAAGAAGGTAGCCTGCAACTTCTTAAATTCTCTTGCTACCTCTACAGGCATTTTAAATAGAGATAGATAGTACAATAGCAAAGTAGAGGTCATAGACTTTAATAGAGTGAGCCTCCCTGAGAATGATAGTAGCTTCCTTTTCCATCTTGGTAGTCTGCTTTTGACTTTGTTAGGGACTGGCTTCCAAGTTGCCTTCTTATTTGAATTAGCCCCCAAAGGCATACCCAAATACTTTTAAAAAGAAATGCCTTGGTTTTACAGTGTAGCTTTGAGGCAAAACTAGATAAAGACTCCTCAGGTACATTAATTCCACACACCTGGCTCCTATGATAGTTTATTTTCAGCCTAGAAATCAATTCAAAGCACCTTAAAACCCTGTTGATATTGCACACCTCCATCTCCTCAGCTTCACAGAAAAATATGGAATCATCTACAAATTGTAAATGTGATAATGACACCCCACTAGATCCAACCTTCACCTCTTTGATTAGGCCAATATGCTATGCTCTTGACATAAGTATATTAAGGCCCTTAGTTACTGTATTGAATAGAAAATGGGACAGAAGGTCACCTTGTCTTAGACCCTTTTGAGGGTAAAACTCTTCAGTTGGTGAAACATTAACTAACATAGAGAGTTTTGCAGAGGTAACACATTCTTTTATCCAACTAATCTACTTTACTCCAAACCCAAAATTCAATAGCATAGATGATAAGAAGCACCAATTTACAGATTCAAAAGCCTTTTCAAAATCAAGCTTGATAATCACTTCCCTCATTTTGGTTTTTCTCTATCCATCCACCACTTCATTAGCAATTAAAACACCACCCATAATGTTTCTACCTCTTATGAAAGCTGATTGAGTATCACTGATGATGTGAGGAAGCACTCATTTTAGTCTACTTGACAAAACTTTTGCTAGAACTTTATATATAGATCCAACTAGGCTTATTGGTCTATAGTGTCTAATCCCCATTGGATTTTCAACCTTTGGTATTAGTGAAATAAAGGAGGTAGTAATTCCCAAAGCCAACTTTCCATTCCTATGAAATTCCTTAAAAAACTTCAATAAATCAACTTTCATCATTTTTGAAAATAAGCCAAGTTAAAACCATCTAGCCCTGGGGCTTTGTTACCATTACAGTCCTTCACAGCGACCCTGATTTCTACCTCTACAAATTCTGCTTCCAAACTTTCAAAGCCAAGACATTCATGAACTGATTTGAACTAACCACCTAGCTTAGCTCTACCTCTCCAATCCCCTGTGTACTGCTTTCTAAAATGGTCAAAGATTTCTTTCCTAACCTGAGCAAGATCTTCATACACAACATTTCCAATAGATATTGAAAAGATCTCATTTCTACTTTGCCTACCCTTGGCCATCAAATGGAAAAATCTGGTGTTTCTATCACCTTTCAAGTTCTAATTGAGCATTGATTTTTGCAACCACAGCTACTCAACCATTCTGGTTAACCTCCATACTTGATCTCTAACTACTCTTCTTCTGTCTTTTACATGTATAACACTACTTTATAACTATAATATTATAACAACTTCTAGTTCAACCCATTACTTTATTAACTATAACTAGTACTATTTCAACTTCTAATCCTCATCAAATTAGCTAAAATTTTGTTATATTTTAGTTTAAAAGTCACTTTTTCAATTTTGGCTATACACATTTTAAATACACTCTCCAATAAACTCTCTATCATTTTGTCATGCTATTTAAACATTATTTTTATTAATTTAAAATTAATTTTTTTTATAAAGTCTACACAACTAATTCCACAAAATATTAAAAGTAATATTTTTTAACATTTAACTAGTCTAAACCACTAGCTATACTTATTTGTTAAGTCAAATCATCAAAATTAAAATACCTAACTTAATAACTAGTTTGATAGAGTTGAAAATTAATGAATTACTCACTATTTTTAACTAAAAAGGAAAAATAACTAAGTTAGATGGAGATGCTATAATAAGGCGTCTCTTTTGCTTTTCAAAAGGGCATTTTTTTTTTCCTGTCAACTTATCCTGATATGATTATAGGGATTTGTATATATTATACCTATCTAGTTATTACAGGAAACAAAGCATCTTTGAATTGAATTGTTCAATAGCTGTTACATTTTTTTTGCCCCCAATATCAACCTTTTTGTATAAATTATATATATATATTTCCTTTCTAGTGTTTTTCAATTAGCATTCAATTATTTTTTAACTTCTTTTCGGGATTTTTGTTTTTATTTATAATTGAAACCAAGAATAGGTTTTTTTTTTTTTTTTAAACGGGTGTAAAATCCATTAAGGATAAGTCAAACGACACTTACAATGGACTCCATGCTTTACACAAATAGAGCTTACTCTAAACAAAGGAAAAATGAGCAAAGAGGCACACATGCAAAGCCATAATAGTATTAAAGACATGATCATACAAGATCCTAACTTGTACTGCAACGCAGAAGTGATCATAAAAGATCAACACTAGGACTAGTTAGAGATACCACAAAAGCTTCCACTCCAAAGAGGGTAAGCTACCAATAACACACTCATGGAGTCCAAACATACAAAAAACTGAATAAAAAAGAAATAAAAACTCAAAAAGCAAACCAAAATAAAGATCTGTAGGGAGGAAGAAATCAGATCTGGTGGAGAAGTGGCCTCGGCGTGGTGGTGGTGGTTTCTGCGGCGAGAAACGACAATGGGCGGCAAATTCAACTGTGGTGTGGTGGCGGCGAGTAGCGGCAGATCTAGCTCTGGCTGAGAGGGAGGAGGAGGAGAAAATTAAAAACATCCACCCTAAGGGGGAGAAACACTTCACAAGGAGGGAGAGATTGGGAAGAAAGATCTCCCAATGTTTATTTGCAAAAAATAGAAGACAAAAAGAGATGAGAGAGAAGAGAGGTGGTCGGAGAGAGGCCGGGCACGCCTCCACCTCCAAGCGGCACACTCACTCAAACAACCCTAGGAGAGAAAAACTCAGAGAGGGGAAATGAGGAACCAAGACTAGTTTGAGAAGTGACTTTTTAACTAAAATATGAAGTGAAAAAAATTGAACTATTTTGGATTTTTTGACTTTTTATAATATATATACTATCATATTACACGTGTTATGCACATGATAAAATTTAATAAAAATTTAATAAAAATATGATAAATATATTTAATTTTTTTTATATTATGTAAAATAAAAGTTAAATGGAAGCTAACAAATTAGGGATTTTCTTAATTGTTTAAAATTAAGAAAATCAAAAAATTAGTATGAGATATTGATTATAAGGCTTCTCACTCAAAATCTCATTTTGCTTATATAAATGGGAGTATAATATTCACTTCATTTAAGTGAAACAATTCATTTTTTCTTTCTTTTCTCGATGTGTGATTATAAAATAAAAGTTAAATAAAAGCTAGCCAATGGAGATTTTTTTAATTGTTTAAAAGTTAACAATTGTTTGGGCGGGAAGTTTATTTCGAATCAAACAATCTTAGCCGTTTAATTTTTA
Organism: Camellia granthamiana; assembly: GCA_036172215.1. Classification (NCBI taxonomy): domain Eukaryota; kingdom Viridiplantae; phylum Streptophyta; class Magnoliopsida; order Ericales; family Theaceae; genus Camellia; species Camellia granthamiana. The sequence continues at coordinate 12,775,049 of CM069904.1, forward strand.
ATTAGGCCAATCTTTAATTTATTTTGAATCAAACAAATTTAACCAATATATTTTGATAAAACTGCTAGAATCACAGTTAAACCAACGAATTAGTCAAACCGAAAACGGTTCACCCTATCGGCTAGGTCAAAGGATCAACCAACTTATACAAAAATTAATTAATTAAAACTTTTAAATTTTATTTAAATTTTAAAATTTAAACTATCTTAAACTGAAACATACACAACATTACAATATTAAATGGGAGCATAAGGTTTATATAATGAAACAACTCATTTTTTCATCATTTTCTTGATGTGGGATTGTAAAATAAAAGTTAGTAGTTATTTGGATGGGAAATTCATTTCTAATTAAGCAATCTCAGTCGTTAAATTTTTAATAAGGTCAATCTTAGTTTATTTCAAATCAAACAAATCTAAGCAATATATTTGGATAAAATAGCTAAAACCATGATTAAATCAGTGAATCAGTTAAATTAAAAACGATTCAGCTTAATCGGCTAAGTCAAAAGACCAACCAATTTACAACAAAATTAATTAATTAAAACCTGTAAATTTTATTTTAAAATTTAAACAATCTTGAACTGAAACATGCATAATACTATAATATTAAATAAGAGTACAAGATTCACTTTATATAAGTGAAACAACTCACTTTTTTTTTTTTTTTCTTTTCTCGATATGTGATTGTAATTATTTTAAAGTTAAATATTATGAGAGTTTCAAAATCTCATACAAAATTATTTTAAAAATCAAAACATCTATGTGAGATTGTACAATAAAAGTTAAATGGAAGTTAACCAATGGAGACTTTCTTAATTGTTTAAAATTAAGAAAAAAAAAAAAATGGTATTGATTATAGGGCTTCTCACTAAAAATTTTCTTTTGCTTATATAAATGGGATCATAAGATTCACTTTATATAAGTGAAAAATTCACTTTTTTCCTTCTTTTTCCGATGTGAGATTGTAAAATAAAAGTTAAATGGATATGCACATTGGATTACAGATTGAAACTGTGTTTACAAAAGCACCTTCACATAACATGGTGATATGCTAGGAGTGTTGTACATATGTTCTTAAACACACAAACAAAAAAAATTGGAATTGATTATAGGGTCTCTCACTAAAAATATTCTTTTGCTTATAAAAATGGGAAATGGGGTTCCTGCTGTGCCTTAAGACACAACAGGCAACTGTGAGGCCCATTAGGGGCGTTTCCCAAATCTTTTTTGATGATCCGAACCGTTCATATTGTAAGGTTCGTCAAATAGATCATTCATGCAAAAAATCAAGTAAATTGGACATTTGTAGCCTCATAAAAAGAGCACATTTGTTTTTCAAAAAATAAACGGTTAACATGATTTTAATATTTTTTTAAAACAATTAGGATGTGATCATAGGGTTACAGATGTTCGATTAATTTGATTTTTTACATGAATAATATACTCGACAAACCTTACAATATAAACAGTTCAGATTATCAAAATACAGTAAAAAAAAATACCTTCACGAGACCTCACAGCAGGGCTGCTGTGCCATAAGGCACAGCAGCAACCCTTAGTCTATATAAATGGGAGTATAAGATTCACTTTATATAAGTGAAACAATTCACTTTTTTGTTCTTTTCTTGATATGAGATTGTAAAATAAAAGTTAAATGGAAGTTAACCAATGCGGATCTTCCTAATTGTTTAAAATTAAGAAATTTCAGTAATTTATATAAATTGGAGCATAAAATTCACTTTATGGTAGGATTAAGATCTCAAACTCCTCCGCATAGGCACAATTCGGGTTGGATTCGCATCTAAAAACTCATACCCTTACTGAAATAAAAGATCGAATAAAATTACAACTGAAATGAGTTTTATCAAACGGGATTGCCAATTACAAAAACTTAGCAAGGTCCATTGAGTGCTTTAGTGGTGGGTCCCTTTTTATAAGTTGGGTTAAATCTGGTCGGCAATCGGTTAGCTCGGGGTCAGAGCTCACAGATGTTATAATACCCTCACGAAGCGTCCTTTTTTTATGTTCAAAAAAAAAAAAAAAAAAAAATCAAACACCCATCGAAACCACAATCAATAATGACATATAATTTACAATTAAAATAATCCAAATATGTCGGGATGCATTATAAAAACTACAATGATTGCATTAAACAATTTGAAATTATGATTTGATTAAACTTAATTAAAAAAAACAATAGTACCTTGTATAGATGCCAAGTGACATAATTACAACCTTAATTTTTTTAATTTCATATTTTATAAAAACAAATTATTTATAGACATACTCATGGAAATGCTTTGTAATGGATCTATTTGGGGACGGTATTTAGATTTGAGGCTAATGTTTTTTATTATCTTTTTATGTTTGTTTAGGTTTTATTTTGCTGAATTATTGGTTGAGCTTTGCCAGTCCAAGATTCGTATTTACAGATGTACGATTTCAAGTTTTATAAAATGCAATTAAATTCACAATAATTGAAACAATTACATTGGCTGATAACATCTTCCACCTACTAGGCATTATTTTTAACAAATTTTCAACTGCTAATTATGCTTTCTAGTTCTAGATAGCATAATGGTGAAGGAATCTTTCAAAAATGTTTCAGTGTCATTATCACTACAAACATAATTGGCCTCATGTAGGAATATGTTATTTTAATAATTTTTTTAGTTTTTTGATTAAAATATGAGATAAAAAAATTAATATGTTTAGAATGACTTTTTAATTTTTTACAAAAAAATGCGCAAAAAGTAGAGAGAAAATGAAATTTTTAACTTTTTGGTATAGGTTTTTGGTTTTTTAGTTTTTTTTAGTGATTTTTTTGACCTTTAGGCTAAAATATTGAGTTGCCAAATGAGGTCTTAGAGTCTTTCTAATTTTCTATTATCATAATTAGAGTTAGAAATGATTTGATCTCACAACGCAAAAAATCCAAAGTGTTTATTGTTAGTATTTATTCTTATGCTTGAATAAGAATGAACTCATGTTTCTTCTTGTTGGAGCTGCCATGATTTCTCAGAAAAGGAAATTAGGGCCATTAGGGCCACTGTTTTTAGGGCCACAAAACATTTTTCTTTCTCAAGTGAAGAGTTGTTCAAATATATACTGTTTATGTGTAGGAAGACTTCATTGTATTGAAAACAATGACAGTTCTTTATTCTAAGACACAGAAATTTTCAAATTTATTATTTTGGATCTCTGAATTTGAAAATTTTCTCCTTAAATTTCAAAATATGAACCCAATATTTGCAATTGCTCTTTCATTTGGTAATTCTTAGCAATTAATTAAATTTTTTACTGTGTTTTCAATGCGTTAAAAAAGTGAAGATAATGAATATTCATGATTTTTTTAGAATTTATATTCTTTTTTTAAAGGCATATCTTGAAAGTATTAATTGACAAATTTCTTATTATATAGCTTAAACAACATTCCACCCATAATCATTTGGAGGAAATTTTATTGATGTTTTTTGTTAGTAGATATGAGAATAATTACAATCATGATAAATATTTACATAATTATAAAGACAATTGGCTCTTTTTTTTTTTTTTGGGGGGGGGTCAAAGATAGAATATTAATATACTGGTAAGGTTAAGTTACAACTTAAAGGGATCGCCGCTGATCCATTAACTCGAACCCTAAACTTTACACTCACCGCTCCCTAAGGCGCAACTGCATGCCACTTGGCCACAAGGGCCTTGGCCAACTGACTCACAATAGGTAAAAAGTCAACAAAGCTCGACAAACAATGATCAAACCTACCAAGCCCAATAATGCGAGAGAAATAAAATATCACAAATAACTAGGTATCAAACTCATCTTCATAAGAGTTGAACCTTAGATTAGGGGTGCAACTCGGGCGGGTTCGGTCGGGTTGGGGGTCTGCCCAAGCCCGACCCGAATTGCCCAGAGCAGTGCCCAAGCCCGAACATGAACCCGAACTTTGCTGCCCAAGCCCGGTCCAAGCTTTGTATTTTGAACTCGGGTTAGCCCGAATTGCCCGAATTGCCCAGAAACTTGTAGGTAGATTTGTTTTGAAACCTGTAGGTAGAATTGATAATTAACAAAGAATTGAGAATTATTCAAAGTTATTTTCTGGTCACTAAAAAAATAAAAATTAAAAATTAAGACTAACTCTTTTACTTAATTTATATATATTATATAATTTATTAAATTATATATATATTATATATTATATATTATATAATTTATATAATATATTAAATTTAATTCGGGTTCGGGTTGCTCGGGTTGGCCATTGGTTCTGCCCAAGCCCGGCCCGAATTACAATTCGGGCATCAAAAATCTGCCCAGGCCCGTCCAGATTACAAGATATAGTTGCCCAAGCCCTAAAAAAACTCGGGCTGGGCTCGGGTTGCTCGGGTTGAGCCCACCCGAGTTGCACCCCTACCTTAGATCTCACATCCTTTGTATCAAACTCATCTTCATAAGAGTTGAACCTTAGATCTCACATCACAAAGGATACTACACAACCACTAGGCCAAATAGTGTTTGAAAACAATGAAGCCTCTCTGTTTTAGAGCACATATACATACACACACACACATTTTTAAAATTTTTGCCATTTTTGAGGCTTCAATATGAATTTTTAGCCCTAAATTTGAAATTATACATCTATTTTTTTTGTGCTATTAGCTCTTAATTTTGCAATTTATAGCTCCAAATGAAAATTTTATTGTTTAAAAATAGTGGAATATCATTGTTTTAGTAGTAGCAAGCAAATTTCGTCATTAATTATTTATTTAAGAATTTTATTTTCATTATTGGTTATGTTTGATATATCTCGACAGTCTGATTCTAAAAACACAAATTTTATGAAAAACTAAGATCTAAATCAAAAATCAACAAATTTTTAAATCCATTCAAAAAATGAAAACATATATTTGCTGCATGGTGTTCCCTCGTTTCAAAAAATTTAGCATACTATGATAGGTGTTGACTACCGATTTTTATTTTTTTTATCCTTATACTATAAGGATTATGATCATGGAGCAAGAAAAAGAAAATAAATGTAATATATATATATATATATATAAATGAAATGGTATAGATATTTTGATTTTCATTCAGATGATTATTGCATGAACAATTTAGCATTATCATGAATGATGATTCTACTTGCCTTCTTGACTAGATTTTATTTTTATTTTTATTTTTTATTTTTTGGGAACAAATCAAGTAAAATGAAATATAAATTAAAACAAAAGATAAAAGTTAATTACCCCATTAAAAGGGAAAATTACAAAGAAGCCTTTTTTGAAAAACGTGTAGTTTATTTAATCCCATAACCTTTTGTTTATACCAAAAAGTCCTATAATATTATTCTTCTTCTCTGACTCTCTTCTTCACTGCCTCTTTTGCTCTTTGTGATTTCCGGCGATCATTGACGGACAACCATATCTTGCTTCTTCTCTTTCCCTTTCTGATATATAGTCACCGGCGACCGACGACTACCATCGATTGGGATTCACCGGCAACCACCGACCGCCGACTCCTTACTTCACCCTCATCGACGGTAAAGAAGATATGTTTCTGATGAAGAAGATGAGTAGATCTACATCAGATCTGAGTAGATCTACATTAGATTTGGCTAGCTCTAAATAAAAAATAGTTGTCGAAGTACAATCCTCTCTCTATATTCGCCTTTCTCCTTCGATCTCTTATTTTTTTTTCTATATTTTCTCTGCTATACACTTCTCTTTTTCTGTTTTAATAGAGAAAAATTTCAAGTTCTGAACAAGTTGTTTTCGAGTTTTAATTATAGGCGGTGAAAATTGTAAAATTTTGCAGTTTCAAATTTTTTTGGTGCTGGAATGAATCATGGTATAAAATTGTAACATTCTTTAGAACTGTAAAATTTTACAGTTTCATAACATATTTTTCAGTTTGATTAATAATGATAAATGCTTAATATATTTTTGTTTTGAAACTGTAACATTTTACAGTTTCAAAACTTACTTTTCAGTTTGATCAATATTGGAGATTATTTGCTTAAATCTTATAAAAATTGAAAAATAGCATATGTTTTTCCCATTGTTGCTGTTTTTTGACGTTCCATTTTTTTTCCTTTTAGTTTATTAATATTTAGCACATTTTGCTATGTTTTTTCGCTCTAATTTTTCCATTTATTTTTTTCGACAATATTCTAGACATTCCGGTGAGTCTCTAATGATGTTCTTAACGTCCAGTAAACGTTCTGAACATTCCGACGACTTCCATTAACGTTCTTAACACTCCGGTGAACTTCCGGCTACTTCCCAGCGATATTCCGGCGTCTTCCCGGTGATGTTGAACATTTCAACGAGTCTTCAGTGACCGTTTGACGGAAGTCCGACGGTAGTAGGATGTAATAGTGTCTGTAAATTAAAAAAAAAAAAATTTTTTTTTGGTAACAATTAAAAATATATAGAACTAATTGGTGCAAGTGTTTTGTTTGAGGATTAGATGGGTCTTGAACTTTATATATAAGACTTATTGGTAAGTTCCCCATTAAAAAAATTAACAGTGAGCTAGGGCCCAAAAATATGTTCCAAGATCCTTTTTGGGGATTATTTGAGTATCAGTTTAAACAAATTTGAGGTTTTGGGAATTATTTGGTAGAAGAAAGAGTATTGAGAAAATATCAATGAAAGTTAAGAAAAATTTTAAGAAAAATATGTAGTTAGAAAAAAGAATAACATAATCTGAAAACCTTAAAAATTTATTTAATTTAACTAAAAGTATGTAGCTTTTTACATAGTAGAATGACAAAAAAGAATTCAAGTTGCTAACCTCACCTAACTTGGATAAAGGTGTTAGACTCATTTATTTTGATGATTTATTTAATTATGTTTTAATTTATTTGAAAGAGAAAAATAGAATCAAAATTTATTTTGATGATTTATTTGAAAGAGAAAAATAGAATCAAAATTTATTTTGTCCCATTATTTTTCACCTAAACCTTTATTCTAAATGTTGTTAGAATGTATTTAATATTTGATTAAATTAGGAGTTCAAACAGCCCAAAACAAAGGTTCAAACAGCCTAGCACAACAGCAGACCAAAAGGTTCAAAAGGTTCAAGTAGAAGATATTCAAATTAATAATGATGGAAGTACAACGGCTGTAAATGGCTATAAAGGTTCAAAAGGCCAAAAGGTTCAAAAGGTTCAAGTGGAAGATATTCAAATTTGTAATGATGGAGTGAAAGATATTCAAATTGGGAATGATGGGAGTACAACAGCTATAAACGGCTATAAATTCAAATGACTAGAACGACTATAAATTCAAATGACTACAACGGCTATAAACGGCTATAATTTTCATTATATATATCAAAGCCTCTAATGTAAACAAGTTACAAACAAAAAAATCCTGAAAATATTCTTTGATCTATAATCACTCACATCTATTCTCAGAAATTATACACTGAGCCTTATAGCTTTAAGCCTATCTTTCCTGTGTGAGATTTACAGAAAAATCAAAGCTTCATTTTATATATCTATCTTTGAGATATATTTATTGTAAGCTTTCTTTGAAAGCAAAAATACCATTTCATCTTGTAAAAGTGTTGCAAACACTGTATTCTTGAAATCTTGAGAGTGATTATGAATCACCTAAAATTTGCAAAGGTTTGGACTTGTGAAGTCTGTGTAAAATCCGTGGAGGATTGCTTCATTTGTAAAGAGGTTGCTAGCACCCCTGTGAAGCTAGAAGATAGTGGAAAATCTCAAGTGAAACTTAGGAGTGGACGTAGGCCGAGTTGAAGCCGAACCACTATAAATTTGTTTGCCTCTCTCTCCCTTATCTCTTTATTTTATTTTAAATTGCCATAGCTATATTTCACATTTTTACTATGTTAAAATCATTAACTGATATAGTTGTTAAGACACTTGTTTTAATTATTTTTATTTCATTAATTATATTTATCTATTGTGCTAGTCATAATTTTTACTAGGGTATTATTAATTTTAATTGTAAAAACCTAATTCACCCCCCTCTTAGGTTGTCTTTTGGGTAACAATTGGTATCAGAGCCTAAACTCTTGTTTTAGATTTAACCATCTAGGAGTTTCGATCCATGGCAACCTTAGCTGAAGGACAAGCCACAAATAGGCCACCATTGTTTGACGGAAACAACTATAGTCATTGGAAGGATAAGATGACCCTATACCTACAAGCCACTGATTATGCCATGTGGATTATTGTCACCAAAGGTCCGAAAAATCCTACCAAATTAGTAGACAATATTAGTGTACCTAAAACTGAAGATGAATGTGATGAGAGAGATCATAAATTATTGCAAGCTAATGCTAAAGCCAAACTCACACTTATTTGTGGATTAGACTCTAAGGAGTATAATAGAATTTCAAGTTGTGATTCGGCAAAAGAAATTTGGGACAAACTTGAGGTAACGTATGAAGGTACAAACCAAGTGATGGAATCTTATATTGATATGTTTGTTAATAGTTATGAATTGTTTAAAATGAACTCTGATGAATCTATTTCAAGTATGTTTACTAGATTTACTGAAATTGTAAACTCTTTGAAATCTTTTGGCAAAACTTATACTAACAGTGAGTTAGTAAGAAAAATTCTTAGGTGTTTACCAAAGAATTGGGAAGCAAAGGTCATCGCCATTATAGAAGCCAAAGATCTCTCTACACTTGGATTAGATGAGCTTATGGGTTCTCTTATGACTCATGAGATCACCATGAAAGGACATGAGGATGTTGAAAACAAAAAGAAAAGTGGAATTACATTCAAAGCCTTATCAAATGAAGAAGAATATGAAAACTCCAGTGAGGATGAAAGCTATACCATGTTTAGTTGAAATCTCAAAAAGCACTTCAAGAAAAACAATTATGGAAGAAGAAGACCTTTCAAGAAAGAGTACAACAAAGATAACAAGAAAGAGCCTATTATTTGCTGTAAGTGCAAAAATCCTGGACATATGAAAATGGATTGTCCAAAATTGAAGAATCATGGAAAAGACTACAAAAGAAACAAAAAGGCCATGGTAGCAGCTTGGAGAGAAAGTGAAGATGAAAACTCAAGTGATGAAATTGAAAATGAAGTAGCCAACTTATGTCTCATGGCTCTTGACGATGAAGACTCTACTCAAGATGAGGTAACTACTCTTTATGAAGAATTTGAAAGTGCATTCCATGAACTATCAAATGAATTTAGAAAAGTTTGTACAAAAAATAATGTGTTGAAGAAATCTGTTGTATCTTTATCTATTAATGTAGAAGAATTAAAGAAAGAAAAAATTATTTTAAAAAATGATTTTGATACTATCTCTAATGAGAAAACTACTTTACAATATAATATTGATGATTTAACAAAAACATTTGAAAATTTTGTAAAAGGTAGAGATAATCTCAACATGCTTCTTGGAAATCAAAGATGTGTTTTTGATAAAGCGGGTATTGGATATGACCCTATTAAGAAACAAAAGAATCTCAATACAATTTTTGAAAAGGCACCTCTCATGACACACCCTTATATTACTTGTCATTATTGTAGAAAGAAAGGCCATTATATATCTTATTGTCCATTCAAAAAGAATATGAACATGGGAATTAAAAAGATTTGGATTATTAAGGGATCTAACAAAACTAACCAAGAATGACCCAAGAAACTATGGGTATTAAAAACCAACACTTGATTGTCATCTTGTAGGTTTGCTTTAAGTCCAAAGCTAAAGAAGGGAAGTGGTACCTTGATAGTGGATATTCCGGACACATGACTGGAGATAAATCATTCTTTACTACACTGTCATCCAAAGATAGAGGCTTTGTTATTTTTGGAGACAGCAAGAAAGGAAAAATCATCGATATTGGTAGCATCGATATTTCTCCTAACCCTTCTATTGAAAATGTTTTACCTGTTGATGGACTTAAGCATAACCTACTTAGTATTAGTCAATTATGTGATAAAGGTAATCGAGTTGTTTTTGATAAATCACATTACACAATTGAAAGCATAAATGATCATAAAGCTTTATTCGTTGGTAATCACTATGATAATGTTTAATTTTTTCATCTTAATGATCTCTATGCTAGTGAAGTTAAATGTTTATATGTTAATAATGAAAATAGTTGGTTATAACATAGAATACTTGGTCATGCTTATATGGATTTAATTGCCAAACTTCTAAGAAAGGATTTGGTCATTGAACTTCCAAAAATTAAATTTGAAAAAGATCATCTTTGTAGTGCTTGTCAACAAGGAAAACAAACTAAAATATCGTTTAAATCAAAATCTCATATTTCCATAACTAGACCTTTACAACTATTGCATATGGATTTATTTGGTCCCTCAAAGACATCTAGTCTAGGTGGTAAACGTTATTGTCTTGTTATTATTGATGATTATTCAAGATTTACATGGGTTATGTTTTTAGCACACAAAGATGAAACATTTTCTTCTTTCACAAAACTCTGTCGTAAAATTCAAAATGAAAAAGGATTTCTTATTGCTAATATGTTAATTCCTTTTTGAGTCATATCTTTGTAGAATCAATTTTGACGTCATAGCATGTTTTTGAGATATATACTATCTATATTTTGAATTGTACATTTATGATCTCAAGAATATGCTCAATATGAAAATTTCATGCTTATATGCTTTACATTGGAATATTTGAATGAGTTATGAAATTCGTTGATTATGATCCATTAACAATGTCTAAATGAAAAGAAGTATCATATGTTTGTAGAAACATTGCATCTATCCTATTAAATATCTTTTCAATATGAATTATATTGGCATACATCTCATGAAATGGTTTTGATTGATAAATTGTTGAATTAATTGTTTATAACATTCATGTTGTGTTCCACATTAAGTAAAATGTTTTTATCACACTCGAGTATATGGATTGAATTGATGAAAATACCTCTTGATATTGTTATGTGATTAAATGAGATTGTTGCATCATTTTTTAATAAAACAAAGAGCATAACACTATTTTCTTATGCATATTATGCTATGTGCTACAACTTGAAAATTCTAAAAAATAGCATTCCAAACTCTTGTTTGATCATTGAATTATTTTTCACTTTTTGAGTTTGAGATAAGAAGTGATTTATACTGTATTTTTATTGAGTAATAGTGTTTGTTCTATGAATGCTATATTTACACAAATCACATTAGAAAAGGGTAGCACCAACTTATGGAGAGAAATCATTTTGCTAACATACTTGTTAAACCCTTTTGAGATGAACTCCTCATGAAAGAAAATTGAAGATTAAAAAGCTTCCATCTCTTGAACCTAACGTATGCCTCATATACTCTCTTAAGCTTTTGAGGTAAAACATTCTATCTCTTATCCTTTGAGCTAATACTGTTATTACTTTGATATGAAAAAGATTGATTATGCTTCATATGATTTGCAATGTATACTCTTTGATGATGCTCTTGCTTAAAAATCATGCCTATGCTTAAAATGTGTGCTATATATTGAAATTCATGATTTTTCTTGGCATATGGATTGCTATACCTTGAACATGCTTCATTTTTTGGATTTACATTAGCTCAATGAGATTATATTGAGTTTAACCTATTATGAGCAATATTTGGTATTCTATATAATGCTTGAGCTATGATTGTTAAATCTTCTAGATTGCATATTGGTATCCTTGGTAGATTGCATGCTGGTATCATTTTAGCATCCTTATTGGTAATATTTGGCATCTTATTTGATATTATTGAGGAGAACATTTCAGTTATAAGCTTTCATTTATCATATCTCCTATTGATTTTGCCAAATGAAACAAGGGGAAGAATTTAAACTTGATTATTTTTTAAAATCCCCTCAGTTTCTATTCTGTTTTTGATATCAAACTTATGGGCTTGCACATTCACATGTTACTATTTTTTTTTTGCCCATTATTGTCAAATGGTATGAGCTTCAATTGTATGATCATTATGTGCTATGATTTTTTTGGTATCATAGAACTACCTTGATATGGATGATTATTTGTGCTATAATGAGACTTACATTCTTTCATCCTATATGTTGTACCATACTTCCTCCTTGTGCTTGATTTTGTTGAAAATGTCATCGGGGGAGAAAAAGAGACTTGGTTGTTTTAGTATCTCTGATTATTTTGGTATCTCTATACTTTTGGTATCTTAATTCTTACAACATGACCTTTGAGCTAATTAGTTGTTGATAATATAAGAGAAAGATCGTTTTCCTCAAGGAAGAGTGACTTGAACTTTAACTCCATATTTATGCTCTTGCTTGGCAACCTTGTTTGATCTATGCACTGTTATGTCTATTATAGTCTTGAGATTGATATGCTCTTGCTAAGAAATGGAGAATTAGATTATGCTCAAGTGCTTCTCATATACTCATTAACAATTTGGTCTCTCATTATTATTTTTTGTTTGGGCTTAATTTTCTTATTTTTTTCTCTGCTTTTTAATTTCATTTTTCAGTACTTAAACAAAAACACACCAACAAATCAAAATACAAATATTTACAAAAAAAAAAATACCCTTCATTTTTTTTACGGTCACACGCCGACCAAAATAAACATAAAAAAAAACCTTTATTTTTTTTTCCGGCCATACGCCGATCTTACTTACTCGCCTCTTCCATCGTTTTCTTCTTCTTTTTATCACCTTGGGCGACCCTTGACGCCCCTGAGAGCGATAACTCCTCGCTAACTATCAAAGGCCAAGAACGACGTTGCTCCAAATCGGGCCATGGAGGTGGTCTTCCGTTTAAGCTCTTTATTTTCGGCCTTAAGTGCGCCTATTTCTGCTCGCGCATCCTTGTACATGCGTTGAAGCAAAGAGAGTTGGGCATTGACCTGATGGAGCTCACTCGTCCTGTTTTGCAATCGGTGAGCTAATTTTGTGACTGCAGTCACCGTCTCCATACAGGACGTCAGTGTGAAATGATTGGCTTCAATGTTTGATTGAGCTGCCATGATTTGCTCAATTGACATTATAGGAAGGTTAGACAGAGGAATGGCAGGAAGAGTAGAAGTAGGGGCACTCGGTCCAGCAGAGCTTATGGGATCGTTCAGGTTCGGAAATAGAGTGAGGGGACGAGATGAGGAAGCCATGGATTAGAGGTGAGCGGTGTCAAAGAACTGAATTGCAGAGAAATAGAAGCGAACAAACTGAGGTTTGGCCTCCTCTGCTCAGTTTCTTTGTCTCTCGATGAGGAAGAAGAAACAGAAGAGAGTGGTGAAGAAGAGATAGAAGAGAATGGTGAAGACGAAAATGGAAAAGTGTGTGATTAAGAAGAAGGTTGAAGAGAAGAGGCTGAAGAGAAGAAGACAAGGAGGGAGAGATAGCTGAGGCGAGCAGTAATCGAGGAGAGCTGCTTTTGTCGTCCAATAAAGCAAAAGCCAGGCCGCGTGACAACCGCGTTTTGCAAAAAACGAGAGAGACGCGGAAGAGTTATAGGTGTTGATTATCTATTTTTTGATGTCATTTATCCCTATCATTTTCCTCATTCTCCTACAGATTCTGACCCATGATTTCCTTTTGATAATGTAACAGGGGGAGAAATTATATGATGTTATGTATTATGATATTATTTTCAAACTAATATGATGTTATGTATTTATAGTTTGATATCTTAATCTTATATCATGTTGTTGATTAAAGCTTATTTATTACACATGTGCTAACCTATGTATTTAGAAATGAATTCAGGGAGCATGACTTGAGGGGGAGCCTTTCTTACTGCCAAATTAAATCAAAACATCATTGTGTGCCTTCATCAAAAAGGGGGAGATTGTTAGACTTATTTATTTTGATGATTTATTTAATTATGTTTTAATTTATTTGAAAGAGAAAAATAGAATCAAAATTTATTTTGATGATTTATTTGAAAGAGAAAAATAGAATCAAAATTTATTTGAAAGAGAAAAATAGAATTAAAATTTATTTTGTCCCATTATTTTTCACCTAAACCTTTATCCTAAATGTTGTTAGAATGTATTTAATATTTGATTAAATCAGGAGTTCAAATAGCCCAAAACAAAGGTTCAGACAGCCTAGCACAGTAGCAGGCCAAAATGTTCAAAATGTTCAAGTAGAAGATATTCAAATTAGTAATGATGGAAGTATAACGGCTATAAACGGCTATAAAGGTTCAAAAGGCCAAAAGGTTCAAGTGGAAGATATTTAAATTTGTAATGATGAAGTGGAAGATATTTAAATTGGTAATAATGGAAGTACAACGGCTATAAACGACTATAAATGGCTATAAATTCAAATGAAATACAATGGTTATAAACGGCTATAAATTCAAATGACTACAACGGCTATAATTTTTATTGTATATACCAAAGCTTCTAATGTAAACAAGTTACAAACAAAAAAATCCTGAAAATATTCTTTGATCTATAATCACTCACATCTATTCTCAGAAATTGTACACTGAGTTTTATAGTTTTAAGCCTATCTTTCTTGTGTGAGATTTATAAAAAAATCAAAGCTTCATTTTATATATCTATCTTTGAGAGATATTTATTGTAAGCTTTATTTGAAAGTAAAAATATCATTTCATCTTGTAAAAGTGTTGTAAACACTGTGTTCTTGAAATCTTGAGAGTGATTGTGAATCACCTAAGATTTGCAAGGGTTTGGACTTGTGAAGTCTGTGTAAAATCCGTAGAGGATTGCTCCATTTGTAAAGAGGTTGCTAGCACCCCTGTAAAATTAGAAGATAGTGGAAAATCTCAAGTGAAGCTTGAGGAGTGGACGTAGGTCGAGTTGAAGCCGAACCACTATAAATTTGTTTGCCTCTCTCTCCCTTATCTCTTTATTTTATTTTAAATTACCATAACTATATTTCACATTTTTACTATGCTAAAATCATTAACTGACATAGTTGTTAAGACACTTGTTTTAATTATTTTTATTTCATTAATTATATTTATCTATTGTGAAAGTCATAATTTTTATTAAGGTATTATTAATTTTAATTGTAAAAACCTAATTCAACCCCCTCTTAGGTTGTCGTTTGGGTAACAAATGGCATAGTCTGGTTTGGTTTCACTAAAAATTTTAAAAGCATGAGTTCTCTACCCATAATTGTCATGAACAGGTGGAAATTATTTATAGTATTAAAAATATTTGTAAATTCTTTTAAAAATTTATTCAAATATGTGATTGTTCATTTTTAATAATGTTTGGTAATAAATAATTTTATTTTTATTTTTATTATTCATAAAAAAAAGTTATATAATTTTGTTTCTGATACCCAACCTAGCATAGAAATGCAAGCTAGATGTCAAAATTCCCAAACTTGAACTCAGTTTTTTTATTTTATTATTATTTTTCAAGAACTTTGCCCCGCAATCAAAATGCATGCAACTCCCCACCCAAAGTCTACAAATAAGAAAACAATTCAAAATAAAAATTATAATATATATATATATTTTTTCCATAAACCTTTTTTCTTAGGTAATATTTTGTTTTGATTCCTTTGCTGTTGTTGGCTTAGATTTTGAATTGTTTTTTTTGATTTGTAAGAGCAGCTCTAATGGCTCGCCATTGAATTTGCTATTGCCATAATTTGATAGCAATTCACAAAAACCTTGTTTCAATGGCAAGTTGTGTAGCTGTCAAATTTGATAAATGCCAAAGCTTGTGTCAAATTTGACACAAACTTTGGCAGCTGCCGTAACTCCCAGCAAAACCTCTCTCTTTCCTAGCAAAACATCCCCCCCTCCCTCGCATCCTCCATTTTCGCAGAATGAAAGCTGCAAATTGGAGTGTGGGGGCATTCGGCCGAACGTCCCACACACACCAGTTTCTATGCCAAAATGACAAAAATGACAACCCTCCTTTGAAACACCATTGTTATAATTTGAGCAAAATGCGACTATTCAGTGTCATAATTCGACAATAGTAATGCTATTATAATATTTGTCATTAGAACTACTCTAACTTGTGTGTTGTTTTTTGAGTTTTTGATTCCTCTAGTGCTCTTTTGGAGTTGTACATTTTCTTTGGTTGTATTTTTGTTAAGGACTTGGCCCATATTAGGAGCCCAATTTGAGAAATTTTGTTGCCACCAAAAACGAGCCTAATTTGAAAGGCCCAAACCAATTGAAACATTTTATACATTGGAGATAGATTGACGCAAGTTAAATATTAAGGATCGTGATGTAAAACTCGTACTTTAAG
The DNA here is from genome assembly GCA_036172215.1 of Camellia granthamiana. Taxonomy (NCBI): domain Eukaryota; kingdom Viridiplantae; phylum Streptophyta; class Magnoliopsida; order Ericales; family Theaceae; genus Camellia; species Camellia granthamiana. Next base: position 12,791,219 of record CM069904.1, read on the forward strand.
AATCAAAGACGTAATTAACCCATAATTTTAAGAAACTTATTCATAAAAAGTAGCTAAAAACAAGATGAAGGCAATTACACAATAAATAAATAAATAAATAAATCAGAGTTTGACCTGTAACAAAATAAATTATCATTTTTAATTTTATTAATTAAAACTCCAATATTTTAATTTATTTTTAATCTAAACCATTAGCCTATTTCTATTAAATAAAACTAACGAAAAAATTATATTTTATTCATTAAACTCAATGTAAGTTTATATAAAATATCCAAAATATTTTTTTTTCATTTAGTGTAATGACTAAAATACTCACTTTTTTTTTAAATTTTTTTATATATATTGATTTTACTTAACAAAAATAAATAAATGATTTATATTGAAAATAAATAAAAAATTTAAAATTTAAATTGATAAAATTAAGAAATAAGAATCTATTTTGTTATAAGGTTAAACCTTAGTGGTTTTTTTGTTTTTTTTGTTTTGTCCCCCCCCCCCCCCCCAAAAAAAAAGAAAAAAAAAAGATGCCACTAGCATTTTAGGTATTTTTTTAAGTACCATAAAATTACAAAATCTTATATAATAGGTTGAAACATTTTTTTTTAGATTGGGAAGAAAATTTTCATTGTAAAACTGATAAAAGATTAGATCAATTTTGTTAGGTCTTTGTTGTTCACAATTCTGTGGGACAAAACTCTTTTCAGTTGTATTTTTATTCACTTTATTGTATCAGAGAGTTATGAGAGTTTAAATGTGAATCCAACCTGAGTTATGCATGTACAGAAGAGTTTGTACTGACATTCCGTATTTTGACTTTAGCATTCCTATTTGCCATTTCGCTGATTAAGTATATAAGGATCGAGCTTGTATTCTAAACTTTTAAGAAACATGTTTTATCGCTTGAGCAGTAGATATTGTGTCATGACCCGAACCCGCCCCTATGGATTAAGGTCATAACCGGCCAGTAATCATGAGATTACCTACGATCTCAAACTTGATTAAACATGTTTCAGTAGAAATAACGGGGCTAAAACGGAAGCAGACTCAAAAATTGTCCAATGAGCTGTGCTCATATGGCATAGCAAAATTATTCCAAAAATATTTCATAATAACTCACACATATAAGCAAACTTAACATTTTGTACATCCAGGAACTTCAAACATGTAGTCAGCCAAACAAAAGTTTATGTATATGGGTGATCCAATGTATTCACCAAGGTAGCAAAAAGAGTAAACAAAAGAACAAAATAAAGTCTCGTGTGTGAGACGTTTGGGCTGACTTAACAAAACTTAACTTCCTCTCACATTCTTCACTGAGGCTGGGTTTGGACATCTCTTTGCTCACCTACATGCATATAAATGAGAGTGAGAGAAAACTTAGTGAATAATATCAAAATAAAGAAGTTACATGAATGAATTTCGTAATAGACATCAAACGGCCTTAGGCCCATTTATATTTCTATCTAATACATCAAACAGCCTCAGGCCCAAACATATCAAATAGCCTCGTGCCCAATTCATTCTTATCAGACGACCTCGGGCCCAATTTATTCATGTTAGACGGCCTCGGGCCCAATTCATTCATGTCAAACGGCCTTTAGCCCAACCATTCATGTCAAACGGCCTTTGGCCCAATCATTCATGTTTATGCGTATCTCATACTTGAGATCATAATCATGTCATAATCATAATCGCATTCCAACGACCTTATTCAATCATTGACATAAGAATTATTCGTTCATAATTCAAATTAACAAATCTGTGAAACTTATACAGAAGTAAGATTAAAACATCATTACTAAGATATTACTCATAGTGTCCTGCCGATGGATTTGCCCTTGCGTTTGACCCTACACATTTTATAACATATTGGGTCACAAGTGATTCAATCCGTTCTTAATTTATTTATTTCTCTTAGGCCTCTTTCTTATTCTTTTAGTTCATTTACAATGTTCAATGCATGCCTAAGAGTACTTAGAAATGAAAGAGAACGGAAAACAAAACATGAAACAACTTTTTGAAATTTTTGAAATAGAGCTATCCGCTCAAGCGACCTGCAAAGTTCTATAAAAGTACTAGTTGCATGAATTTTACGCTCGAGCGAGATTTTTGACACTTGAGCGAGGAGTCTTGCAAAATAGGGTTAGCTCGAGCGTAAGGTTTGCTGTTCGAGCTACCATGTAATCTTTGTAAAACTTCTGGGAACTCGACTTTCACGCTTAAGCGGACAGGTCGAATTCTGGGTTTTCCAGAATTCTGTTTGAAGCTCAAATCACAATTCCAAAGGTCCAATTTGTGTGTAAAACACTAAAATATGCAAGTATACTCCCAAAAACATATATTTGAAGATAACTTGCAACCATAGTTCAAAATCCATGGGTTTAGCAAATTTCAAACCATAAACTTTATATGTACACAATTCATGTTTTGTATCTTGCATGGACAAGCTCCTAGGCTTGAAATTATGCCTCAATTCATAAAAATTCTTACATGCATGTGTGAAACAACCTTCAATTCAACATGATCAACGTGCTTCACATTCAAATATGCACATTTATGGCTAATTCCTACATGCATGTACATATTAACTTCAAATTCATTATCATCAACTCAACTCTTGCTCTTAATTACATATCTTGTTTGAATGCACTTAATTATAAACTTAAACCCATGAGTTTGAGTTCAATTACTCACCTAGGAGCTTCAATCTTCCAAATTCTAGCTAATTCTTGAGTTAATCTTCTCAAATTCAAGCTTCTTGCTTAATTCCACAATTTTTTCCTTTACTTTCTCTCTAGAACCGTCCCTCTCTCTCTCTAGAGTGTGATTTCAGCTAAGTAGAGAAAATGAGCTCAAAAGAGTGAGCATAAGTGTAAATAGGTCACTTATATATGTTTGCCTAATCAATTTTGATTAAGGCTAATTAATTAAGCTTAGATTAATCAATTTAATTATGTCCGAATCAATTTTTAATTAAATTTCACCATAGGCTCTAAAAATCATGCTAATCACAATGGTGCAGACAATTCCAGTTTCTGTAACCTTTATGGTCTTTAATTTTCAAATTATAGCGGTAAGTTGGATAGATTTTCCTACGCTGAACAGATATAGTTTCAAAAACATAAAAAATCACACAATTACCACCAAAATCACATTAAGCATGTAATCACAATCATAATTAAGGCTAATTAATATAATACAAAACAGGGTTATCACATATTGTGCTTGAGTGGTTGGCCTATATGTGAGTACTGACTTTTCTCACACCACTCGAGCGGTGAAGTATGCGATTGAGCGGTTTTCGCAACTCTATTTAGTATAAAGTGCGTCGTTTGCCCTTTTTAAGGTTGAACCCGTCCAAATTCTAAGAGAGAAGTAAAATACTATGTGTTTTATATTAGAGGGTGTTTATATATAAGCTTTTTTGATGTATGGAAGGTGATCAATTGATCAACGAAATACATATTGACAAATATCAAGGGTTGGTTGTTTTCTTTCATTTCCCAAAATAGAGAGAGGTGTTCATTAGTGAATTCTGAAAAACTTGGACTTGAAGTTTTGGTGGATTTCAGAGTGGCTTATCGTCATGGATTCGACATTGTGTAGATTCAATGTTAGGCAAAGCTCCGAGGTAAAAATGGTAGTGGAAGAGGTGCATTAGGTTCGATTCAATTCGGGTGTAGATTCGCTAGATAATTAAGGGTTCTCGTGTGTAATTCTTTATTTGTCTTCTTAGTGAATTATTTTGTGGTTTTGACTCGTGGTTTTTTTTTATTTTTTATCACTATTGGAGGAGTTTAATTATGATTTTTTTCACATTGAATCGTTATTCCAATTTGTTGTTGATTATTCTATTGTGATTGTTATTTGTTGTTTTAAGTTGAATCATAATCACAAATCACTATCTCGAGGTTTTTTTTGAATTTTTAAATTTAGTATAACAATATCATAAGATCTTAAAAAGAGATAAAAACTTTTATAGAAGGAAGAAACTTGAAAATGACTTTTATTTATTCCACTAATACAGATGCATCACATAACTCATGGAAACATACACAAAGTTTCCATGACATACTTGTGTTATTTTTATATTATTAGTGATTGACACACGCAATCCGTATATAATTAAAATAAGTAAAAATAAAATTAAACTTTTACCATATATGATGTAACGCCCCGAAAATAATTTAATAATTCAACAATAAAGATTAATACAAAATGATATAAACAGAGTATTAGGTTTTCATTAATCAGAGTCTATTTACAAAAGGGTCACATGCATTTCACATTCATAAGCTCTACCCTGAATTTATAGCATGTGACACCAAATTAAATGATCAACGAAATAAATGCCCTACGGGTTTACAACTTTCCAAGACGATGCTTGGTTATAACAAAACGAGTCAGAAGCTCAATACAAAATAAAGCCCTAGGCTTGTACAAAAGCAAATACAAAATAAATAAAAGTGAGCTCTTAGCTCCATAATCCTCCCAAGCTACTGTCTTGGTAGAGATATATCACCGGCACCTGAAAATGGTTTTTCCTAAATAGAATGAGCCAAAACCCAGTAGAAACAATTTAGCACAATATATGAACTTTAACAAGGTTATAAACATGATGCATATGACCAATGCTCAATGATAAAATCATTTACAACCCTTTTTCCTAAACCATATTATGTCAAGTATTATATCCTAGTCCATTTTATATTAATTCATTTCACGTCATTTCATATCTCCTCAATTCATGAGTCATACCCATTGTTATCCAAACAACCCAACTGTGATTACAACTCAGTGGTTTTCTTACTACATAACCATTACACAAACACTTCAATCTGCCATTTTACAAAAATTTCATCCGCGAGAATTGGCACTCATATATACACAATGTTTTTGGGACTTTTACCTTGGACGCACAGGCCAACTTAATTCAATGGAGTGTATCTATTTTCTCCTCCCAAACATAGAGTACATCTACTCTCTCCTCCTAAACATCATACATATACCATGTATTAAACATGGCATATTCAATGACAATCAATAAGAGATTAGTTTCAATTCACCTAATTCTCATGCAAATTCTACAACAATCATGGCTATCCTCTACCGATAGCCCAAAACGGATATTTCTAAATAGATATACAATCTTTAAACAGATAAATTATTCAAATTTCCATAGGTAGGAGATGATACACATCCAACTTCACTATTTATATAAACATTCATTTAATTTCATATTTCCATTTCCAATTTCATTGTTTATGCAAAATAATTACTTGAACATTTTAGGACAAAACCCCATTTCCTTTCAAATCTCATCCCAACCACCAAATCATATATTTTAACACAACACAAGTCCATATTCATTCCCATGATCATTTCCAAGACATCCTTTTTAAAACCCCTCTTTTGAATTTAAACCCCAAACCCTAGGTTTGTTAAAATCACCTCAAAACCCAATGTTTCTCACACATCAAGGAATAGCCAAGTTAAAACTCATAGGAAGTGTAGAGAGTCCCTACCTCAAGCTTAGAAGACCAAAGGGAGAGATGGAGAAACTTCAAAGACGCCGAAACCAAGCTTTAATCGTATCAAAAGAGAACTCTAGAGATGCACTACCTTTTTAACAAGGGCACACGGGTAGGGGGATCACTAGATCTAGGTGGAAATGTAGAGACAAGATGAGTTTTAGAGAAACAGAATCCTGATCTAGAGTTTTGGTGGAAAAAGATATGAAAAAGTGATGTAAAAATGTGCTGCTGTGAACTGATATATGCACAGTTCGCTCGAGTGCAAGAGTTGAAGCTCGAGCGCTGAATACACACATCAGTAGTTTTGCAGACAGAAGAACATCACTCGAGTGCAAGAATGGCCGCTCAGGCACAAACCCGCTCGAGTGTAGGAAACCCCGCTCGAGCATAGAATACACTCTCCCAGTAGTTTTGTAGATCTACAAAAGTACTGAGAGTTTGCAAAGCCCGCTCAAGCGTAAGAAGTGCCGCTTGAGCGGAAGAGCAAAATTCTAGGCAACAAGAGTTGGGAAACCGAACAACCAACCTGTTCTAAACACAACCACAACAATCCCATTGCCAAGTTTAAGGGAAAAGAAGATAAGCAAGACTTATTCAACAGTATGAAACCAAGAAACCCGTACCCAGATTACAACAAGGGTTGGATTAAAATCGGAATCGCTATATATGATATGTCATGTAAGTGGTAAAAGTCTTATTTATTAATTTCAAGGTTTAAGGTTCAAGTCCTACTCTTGTTAACTATTTAATTTTAATTTTTATTTTTATATTTGAAATTGGAAAATGAGGACATGTGGCATAAGGAGAAGTCACCAAAATGGAAAGTACTATAGGCCGCAAATTTTTTACCAAATGAATGAGTAAATGTCTCACATGACCTCACACCCATGTGAGACATTTGGTCATGCATTTGATAGAAAATTTTGTATCCTTAACATTACCCCACCAAAATTAGTGAGTTGTTGACTTTTAGTACTGTCCTTTCCAAATTTTTTTTACAGTATAGCTTCAGACCCTGAAAAATCGTAACAATAAAAAAAAAAGAGGGAAAAAAGAGAACAATAAGTGATGTTATTTTGATCGACAACTTGTTGGCTACATATTTTGTATAAGCCAATTGCAGCTTAACATGTGGCTCGTAAAGGGAAATTTGGGGAATCTATGTAAGTCTCCAGTTAGCAACAGACACGTGGCAACTTATGTTGGTAACAATCGATCTGCGCAGCATTGGAGTAGTTAGAAGGCGTAAGGTGACGTGGCCCAATGGTTACTCACAATTCAAATTCAAATTCAGGAGGGACGTACTACAATAATGGCGTAGTGGAAGCAAACTGTTCAGGGCCATGACTAGTGATCGTGGGAGGGCATTTCGATGGTTGAAAGACCACTTTGACAGTTACCATTAGAGGGTATAAATAGATCAGAAGGCTAATAGAAGAAGAATCAGACTCAGATCCATAAACCAGTTATTTACATTATATATATATATTTTTCCAGTTTTTACATTTCTTCTTCTTCAATTCCTTTCAAGTAGTCTGTTGATGTAAAACCCTTCGAGGCTGTGAAAGTGTGAAGGTATCATTGTAAGTTCTTATTAATTAATGAAATTCCGTTCATGAAAATATTTTTATCCATTGTCATTGTCAATATCTTTAATTTTCTCCTAAGCAAAGCCACCAGTAAAAGTCCTCTTCATTGAGGCTGAAAGAACTTTAACACAATTGTCTGATAATTGGTTGACAATTAAAATTTATGTAATGACTTACTGATCCTTGCTGGCATGCTTAAAATTACATTATTAACCTTCGAAAGCCAAAAAAGCCAACATATATTTTTTGGCACGCTTGGTAGGACTTGAAAAATGGCCAGACGTTGAGCAAGAGGAGAAAATGAACACCTCGACAAAGGTGTAGAAGGAACTAATATAGAGGAAAATGTTGAGCCACATATTGAAAATGTGGCTACTTCAAACAATCCTCCACAATTGGTTGAAGAAACCATTACTTCAGGGTATACAACCCAAGTCTAGAATATTGGGCAAGGCCAAGAAGCTGGCCCTTCAACTGTCTCATTCACACAACCAGTTAATCAATGGGGAGGTTTAGTGGATATTATGGGACAACAGTTAATGTACACAATGGAGAGGTGGGTAGTATCCTTTTTGGATCGAATGCATACCTATCAACCACCCATCATTAGACAAGCTGAAGAAAACATAAATCTGCTTCGGTAGCAATTGGCTCGAAATAGACAACCTACATAAAATAATGGGCAAAATAATGGTCAAACCAATAATCAAACACCTGAAAGACTAGTACCAGTGCCCTACTCTTGGTATGAGCCCCTTCCTAGAATACTAAAAGGCCAAAACATGTCTATACCTACCAACGAAGCCATAAATATTGGTGGAGTAGGATCAATACAAGGAAATGGCAGAACATATACTAATCTCATGTTCGAAGCTATACGCGGGGGGTTGGATGGGATTCTTGCAATTGGAAGAGAAACAGTGCATGTTTCTCCTTCAGCTGTTCCTTTTGCAGTGCCTTTTGTAGACCAGGTACCTGCCTAAAGGGGTTAGCCATATCTTTAAGCTTACCAGGCACAACAGGGACAACTAGTCCCAAATATGCCTTTGCTTGGACTAAGGGGACTCTAAGCACAAGTGGTTCCTCTAAACCCAGTGTTTGCGCCCCTAATAGTGGCTCAATTAGCACCAAACATGGTGTCTAGAGATCACATTGCTGATATAGTAAGAGAAATTTGCGGACCCAGTCCAGACTCTTGTCTATAGAAAGCCTTACCCAAAATGGGTAGATAGGCTACACGAGTACCCAAGGGGATATAAAATACCAGATTTTGCCCTTTTTTATGGAAATGGAAACCAGTCAACCATTGAACACATTGCCAGATTTACAGGCCAATGTGGTGAGTTTACCAATAATGATTATATGAAACTACGACTTAACTTTACACTTGGTTCTATTCAAACTTGGCAACAAATGGAGGAAGTCTTTCATGCCTAGTTTTTCCAAATAGAACCTGAGGTTTCCATGGTAGACTTGGAAAGATTGAGCCAAAGGCCTGATGAGAAGGCTGCTCAATTCATTGCTAGATTCAAAAGAGCACGTAACAAATGTAGGGTTGTTTTACCCAAACCTGAATTTGTTAGATTGGCCCAAAATGGGCTAGAATTCAGGCTTCGAAAGAAGTTTGATTCAATAGAGTTTCGAGATCTAGTGGAACTTACTTATAAAGTTTCTAGATATGAAACCTTACTTGAAGAAGAACAAGACTGAAGCAATGTATCCTATAGGACCCATTATAGGGACCCTAACTCTGAAATTGATGCAACAGAGATCATAGAAAAAGAGCCTATGACCTGTGAGGCATTGATTCAGAAAGATACTACAATTGACCAACAATTTAAAAGGAAAAACCTTCATAGGAAATATTCTTTTGACATAACAAAAGCAAATGACATATTTGATCATTTGCTAGCAGCACATTTCTTAAAGTTGCCTACGGGAGTTAAGATCCTAACTTCTAAAAAACTTAAAGAAAAATTGTACTGCAAAAGGCATAACTCTTGGTCCCACTCAACTAAAAACTATATTATTTTTTGAGAAATTGGAGAGGCAGTAGCTAATGTTAGCATACTAGATTTCCAGAATCTCTCTTTGAAGGAATTGGAAGAAGTCAATGTGCAAATGCATGTTGCTAGCCAAGCTACCTTCAGGAAGAACATAAAAGGTTCACCAGCCAGTGGACAAAGCTTTGTAGGCCAAAGGGATAGCTCCAGCGAAGAAACATTGGATGATGACTCTCTCGAAGCAGCTGTAATGCAGAGAATGTGTCCCAGGTGCAGGTTGAGTTATAAATGGTTGAGGGGGCTCTCAACTGATGGGAAACAATACTACAAAGATGTGCAGAAAGGCCGTAGGCCAGCCAACAATTATGGCAGGAGGCCATTTCCAACTGGTTCTAGGCAGCAAACACCCTTGGTTGGACCTCCAGACACCAGGAATCTGTCAAGAGGTAAGAGGCCTGTGTATGAGATTAGGCCACATGACTACTACAGGACAGTCAGCCAGCCTAAAAAAAATCCTGAATTTAGCTCAAGACAAGGCACCAAAGTCAATGATTGGCCCTCAAAGAAACCTTCGAAGACTGTTTCAAAGACAAGAGTAGCAAGCCCACCAACTGGAACAATAGGAACATGGGTGCCAGGGGTACCTGATTGGTTTGTCAAGCAAAACAAACCAAAAGTGATGCCTACCTAGGAAAGGATTTTTGAAGGAAAAGAAAAGAGAAGGAAGATCCAACGAAGGTACACCCAGTGCCAAAGAGATTTGAAGGAGAATGAAGAAAGTACTTCCTTAGCTCAGTCAAAAGGCTAGATAGGAGAATGAGAAGGTTCAAGACTTGGTCCTAAGATCAAGATGAGTGCCAGCAGAGAACAAGTGGCCAAAGTTCATGTTGAACTAAGAACCAAAGAAAAATCCAGTCTAGCAGGCCTAAAAAAGGCCTTCATGCAGAGTGATGATGAGACATATAAAGGAATTGAACCAGACCAAGAAAAGGTATTGGCTGAAGAGGAAATGTTTGAAGCTCTTATGGATGAACAGACCTTCATGGTTAAAATTCCAACAGAGGTAGACCATCAACAAACTGCTTTGAAGGAACCTGCTAATATTGAGGTACCAGAATGCAGTATGGCTAATGCTTCCCAAGCATCAGAGCAAACTAATATGGAAGGAGAGCAAACCCAGCCAGTAGTACAATTTGGCTCATTCCCTCAAATGCCGGTTAGCATGGTTTATGTCCTGCCTCCAGAGTTTCAAGCTGAGGAGAAGAACCACAAAGGCCAGGAGGGTGATCCTATTCTAGTTTTTAGTGGGGATTCATAAACCAGCTGTAGACACCCCATTTTTGACAGCCCTCAAGACTTGGGCGTTACTGATGGTTTACTTGGTGGAGAAAGGTGTGCAGGGCGAAGGTTCAGTTTCTTCGGCAAGGAGAGAGACAAATCTCAACTTCACACCCCATTTTGGACCGAAGTTATTTTGGATGGTTTTTAGACCTTAGAACCCTCTGTTTCAAAACATTTTTGAAATAAAGTTTCTACAATGTTCCGAGGCTCACATTTTGTCAAATGATGCGCTTTTCGATAAACCGAGCAAGGACAAAGTGGAAATGAATGAAAGAGAGATGAAATCTTTGAAAAATCTTTCAGAGCACCTCGTTTAGGGGTTTAGAGTTGAAGAAAAGAGGAGAAGAGAGAAGAAACCTAGTTGGGGAAGAAGTTGGGTATGAATCGCTAAGAGAGAGTCGAGTGGTCCTCGCTAAATTAGGCTTGTCTATCTATGCACTTGGAGTTAAGCTATGAGGCCACTACCGTTGGAAATAAGACTTCTGGGGCTTTGTTTTGCACTCAAGAATCTCCTAAAGCCGAGTCCGGATGGGGGAGATATGATTGGTTGAAGTTGGGCATCATCCCGGTTGGACCGAAACTGAGCAACCTTTACCAAAACAAGCATAACTTTTTGCACAGTTGAAATTTTGATTCAAGGCTGGTGCCATTGGAAAGCTTACTTCCGGGGCTTCAATTTGACACAAGAATGACCTGAAAATGAGTTCACATGAAGGAGTTATGCCCGTTTGAAGTTGGACCTACAGAGTAGATTTTTCCTGCTGACCAACCAGAACAGATGGCCGACCGACCAAATAGATGGCCGACCGACCAGTTAAAGTAGCCGGCCGACCAATTTTGCTGGCCGACGACCTTCCGGTGTATTCTACAGATTGAATGGATGCTAGCTGTGCCAGCTGGAGGGCACAGACTGGATCCTCCATACACGTGTATGGAGGATCTTTGCTCTTGGTTTGAAGCTTCTAAGAGAAGCTTTATTCTCTTGGCTCTATAAAGGAAGGCTCCCCTCTCCATATACCAGGTTTAGAACTTGGTTAGGGCATATACACATATATCCCTCTTTGTCTCTCTATATCTCCTCCATTTCAACTTCAAAGTGTAAGGTTCTTGGCTCCATTACCCTACACCTCATAACCTAACCTCTCCATCATCCATCCAAGCATCTTGGAGCTTGTTTTCAGAGGCTAAGGGACTGGTTTTTAGGACCAAAGGCTGTTGGAGTTCTTGGCTACAAGGGTAACACACTCATCTCCCTTTTTAAGGCTTATCTTGCTTCATAGATTAGCCATACTTGCAAGCATTTTCGAGCTTTGTCATAAACTGAAAAAGGTTTTATTTTGAGCTCCTCTTAAAGTTTGATTAAGGATAATTTTCTGTTTGAGGCCATCTATCTCCTTGTATGCTCCATCCCTCTTTGTAGGCTTATTTTGCTTCATATCTTAGCCCTACTTGTGAGCATTTTCGAGATTTTTCATGAACTAAAAAAAGTCTTATTTTGAGCCCCTCTTGAAGTTTGATTAAGGGAATTTTTATGTTTGGGGTCATCTTCCCCTTTGCATGCTTCATTTCCTCATGATTAGGGCTATACCTTAGAGCATTTGCATTGGCCTTGGTTTGGCCTCTTAGACACTGAAATCCAATGGATTTTCAGTGGCTTAGATGTATTTTTGAGAGCTAAAATCAGAGGGGGGTGACCCCCTCTCTCCTTGTCTTGTTTGTTGGCCTTTTTGGCCTTCCAAAGGACCCCCATTTGCATGTTGTGAAGTCACTTTTCAGGGCCTATTTGGTGAGTTTTAAGGTCTTCCTTGACTCTATCCGGAGCCCATTTTGCCATATTTTATGTTTATCATGCATGTGTGGAGCAATCCTCCTTAAGGCCTTTCAAGGGGACCATTCATTGTATACTTCCTTGAGCCATTTCGGGGCCTTTTTGGTGAGTTTTAGGGCTGTCATAACTGAGTTCTAGAGCTGGCTTTGCTATGCTAAGTGTCCTCGATACATGTGTTGAGTAACCCCTTGCATGGCCTTCCAAAGGAGCTCATCATTTTTGCATGCATTGGATGCATTTCAGTGGTTATTTGGGCATATTTTAGCATATCATGTTCCTTTTTTTGGCTGATTTGGTGACCTCTCTCGTGCTTCATATACATGCCATGTAAACCATGCTTACTAGCCTAGGTTGCATGTTGTTTTAGCCCTTCATGTTAGCACTTTTGGGCCATGCTTGGAACTGATATTGTGCTTATTTTGGACTACCTTGGCTCTATTTTCATGCCTTATGATCAAATAATGCTTGCTTTGTATACTTGTGGTTCAATGCATTTGCCTAGTTTTGAGTTTCGGGGCTTATTTCATGCATTGGGTGACATGTTTCCATGATTCGGGACCATTGAGCATATTATTTCAGAGCTGGAAATTGCATGTTTGTATGCCATCTTTCATCCCTTGCCATGCTTTGGTAGAGTGGCATTTGATGCCTTAGGACCGGCCCCTTGCATCGTGCATGTTTGCATGTGTTTCGATTGTCTCATTTTCATCATATGGCCACTGATTTTGGCATGCTTGTGAGCTATCCATGTTAGTTTAAGTCCATCATCGCATGTTGTTGTATGCCATGTATGTTTACATGTTTAGGTTGTGTGCCTATTGCATATTAGATGCATTGCATAATCATGTTGCATTAGCCTTGCTTGCATGCTTAGGTTGCATTGCATTGTGCATGCATCCCTTCCCTCTTGATCAAGCATGATAGAGGTTGGAGCCTTTGATGTGTTTTGTGTGTGCATTTCATTTGATATTGAAGTTGCACACTTGACTTTTGGGTCATCATGCATTGAAATGCGTGATTGATGGCCCGAGGATCGAGGGCCACACTCCCTTGAGTCCATTACATGATTGGGAGAGTGGCTATGCACACATTGCTTTGAAATTCCATGCCATACACTGCTTGCCCTCTGCTGCTGTCAACTGCAGGATTCTGCAGGAAGCAATGGCCGACAGGCCACATACAGTGCCGACCGGCCACCAAAGTCCAGCCAGTGACACCATCTTTGGCCGATAACCTCATTCCCATGGCCGGTGGCCTTTTGCCTTGGCCGGTGGCACTCTACTGCACTCAGAATGAAGTTCAAAGCAGTTCTGGAGACTTTCATAAATTTCAGAGGGGTGAGGCAGTGTAAACAGAGGCAACAGTGCTATGGCAGCAAGTTTCCGGGCGAGACGAGTCAAGCATGCATCATTCATGCATTCCGAGGTGGGGCTGTGGCCACCTTCTTTCCGCATTTAATTTGTTAATTAATTAGAAGTTCTGTAATAATTAATTTAGTATTATTTATTCGGACTGTAATATTTATTCGGACCCCCCCCGAGTGAGGGCAATTGTGTAATAAGTGTGCGTGAGTGTGTGTATGTCTCCTAACCCCACGTCTTTTTTCCCTTTTATTTACTATCTTTCGATGGTTAGTCTAGGGCATGCTTCAATTAGCATACAGTATGATAGCATGTTTGCATCCATTCATTCGTTTTGCATGCATCGGGCTCGGCGCATCATTCTAATTGCATTTGTGTTTCAATTCCAAATTGAATACGTGTTAGTTGTAGCATTTCACATGTCATTGTAGATTAGTCGAGCCTATCTTAGTTACATTTTGCATGTGTTGCATTAGCCATCTTAACATGAACTAGGATCATGCATATGATTACTAACTAGTTTCTGTTTTGGCTCGGAGTACTCGGTAAGTTCTCATGCTTTAGCATCCTTGCATGCGTGTGAGTGTTGCCATGACAGCATGCTTACCATGAGGCTATTTGCTTATGTAATATAACTGCTAGAATGCCTGTGGATGGAGGTTGAATTACCTGAATTGGAATAATACATTAAAACTTTGAGTTTTAAGCCCACTGGATAGTGGCAAAACCATTTTTTCTAAAGCCCACTCGAGGGTGGCAAAACCTGCATTTTAGCCTATTTACGAGTAGCAAACCATTTTCAAAACAAACATGCAATGTTTTGTTCCAATTTAGGCGATTTGATCTATACTTGTTTGCTGTGCGCATAACATAGTAATTCTAGGCTATTAACCGGAATAAGAACGCATAATGTTTTCAAAACAAGATATCATGGTTAGTAGAGGCCGATCTTTGATCGGGCGAGCGGGGGTGCTCACGAAGTGACCTTCCCCAATCGTACCCAAGTTCCCAAGCCGAGGCAACTTTGGTGATGACGGACAGGTGGCCTTAGGCAAACGAATCAGGGTTTCCTAAATTCTCCCAAAATAAATATTTAGGTGGCGACTCTGTATCTAGCAAAGTAGTCCATGTTTGGCACTTCTTTACAAAAAATCTGTTTTCAAAAACGATTTGCCGGATTTGGACTCTTTGGTTCAGATTAAGAACCGTGACAATTTGAGTCCTGAATTGTAGTAGACCCACAGACGAACAAAACGGGATTTCCCTCCCGGGACATTCAGGGACGTCTACACCAGCATGGTCTAAGATCAATTTGAGGTAGCCCGGCCTATGGAAACTGATGAAGAGAGTGAAGAGGTAAGCATTAACCTCTCATATCCCTTCGAATACCCTATAATATCCATGACTCAACATGTTAAGCCCCTGTAGATTAAGGTTTATTTCAATAGAATAGAAATGGGCAGAGTACTGGTGGATAATGGGGCAGCACTGAACCTGTTTCCACGATCCTCCTTGAAGAAGTTGGGGAAAAGAAATCCCAGGTTGATTCTAACAAGCACAACCATTACTGGTTTTGCTAGAGATGGCTTAAGGCATTCTGCCTATCAACCTGAGTGTGGGAACCAGGGATTGTATGACATCATTTTTTGTCACAGATAGCAATGCCAAATATAATGCTTTTCTTGGCAGGGATTGGATCCATACAAACAAATCTGTGCCTTTTTCTTTGTATCAAAAGATAATGATAGCAATAGGCAATGGGGAAACAGAGGAGATCAATGTAGATTTACAACCCTTTATTGCCTGTGCAAATTTTTCCAGAAGTGAAGCTGTACATTGAAGGGGTGGTACCACTTAGTGTATTGATGAAGTCTGATGTAATAGCCAAAGTGATGGCTAATGAAAAAGTGGCACACTTGAAGCATCTAGTACAGGAGAGTGCTGATGAGGAGTTCGTCATCAAAGATGCCTGGTTGTAAGCAAAAGAATCAAGGTCAAGAAGCCAGACCTTTGGTTTTAATCAAATTTTCAACATTGGACATAATGGCAATAGTCCAGAAGGTGTAGGAAGAAAAGAAAGAAGCCATGGTGATTGGCTGTAGTCAGGGACAACAAGAGGCAAGACCTTTGGTTCTTGGTAAGTATTGTGCATTGGACATTGAAACTAAAGTCCAGGAAATACTGGAAGAAGAGGCTCTTTAGACAAATTTTGTCTATGAAGAAGAGAGTAAAGATGTTGAACCAAACATGGTAAGAGCAGAACAAGATGAAAGGGTTGCTTTGAAGGTAGAAGAAGTCAAAGGGGGAGATTCAGTGAGTGCTCAAGTGCAAGATCCCTTGGAAGAAGTCAACCTAGGGGGAGGTTTAGTACAATAACCCACTTACAGCAGTTTTTGGTTAGATCCTATTGACAGGAACCAGTTGTTGGTTGTTTTGAAACAATATAAAGATTGTTTTTTTTGGTCTTATGAGTTGCCTGGGTTGGACAGGTCATTAGTGGAACATAGGCTCCCAGTGAAGTTAATTTCTAGCCACACAAGTAGAAACCAAGACGGATGAACCTTGAAGTGGTTCAAAAGGTCAAAGAGGAGATTATTAGGCTCCTTAAAGTAGGCTTCATCAGAACATCCAAGTATATTGAATGGTTGTCTAATATTGTGCCTGTGGTAAAAAAAAATAGCAAGTTGAGGGTATGCATTGATTTCAGAAACTTGAATTTGGCAACTCCTGAAGATGAGTACCCCATGCCTATAGTTGATTTATTGGTGAATAGTTCTGCAAGACACAGGATTTTGTCTATAGCAGATGATGATGTTCACAAGATAGCTTTCAGGTGTCCTGGAAACATTGGCACCTTTGAATGGGTTAAGATGCCATTTGGATTGAAGAATGCTGAAGCAACATATCAGAGGGCAATGAACACTATCTTCCATGATCTCATTGGAGGATACTTAGAATAATATATTGATGATATCGTTGTGAAATCCCAGTCCATAGAGGAGCATTTGGTTCACTTGTCAGTAGCTTTCAAAAGAATGAGAGAATTCCAGTTGAAACTCAATCCTCTCAAATGTGCTTTTCATGTATTAGCTGAAAACTTCTTGGGGTATGTAGTACACAAAAATGGAATACAGATTGATCAGAACAAAGCTAAAGCTATCATTGAGGCCAAATCTCCATCACGTAAGAAAGAATTGCAAAAATTCCTTAGTCAGGTTAATTTCTTTCGAAGGTTTATTTCTAACACTGCTGAAAAAACTAAAGGGTTTTCTTCTTTGTTGAAGTTAAAAAATGAAGAAGAATTTGTGTGGATAACAAAGCATCAAGCTACTTTCGAAGGAATCAAAGCCTATTTGGCCAAGCCTTTAGTATTGATGCCACCTATAGACACCCCATTTTTGATCGCCTTTACGACTTGGACATCACCACTTGTACACCCAGTAATGAGTGTATATGCTTGTCAAGTACTCGAAGTCCTTAGCAAAATGCCACAGCTTTGAGCCTTTCAAACCCTACACACCTGTTGCCTTATTTTTTGAACCAAAACCAAAGTTTTTCAAGCCTGAAACCTCTTGTGGCTTGCCAGCCACTACTATTGGTGGTTGGCCAGAGATTTTGGCTGCCGGCCACAAGTGTGTTTTGCAGATATTTTTCTGCCAATTGTGTCAGCTGTTGGCACAGATGCATGCACTTGCTTACGTGTGTATGTTTTGATATTTTTGAGGGAGTGTGATGGTTTTCTATATATAGAGGACCTCCCTTCGTGCTTTCAATGTTAGAAAATTTTGGAGCAAATTATTTTCTCTCTTTCTCTCTACAATTCTCTCTCTCTCTCTCTTGCAAATTTCTTGAACCTTTGTCTATACACTTTAAACCAAACCTTACCATCTTTGAGTTGAGGTACTTTTGAGCCCTTTTTGAGCTCTTGAGGGTGTGTTTGTGTTGAATTGTTGCTTGGAAGTGCTCTCCTCTTCAAGAGGTATAAGGCTTAATTTGTTTCCTTATTTTGTTTGCTATTTTCTTACTGTTTTCTTATTGTTTTCCTATTGTTTTTCTACTATTTTTGGGCTGTGTAAGCTCTATAATTTTGGGTTGAAACTTGTTGTTTAAGCCCTTAAAGGGTGGAGGGGTGGTTCACCTCTCTTTCTACCGTACTTCTCTAGCCTTTACCCTTGTGTTTCCTGCCTTTACACTATCTTTTTTTGAGCTTTTTAATACTAATTTTCAGAGTTATTTCAGTGGCTAAAATGCTATTTTGAAGTCCAAAAATGGAGGGGGTAGCCTCCCCTCCTTGTGTCTTGCTTACTAGCAGCACACTCCATGTTTTAGCTTATTGTTCTAGCTATTCTTGTCTTAATTCTAGCATTTTTTAGGACGAATTTAGCACTGTTTTAGAACTTTTTTTTATCTTCTTGTTGCATTTAAACTTTGTATTGCATGCTTGTCGTGTAATTTTTCTCATAGGTTTGGTGGTCTAGGCCTTAGCCACCATCTTATATGAGTTAATAGCACTTATTTATGGCTTTCCATATTTGTGATCACCTTTAATCACCTCTGCAACCTCCTTCCTTTCTTAGCTTTTGCTTTGCTTTGAAAGTTGGTTCAAACTAGTTGCTTGTTTAAAGCATGTGATTGAGGTCTAATTCTTAATGGTTTAATCTCTTTGGGGGTTCATTACCAACGGCATGACACTTCCTCATGCCTTAAACCAACTCTTGGTTTGATACTTCTTTCCATTAGAGGACTTAAAGCTCACCTTTGGACTTAAATTGCTAAGGAATGGTTGGTAATTAAAATGGAGTAATAAAATTGAGGACTAAAAATGGTGCAAGATAATAACTTGGTTTGGGTTCAATCGGACGTTAATTGAACCCTTGAGTCTTGAATCGTTTCATACTCATTAGTGATGTAACGGTTCAAGAGTCATTGTCAACCATTTCCCTTGATAAATCCATGATAGGGAGGAGGTTTGAGAGTATTATTTGTTGCATTTATTGAACTTGCGCACTTTGGTTCATAGGCCATCATGCAATGAAATTGCATCTATTGATGGTTTGTAAATCAAGTTTACTACTCCTTTAAGCTGTTTGATGATAAGGAGGGGTAAGTTGTGCAAACAACCCTTGAGAATACCCTGTGCTTGCTCTGTTTGCTCTCTGTTGTAGTAGGAAGAACCAGACATCAATAGCCGGTAGGCCACTACTTGGGGACGGCAGGCCATCATTTGTGGCTGGCAAGTGTAGACAGTCCATTTTTGACCATCCGCAAGACTTGGGCGTCATTGTTTGTGCACGCGATGATTGTGCCTGTTTGTGTTCATTTTGAGCTCCCGAAGTCCTCAGGGGACTGCCCTGTCTTTGAGCCTTTGAACTTTATTCTTTTTGTGCCTTGTTTTGGACCAAAACTTCGTGTCTGGACCTGTTGGTGACCTATCAGCCACCCCCAAGGTTGTCGGCCATGGGAGGCTTCTGTCGGCCATAAGTGTGGCTGGTTGGCTACCAATGGTGGCCGACTGCCACCAGTCTCTTTTTTCAGATATTTCCAGATATTTGTTGCCAGTTGTGCCAACTGTTGCTCACTGAGCTGCATCTTCATACACGTGTATGGTGAGATGTATCTAAGCTCAAGACTTGTTTTTCTATATATAGGGGGGGTTCCTCCCCCATTTTGGAGGGTTAGAAGATTTAGACCAAAAATACCTCTCTCTAGATTTCTCTCTCTCTCTCTCTCTCTCTCTCTCTTGATATTTTATGCCTTGTAGCTTGTTTCCTCTACACTCTTGCACATTAACCATTAACCAAACACTCTCACCTTTGTGCTAAGATAACTTGGGACCTAGTTTGAGCTCTAGAAGGAGGTTTGAGCTTGAATTTGTGGCTGTTTTGTACTTTGCTTCAAAGGTATAGAACTTACCTTGTTTAAGCTTGCTTTAAATACTTGCTTTGTAATCTTTTTCTGCTATTTTAAGGCTGGTTTTTGGCATGTAAAAAGTTCTGTTTTGGAGACCTAAAAGTGATGGTTTGAGCCCTTTTGAGTTAGGGGGTTGTCCATCCCTTTTGCTTCTTAACTTGTTAAGCTTTTTGTACCATTTTTCATCACTTTGAAAACAACTTTTTTGGGCCTTTTAACCACTGAATTTTAGAGATTTTTCAGTGGTAAAAACCTTATTTTCAAGTCCAAAATTGGAGGGGTTAGCCTCCCCTCCTTGTGTCTTGTTTGCATGCCTAGTTAGCTTCATCAGTTAGCGTGTTTTTCTAGCTTACCTTAGCACTAGTCCAGCATGTTTTTGCCTCTGTTTTGACCTATTTTGGCTCTGTTTTGGGCTAGTTAGTTCAGTTGAGGCTTGTATTGCATAGTTATAGTGTAATTTCCTTCATTGGCTTGATGTTTTAATGCTTTAATCATCATTGTTTTGAGTTGATAGCATGTTTTAGTGTTGTTTTGCACTCCATTTCAGCACTTAAAATCTCTGCAGCCTCCCTTCATTCTTCACTCTTTCGTTTGCTTTGAAAGTGGTTTCAAACCACTTGTTTGCCTAAAGTGTGAAATTGAGGTGTTGCACCTAATGGTTTAATCCCTTAGGGGGTTTATTACCAACAATATAATGCCTCTTTCATGTCCAAAGCAACTTGTGGTTTGAGCCATCTTCCCATTAGAGGACACTCACTTTTGGACTTAATTGACTAAAGAAAGGCTTTGGTAATTAAAATGAGTAAACAAAATTGGACAAGTAAAAGAGGCAAGATAAGCATCTTTTGTGTTGCATTGCATGTGTTCGAATCGGACGTTAATTCGAACACAAGAAAAATGGGACATTTCATACTCAAAAGTGATGAAATGTGCCACTTTCCTTGGTCACCATCACTCTTGATCATGCATGATAGGGTGGTGGTCTTTTTGAGTCTTGTTATGCACTCATTAAACTTGTACAAACTTGGTTCTTTGGCCATCATGCATGGAAATTTCTTGATTGGTGGTTTGAGAACCAAGAGTTTCACTCATTTGAGCTTGTTTGATGATAAGGAGTGTAAACAATAAACACAAACTTGTGAGAATACACTGTTTTGCTCTGTCTGCTCTCTGTTGCAGTAAAAAGAGGAGTTCATGTCATCAGTGGCCGACCGGCCACCACCAGTAGCCGATCAGCCACCATTGGTAGCTGACAGGCCCCCTGTCAGCCACCAATGAAAATTGCACAGTGTGTTCCAGAGGTGAAATAGAGGTATTTTGGAAGTTGGCAGAATTTTTGGTGTTCAAATGTGCAAACAAAGGCTCGCAGCAGCAAAGCAGTGGCTTTCTCGGGTGGAGGAACCGAACATGCATGCATCCCTCATTTCCCGAGGCCGTTTAGTTAACTTGTCTAGTTAATTAGTTGATTAATTCATGTTGTAATTAATCAGTCTAGTTGTTTTGTAATTAATTAGTTAAGTACCTAGCTAGTTAGTTAGTTTGTAATATTCAATTAACTAGAATAGTTAACTCCTTTCAATTGTTGTAATAATTAGTTAGCTTAATTAGCGTAGCTAGTTGGTTAGCTTATTCATTCGGACCCTCCTTCGCGAGGGTATAATGTTGTAATAAGTGTGCGTGTGTGTGGGTATGTCTTTCAACCCCACGCCTTTCTCCCTTTTATTTAATCGCTTTCGATGGTTAGATTAGGGATATTTTCAATTAGCATACCTTATGCTTGCATGTTTGCATCCATTCATTTGTCTTGCATGCACCGAGGCTCGACGCATCATTCAAACTAAATTGTTGTTTCAATATCTTATTTGAATACGTATTTTATCGCATGTTGCTCAAATGAATCCATATGCTATCTTAGTAGCCGAGCCTATTAATTGCATTATCGCATGTGTTGCATTAGACGCTTAACATAGGATCATGCATATTTCTAACTAGTTTTTTGTTTTGGCTTGGAGTACTCGGTAAGATTTTACGCTTTAGCATCCCTGCATGAGTGTGATTACCATGTTGCCATGTTTCGCATGCTTACCATGAAGCTATGTGCTTAAATGCTAAACTGCACGAATGCCTGTGGATGAAGGCTTGTTGTTTGAATTGGAACAATTCAATGAATGTGCGTTTTAAGCCTACTTTGTTGAGTGGCAAATCATGTTTTAAGCCCACTATATTTGGTGGCAAATCCGCATCTTTTAAGCCCACTTGAGGGTGACAAATTCAAACCATTTTTTGCAAACAAACATGACTTGAAATGTTCCAATTCTTGCGATGTAGTCTATACTTGCATGCATGCGCATCACATAGTAAGGTTAGATTAATAATCAAAATAAGAATGCGTAATGTTTATAAAAGAACATATCATGTTTAGTAGAGGCCGATCTTTTGATCAGGTGAGCGGGGGTGCTCATTTCATGACTTTCCCCCCTCGTACCCAAGTTCCTGAGCCGAGGCAACTTTGGTGATGACGGACACGTGGCCTTCGGTACGAGTCAGGGTTTTCTAAATTTTCCCAAAAATAAAACATTTAGGTGGCGACTCTGTATTTGGCAAAGCAGTCCAATTTTGGCATTTTTATTCAAAATCAATTTTCCAAAAGATTTGTCGGATTTGGATTCTTTGGTGTTTATCAGTTTCACATTGCACTTGTGAGATTAGATTCAGAACTGCGGGAGTCCGAACTGTGAGGCCTTCTTTTCAAACGCTTTCCAAAAGGTGGGGCGTGTAAAAAGACGAGTCCACAGTTTCTGGCGACTCTGCTGGGGACTTAGAGAACTTGACTCGAACTCATGATATGACTTTTTATCTACACTTATGTGTTTCTTTGCATTTGCATTTGCATTGGTACACTTAAGTCACAGTGTTTGCTATCTGCTATTCCTGAGTGGTTTGCGGAGGCTTGCTTGGAAAAGCTTGCCAAAAGGCTGATCGGTTGCGGGCTCTACCACGATAGGAACACAACCCTTGGATCTAGACTATCACTGTACCGTTTGATCCTTCTTTCACTTCTCAGTGTTAGGTGTGAGAGGTATATTAGGTGGTCTTGTTGAGGTACCCTTTTTGACTAATCAACCTAGTTGCATATCGGAAGCCATAGAGACTGTTCCAAACTAGGACAGGTTGCTCACCCGAATGCAGGAATTGTTTGAAACCGCTTGTTTGCGTAGTGAACCCCTAGTTCTTGACGAAATTAGGACAGGGTAACCCTACCCCATCATAGGGGTTTTTTGGCTCTCACTTGCTTGATACATGCTTTTAGAGTAAAACTCTGCAGGAATGTATGTATCAGTTGCAAGTCTGGGTATCAGTTTGAGGGTATTAGTTTCGGGAGGCAGAAATTCAGTGTTTGAGTACAGCTCTCCAGCTTATGATTGCAACTGCGTGTTGTTTCTGTTTGAACCAAGGTGCTGTGCGGTTTCTGATTTTTGTTTCTTTTTGCTTTATTCTCTTTTTGCAAGGTAGTCTTTCACCATTACTTCAGACGATTTTGTTACCCCCCAAGCACTCTGGACCTGAGTTAGAAGGATTTGTAGATTTGGGGATCTAGTTAGGGGACAGCCAATGTTTGTTTCACTCCCGCCGGTTACTAGACGGAGAAGGATTCGACAGAACTCGCCAATTCAACAGTCACCGTTTACCTCGCCTGTGCCCAGTTAGGCCTAATCATCTACTTCTACTCTAGACAAAGAGTATTCACTGGTTCTGGCAATTCAAAGTCCTCCAGCCAACATGGAAGACATGCTTCACCAACTCCAACAGACCATTGAGAACATGAAGCTGGATGTTGCCCGACAAGCTGAGACCACAGCCCGTCAGGCCGAGGTAGTAGCCCACCAAATAGAGGTAATAGAAAGGCTTTAACAACAGCAGCTGCAACCTGTAGTAGCCTCCACATCTCATGCACCCCCAGCAGGAATTTCGGCCTCGGGGTCACGATCAATGTCCAGGAAAATATAGGCATTCAAGCGGATCCTATCCCGCCTCAAACCTCCAAGGCACCAGTTTACCCCACAGAGGCGCCGTTTGAATTCGAGGTCGACCCTACTACACTGAAAGTGAGCAAGCTGGAAAAGCTCTTTAAGCGGGCACAAGGTGTGAATTCGATCCCTGATATAGAGGATGGCTATACTGATTCGGCAGTGACTTTCCTAGACAGATTCCAGATGCTGCATATAGACCGGTTTGATGGTTTCGGGGATCCTATGGTCCATCTACGGCTATTCTCTAACATCCTACGACCCATGGGTCTTACTAGACTATAGAAGTTGTCGCTCTTTGGCCGGACCCTGTCGGGTATAGCGGCTATCTAGTATGCTAAACTTGAAGACTCTGTGAAGAGAAACTGGGAAGAAATGGCTGAGGCCTTCATAGCGCAGTATTCTTACAACACTCAGATCGAGGTCACAACTCGTGATCTCGAAGCAACTCCCCAGGAACCGAAGGAGGGCTTCTCAGATTTTGTGACCCGGTGGAGGGCCAAGGCCTCTATGATGACCATCCGACCGGCTGAAAAGGACCAGATCAGAATGGTGGTCTGTAACTTGCAACCAAGACTGTTATAGAAGATGATAGTCTTACCTTTGTCTACATTTGCTAACCTCCACGAAATAGGGGTGCAAATTGAGAATGCAATCAAACAGGGTCTGATAGACCATGAGAAAGAGCAGCCCAAGAGGGCTTTCATACGCAGTTCCAATGCGACTACAAGTGGTAGTGTAGCTGCAAGGCCTTCCGATGTGAGTATGGTCACCACCATACCCAAGACCGCCAACCCCCTTGCCGGT
Organism: Camellia granthamiana; assembly: GCA_036172215.1. Taxonomy (NCBI): domain Eukaryota; kingdom Viridiplantae; phylum Streptophyta; class Magnoliopsida; order Ericales; family Theaceae; genus Camellia; species Camellia granthamiana. The sequence continues at coordinate 12,815,620 of CM069904.1, forward strand.
ACATCCAATACAACCTCACAAACCTCGAGCCACCAACCTTGAGGCCAAAGGGTCTTCACCCCACTATACATGTCCTTATCTAAAGCCTTAGGGGTCCTGATCAAAAAGGGGCACCTTAAGCCACTAGAGCCTCCCCTCTTACCCGACCCTCTTCTCCCGAAACACAACCTGGCTAAATACTGCGCTTTTCACCAACAACATGGTCACGACACTGACCTATGCTTTAGATTACGTCATGAGATTCAAGATCTCATTGACAATAACGTGATAGCACCTCCTGAAAAACCCAATGTCACTACATATCGTCTCCCATAACAGAACTAAACCCTTCCACCTCGGCAAATAAACCTCATCCATACACTGGCCGTCCCTTACGACCCCAGTATATACATCACCCCCTCCCATCTTCCTAAGTCGGCGTTGTTCATCCCTGAGAGCACAGACTTGTGCATCCTAAACCTATGGTGGTGGTTGTGGTAGATCAAGGTAGGGTAGCCTTGGTGAAGAATGGGAGTGTTAATTCAGTACCTGAGGGCTCCGTGGACTTATCTGAGAATGAATACAACCTGTGCCGTTACATTGCACCAACCAATCAGGCTAAACCAGAGGTGGAGTTGCCAACAAGAATGGAGGTCAGTGTGGTCCGGGAGGATGGCCCAAGCCAGGGATTAGATGATCTAGCTGATCTGGAGGAGGACATCGACAATCTTCAGTTCTTCGATGAGCAAGATTCAAGAGATGTGCACATTAACTGGTTCGATCTGAACGGGTCTACAGACAACTCTGGGTGGCTCAGTGATGAACCTGATGCGGATGAGGGACTTCAACCAAAGCTGGAACAGCTAGAAGCATGAATTGCTATAGGGGCCGGAACGACCGAGGATAAGGGAAAATTGTTAGGGAGCACTGGTATTAAGAATTCAGCTCAGGAATCGGGCATTGTTAGTACTTGTAGATACGGAACAAGAGGCCGCACTGAAGCGATTTGAACAGGAAAGGGATGAGAGTAGTCAGCAAGCTGGAAAAGCCAAACTCCCTGTGGGGGATGACTATGATGTAAGAGTAATTACAACGGAACCAGACAATTGCTTGTCGATTGCCGGAGGAGTATGGTGGGAAGATGATGATCTGCATCTTGCCCACACTGACGAGGATTAGGGCCAAGACTTGCCAGACGATACTTGGTACTCTGAGGAGGTGGATCATATGACTAGAAGTAGGCGGCACTTCAAGACCCCACACTTAGAGCAACCCGAAGCATCCGAAAAGGACAAAGAGGCTGAAAAATAGAAGGACAAGCAGTTGGAAGAAAAGGCTGTGTTGAAGCAGTTAAAGAAGATTCAGGCAGACATATTTATCTGGGGGTTGCTTATGGCTTCGCGCGTGCACCGGCAAACTGTCCTGTCAGTGATGGATAAAGCAAAGTTGTCTGTCGATGTAGACCGCCCGAGAACTCCCAGTTCCGCGTGCGAGGGCGCGAATTCGTTTGTTCTTAGCTACTACAAGTTCGGACTCGTGTCACGGTTCTGAATCTAATCTCACAAAATGCAATGTGAGACTGATAAATCACCAAAGAGTCCAAATCCGGCAAATCGTTTTGGAAAACTGATTTTAATAAAGAAGTGCCAAACATGGACTGCTTTGTCAGATACAGAGTCGCCACCTAAATGTTTTATTTTTGGAGAAATTTAGGAAACCTCGACTTGTGCCTTAGGCCACGTGTCCGTCATCACCAAAATTGCCTCGGCTCGGGAACTTGGGTACGAGAGGGGAAGGTCATGCAATGAGCACCCCCACTCACCCGATCAAAGATCGGTCTTTACTAACATGATATTTTGTTTTTGAAAACACATGCGTTCTTATTCCGGTTGTTAACCTAGAATTACTATGTGATGCGCACAGCATACAAGTATAGACTAGATCGCCTAAGTTGGAACAAAACATTTCATGTTCGTTTGTTTGAAAATGGTTTAGAGGTGCTACTCGCAAGTAGGCTAAATCGAGGATTTTGATGAATTGTTCCAATTCAAGCAATCCAACCTTCACCCACAGGCATTCAGGCAGTTAAACACTTAAGCACATAGCCTCATGGTAAGCATGCTAACATGGCAATATACACACTCATGCAATATGCTAAAGCGTAAACACTTATAGTGTACTTCGAGCCAAAACAGAGAACTAGTTAGAAATCATGCATGATCCTAGTTTATGTTAAGATGACTAATGCAACACATGCAAAAATGCAACTAAAATAGGCTCGCCTATCTAAAATGTCATGTGAAATGCAACTTGATAACATGCTGTTTGAACATGTATTCAAGTAAATGTATTGAAATACAATGTAGTTAATATGATGCGTCGAGCCCGGTGCATGCAAGATAGATGAATGAATGCACACATGCGAAGCATAAGGATGCTAATTGAAATATGCCCTAAAGCTAACCATCGTAAGCGGTTAAGTAAAAGGGAGAAAGAAATGGGGGTTAGAAGACATGCATCACACACACGCACGCTTATTACAACAGTTGGCCCTCTCGACGGAGGGTCCGAATAAGAAGCTAACTAGCTAATCTAAGCTAATTAAACTAATTATTACAAGCCAACTAATTAACTAATCATAGTTAACTAATTATTACAAAACAAAGCTAATTAACTAACAAGTTAACTAACTAGTTATTACAACACAAATAAGTAGCTAAATGCATAAACTACTTAAGTACAAAACCAAAGCATAAACTAGCAAAGGAAAACAGTAAATAGAGGTCCTCGGGATGAGGGGTACATGTATGCTCTGTCGCCTCGTTCAGAAATCCGTTGCGATGCCCCAATTTGCCTCTGTTTGCAATTGTTCTCAGAACCTTGTATAAAGCTCCACAAAGCTTCAACTCCACCATGGGAACCTATAGGAACATGACCGACCACTTTCTGGAGTTGCCAACAATTGGCCGACCACCTTCCATTGTTGCAGACCAGAAAAAGTGGTCGGCCAGCTAGTTTTCTTGGTCGGCCGACCAGTTTTTGCTGCACTTCTCCAGTTTGCTGCAACAGAGAGCAAGAAAGGGCATGGCAATGTATTTACAAGATATGTGTGCACAACAACCCCCCTATCATTTCATGAGCTTAAAGGAGTGTAGTTCTTGACCCTCAGGCCACCAATCACGCATTTCAATGCATGATGGCCGAGAAGCCAAATTGCACAATTCAATGTAAAATGAATGCACAAATAAACACATAAAGCCTTGACCTCTATCATGTATGATCAAGAGGGTTGGCGACCGAGAATTGAGGCATGTTTCATCACTTTAAGTATGAAACATCCCTCGTTTCTCGTGTTCGGATTAATGCCTAATCCAAACAAATGTAAAACAACAACATGCATAACACAATACAATTAACAACATGGCATACACAATGCAAAGAACAACATGGCATACGCAATGCAAACAACAACATGGCATACTCAATGCAATGTAACATGAGCATGCAAACAACATGGCATACACAATGCTAAGAACAACATGGCATACTCAATGCAATGTGACATAAACATGCAAACACCATGGCATACACAATGCTAAATGCTAAGAACAACATGGCATATTTAATGCAATGTGACATGATCAACTTAACAAAGCTAATGACATGCAAACAATGCTAATGAATACATACACAATGCAAGGCAACATAAGCATGCAACAACATGATGCAATGTAAGCATGCAAATAACATGAAAGCAAACATGCTCAATGGACTTAAACCAAAAAAGGACAGACCTCAATCATGCCCAAATCAGTGGCCATAATGCTAAAATAAAGGCATGAAATGCAAAACAAAGCATGCACATGCATTAGCCCATCAACTAGGCCTAAGAGCACAACTCTCAAGAGTACTCAAGAAGTGATAAACATGGAAGTGTAACAACACTAAATGCACTGAAATAAGATATGAAATGATGCCAAATCATTCAAACAACACAAGTATAGCATGCAAAGGTCCTTAAGCATTAAAGCTAGTAGAGAGGACTACAAAGGGAGCATGCAATACATGGCACAAATGCATGAACCAATCATGGACAGAGCTCAAATAGGTCTAAACAAAGACCAAAACATGTTGAGATGAGAGCTCAAGGACCTAGGCAAGCAAGCATACAAGCTAGGCCATAAGCTAGGCAACAATGTATAACCCTTAAAGGCATTCAAAGCATGAAAGAAGTGGGAACATAGCAATGCTATAAGCTCTGAAATATCATGATAAATGATGCCAAATCATCCAAATAGCTCAAAGATAGCATGTAAGAGGCATCAAAACACAAGGCTAGCAAGGCCAATTGCACTACAGCTATGCAACACATGAAGCATATGGCTAAGGCAACCCAAAATAGTCCTAGAACATGTCAAAATTAGTCTAAAACATGTATGGAAGGAAGCCAAAATAAGCTAGCATGAAGGGCATAAGGCATGTAATAGGCAAGGCCAAAAGGGAGAATTACACTACACCTATTAAGACCAAGCATGAGATGGCTTCACCAACAAAAATCAGAGTTATATCATGGCAAAATAACCCCAAAAATACACTGAAATGATAGCGCGTAAGCTTAGGCATGAAGGCATACATAATGGCTCATGTTAAGGCATAAAACACAAACTCTCCAAAGCATGGAATAAGTGAAAGATGTGAGTGTAGGGCCACACTACATGGACTGAAATCTCATTTCAAATGATGCCAAATCATTCAAATAGTCCAAGCATTGCATGCTAGTGGACTCGATACACAAAGCTAACAAGCTAGAATGCATGATAGCTATACAAAGCATGGCATGCATGGCCAAAAAAACACAAATCAGAGCTAGAGCATGCTAAAACATAGACAAAAACTTCTAGAGTTAAGCCAAAATCATGCTAGAATGATGGTCTAAAGCATGATACACATTAGGCTAGTTCATGGAATTGCACTACAAGTGCATGGAGCATGCATGGGGCTATCAAACCAAACCTTAATAGAGGTATATCATGGTAAAACAACACCAAAAACATACTGAAATAGAATCAAATCATGCTAGAAAGGCATGCTACTTCATGAAGCATACAAGACTAGTTTGTGAGAAATACACTACAAGTGTATAAGGCATGCAAGGGATGACAAAACCAAGTAAAAAGAGTGGTATGCCATGTCAAAATAAGGCCTAAAATAGGCTGAGATGTTGCCAACACAAGCTTAATAAACATGCTCATACATTAGGCATTCAAAGCAAGTATTCAAAACACAAGGAGAGGGGACCCTCTCCTATTTGGGACCTCAAAACACCATTTCCACCACTGAAATTCCTCTAAGTTTCAGTGGTGAGAAGGCCAAAACAAGGTGATCCCAATAGCTAAAAAAGAAGGTACAAGAACAAGGCCAAACAAGGCCTAAGAGGGGGTAGACCACCCCCAATGCAAAAGTAACCTTAAACAAACATCACAAGCATGCAAAATCAGAACTTTTTGTAGTAGGAAGTTAAGCCAAAATAAGCATGAAAATAGGTTCAAAAGCTTAATCAAAACAAGGGTTTAAAGGGCTAGTTGACTCACCCTTGAAGAACCACTTTGAAGCTACAACTCTAGCAACTTTTTTGAGCTCAAACCAAACCAAAAACACCAAAACCAGCTTCTAAGAGCCTCATCAACAAAAGGATGGTGATTGAGTGTGTGTTTGTGTGCAATAGTGTGATAAAAAAGCACTTTTGAACACAAAAATGAAGAGAAGATGCAAGATAGATACAAAGGTGTATGTATAACTCTCAAGCGCCAAAATCTGAACCTAAGGCATGAGGGAGGAGGTTCTCTCTTATAGAGAACAAGCAACAAGCTTGTTGGACAAGCTTTTGGCCTAAAGCCATCCTTCCATACACGTATAGAGGATGGCTTCTGTGCCTTCAGCTGTAACAACTGGCCTAAAAATATCTCCAAAAAGGTGATGGAAAGCTGCCGACCACTTGAATTGGTTGGCCATGGTGGGAGATGGTTTGCACACTGAAAGCAAGCTAGTGGTGTGGTAGCCGACCAGAAAAGGTGGCCCAAAGACCAAGAAAACCAATTATCCGACCAGAAAATTGGTTGGCGGGAAGAAAAGTGGTCTCCAAGGGGAAGAACTGGTCTCCCACCCTTATACCACCTTCCAAACAAGGAAAACAAAGTTTGTACCAAAAACAAACCGAAAAGGATGCAAGACGAGAGATCGGGAGGCAAGGCGCGTAGCCGGGAGCCTTGAAAACTAGTTTACGAGCACCAAAAGTGGTCTACGACCACAAAAGTGGTCTCCCAGACCACAGTGGCCCTCTAGGCCAAGGCAACAAGGCATGGTTCGAAAACCAAGCCAAACAGAGAACGTTAAGCAGTCCCGAGACAAGGCGTGCGACCGAAGGCTCCGAAAATCGAAAACTAGTCTCCAAAAGGGAAAAGTGATCTACGACCAGAAACAAGTGGTCTCCCAGACCTCTCTCTCCCTCCAGGGAAGGTCAACAGGGCTTGGCCTGCAAACCGAGCCAAAACACAAAGAGTTTAAAGGCCTGGAGGCAAGGCACTCAGCTGAAAACTCCAGAAACTCAAAACGAGCGCAACATGCACAATCACCGAGCGCTCAATCGATGACGTCTAATTCTTAAGGTCGGTCAAAAATGGGGTGTCTACAGTCGACACCACCTTGGAGCAACTAGTGGGACTTGTCTTCCCAGGAGGCGCTGCGCCAGCTTTGACCTTTTCCGATAAAGAGTTACCGCCCGAGGGCTCTGCACATAACAAATCTCTATACATCTTAGTTAAGTGCAGAGGGAAGTGGGTGCCAGTTATATTGGTTGACACTAGGTCTGCGATCAATGTTTGTCCGTCGCATACGGCCTATGTTATTGGCTTGAAGCTAGCGAATTTTGTACTAACGGCCCAGGTGATCTGGGCTTACGACAACACAAGTAGGGAGGTGATGGGAACAATTCAGATCAGAACACAAGTCGGGCCGACCCAACAGGATATTGAGTTTCACGTCCTAGATGTTCCAACTACCTTTAACTTGTTACTTGGGCGACCCTAGCTGCACCAAGTAAAAGCTATTTTTTCCACCTTGCACCAAATGCTGAAGTACCCTCTTGGAAAGGGGGTAGCCATTGTTTTCGGGAATTCTTCTATACATCCTTTGCCGGAGGTCACTACACCAGTACTGGAGATTGTACACGGCGACGAGGATTTTTTTTTTGTCTGGTTTTACCTTGGCTGAGGCTCGAGTGGTGCAAGATATCTTGGCTATTGATGAGGGGTTGTACATCAGTGCTTAATCAGTCTACCTCATGAACAAGCTACAACATATACCCGCGACGGGATAAGGAAAAAGCGGCCGGAAGGGCGTTACTACATTAGCCAAAGTGCCACATAACCCTCATACCTTTGGCTAGGGCTATACTCCCACCAAAGAGGACTGGGTGAGAAAAGGGAAAGAAATGGCAGGAAGAGCCAAAGCTAAGCAAAGTGGGAAGCACTATGAGCTTGTGCACAGGCCAATTCAGGGAACTCTGAATGGTCACTTTGTCCGAAAGGGAGAAGACTTCCCATTTTGCGGCTTTCCTGAGCCATGGTTAAACTTTGAGAAGCGGCGTCTACCCAGCTTTGAGATTTTTTTCGACATGCAGTTGCAAGAGAGTGAAGCCACAGGGGAACAGATTGAATTAACTACTGAGGCTAAACAGAGTACAGAGGATGAGTCCAACAGCAGTGAACTTGAGATAGGAGCAGCGCTGGCTTGTCTCTTTTTGGATCCTCTGATCAATCTAGAGAGCTTGGGAGATGACATAACCGTTTCCATGATCGGAGACCAATCAGGTGTGGACCCTTCTGGTGGTATTCTGGATGCATCCAATGCGTCGTCCCTCACTTGGCAGCTGGAGGAGGGTTTCCTATCTAGTAGTTCTGAATCAGGTAATGAGCTGGAATCTGATTCCACAAAATCTGTGGAGTTAGAATCAGATTCCAGTTCTTCTGAGTCGGAGTCCGGTATTCCTGGGGTTGATAACCCGGATGCCTTAGTTTTGTCCAGGTCATCTTTTTCTTTTTCTTCTGAGTCGGTTGTAACTGAGGAATTGGACGAGCTGGATCTTTTGCATGTTAATACTACTGCAGCTTTTGAGTATTTCTCTGTGCCACTTGTATATTGCATTGATCATGACTTTCAAAATTTTGATAAAAATGACGAGGAAGGAATTCCTCTGGTTTTGAAACATTTGATTAATCGAGAGGAGGAGAGGTTTGTAAAACCCCTTGTTGATGAAATCACTCCAATTAATGTGGGTACTGAGAAGGATTCGCATCTGGTCCAGATCGGGTCCACGTTGTCTTCGGGGGAGCGCGAGCATTTAGTCGCTTTATTAAAAGATTTCAAAGATGTTTTCGCGTGGTCCTATGAAGATATGGCTGGAATACTCCTGAGATTGTACAGCATCAAATCCCTCTTGACCCTGAGGCCCGACCCGTCAAGCAGAAGCTTCGGAGAATACGCTCGGATTGGGCTTTGAAGATTAAGGAGGAGGTCACCAAGCAGATAGATGCAGGGTTTTTGCTTGTATCTAAGTATCTGACTTGGTTGGCCAACATTGTTCCGGTGTAGAAGAAAGATGGTAGAATTCAGGTGTGTGTGGATTTCAGAGATCTGAATAAAGCTAATCCGAAGGATGACTTTTCTCTATCGCACATCGATGAATTAGTGGACTTCATCGCAGGCCATGCATTGCTCTCCTTTATGGATGGATTTTTCAGGTATGACCAGATCTTGATGGCACTCAAGAATAGAGAGAAGACTGCTTTCACCACGCTGTGGGGAACCTACTGCTATAGGGTGATGCCGTTTGGGTTAAAGAATGTTGGGGCTACTTATCAACGGGCTGCAACCACTATCTTGCATGAGATGATCCACAAAGAGGTTGAGGTGTATGTGGATGATATGATTGTTAAGTCCAAGGAAAGAGAGGGCCGCTACATCGCCTTAGAAAAATTCTTTCAACGGATCAGAGAGTATAGATTGAGGTTGAATCTACAGAAGTGCACCTTCAGGGTAATAGTAGGGAAAATGTTGGGTTTCTTGATCACATAGAGGGGCCTCGAGGTTGATCCTTCCAAAATCAAGCCTATCCTAGAAATGCCACCACCAAGGACTGAAAAGGAGGTGCGAGGCTTTCTGGGCAAAGTGCAATTCATAAGACATTGCAAAATTAACCTTGACTTGTGAACCACTATTTGGTCTCCTGAAGAAAGCAAATAAATTCCAATGGGATGACCGATACCAGGTTGCTTTTGAGTAGATCAAGCAGTACCTTTCAGAACCCGCTCGTGTTGTCACCGCCAAAGCCAGGAAAGCCGTTGATTCTTTACCTATTAGTAACGTACACGACTATGAGCTGCATGCTTGTACAAGAAACTGAGGATAGAGTGGAGAAGGCCATCTATTACCTGAGCAAGAAGATGTTGGAATATGAGACCTGTTATACCTTACTGGAGAAGGCATGCTTGGCCTTGGCATGGGCTACCAGGAAGTTGAGGCACTACCTGTTGGCACACTCTGTAATTCTGGTTTCAAGATTATATCCCATCAAATATCTCTTCGAGAAACCAGCATTTACGGGTAGGCTAGCCTATTGGTTGCTTTTTCTCTTCGAATTTGATTTGAAATATGTCACTCGTAAGTCTGCCAAGGGGAGAGCAGTAGCAGAGTTTCTGGCAGATCACCCAGTGGAAGGGGAGGAAGCAGTAGAATACCTATTCCCAGATGAGGTTATTCTGCAGGTCGAGGAAGAAGTCTAGACAATGTACTTTGACAGAGCGTTTAACTAGTACGGTTATGGAATAGGGGTGTTATTGATAGCACCCGACAATTCTCATATACCTTTAGCCTTCAAACTCCGGTTCAAAGTATCCAACAACGAAGCAGAATACGAGGCGTATATCGCTGGCTTGGAAGCTGCCCTAGAACTAGGGGCAAAAAGGTTAGACGTTATTGGAGACTCGAACCTAGTTGTGTCTCAAGCAAAAGAAGACTGGAAGGTTAAGGAAGAAAGGATGAAAATCTACTACCAAACCCTGGATGTTCTGATTCCTAGGTTTGAAAAACTAACCTTCCCACATCTGTTAAGAGAGAACAACAGGTTCGCTGACGCCTTATCAACTCTATCTTCTATGATAGGCATCCTGTTGGGAGTCCGGATGCGTCCGATCATTATTGAACAGAGATATGCGCTGGCCTATGAGTTGATCGCCGCAATAGATGAAGTACAAGATCAGAACCCCTGGTATTATGATATCTGGAACTTCTTAGAAAAAGAGGCTTATCCACTAGGGGCAAATGCCAAAGATAAAAGGGCAATACGGCAGATGGCTGCTCAGTTTACCATTTGCAGGGATAAGTTGTACAAAGGCGTCATCTGGGAATGCACAAGTTGTGTTTTGATGCAGAAGAGTCGAAGCACCTAATGGAGGCCATCCACGGAGGAGAGTGTGGAGCGTACATGAGCGGAGTAATGCTAGCCCGGAAGATTCTCAGGCAGGGCTACTACTAGTCAACCATGGAGGAGGATTGTATTGGTTTTGTTCAGCGATGCCACAAATGCCAAATTCATGCAAATCGCATGAATATCTCGTTGTCGAAGCTATACAACATGACTTCACCATGGCCTTTTTTAGTCTGGGGAATCGATGTTATTGGGGCAGTTACGTCGAAAGGCTTGAATGGGCATGAGTATATCCTAGTGGCAATAGACTATTTTACAAAGTGGGTTGAAGCCCAATCCTATGCAGTGCTGAAAGCGTAGCATGTAGCCAAGTTCATCAGGAATAACATTATTTGTTGTTATGGGGTCTCGAATGAGATCATTTCAGACAACGGCTTCCATTTCAAGAGAGAAGTGATCGACTTGTTGGAGAAATACAACGTGGCTTTTCATAAGTCATCCATATATCGGCCGCAAACTAACGGAGTTATTAAGGCCGCTAACAAGAACATTAAGCACATTTTGCAAAAAATGGTTGAGACTTACAGGGACTGGCCAGACAAATTGCCATTTGCTCTCTGGGGCTATAGGAGTTCACTTTGGGCATCTATACTAGGGCAACGTCGTATTCTCTAGTTTATGGGATGGAAGTTGTTTTGCCTATTGAAATAGAGGTTCCGTCGCTGCGGGTTATAGCTGAGTGCCAAATAGCAGAAGCGGATTGGCAGCAGAGCAGGTTCGAGGAACTAATGCTGTTTGATGAGAGGAGGCTGAAAGTACTATACCATGTTCAAGGATATCAACGAAGGATTGCCAGGGCTTTTAAAAAGAAAGTGCAGTCTCGAAATCTTAAGGAAGGGGATTTGGTGCCGAAAGACAATCGAGCTCTCATCCATGACCTTAGGGGCAAGTTTAAACCTAATTAGACTGGCCCTTATATCATCAAATCAATTTGGTCAGGTGGAGTTGTTATTCTTATGAACCTAGATGGCCTAGAATTCTCCCAACCAATCAACATGGACAAGTTGAAGAAATACTACCCCTGAGTGGCTCGCTAGGCCGAAAACCCGAAATGGCGATCTAGGCAAAAGTTAGAGCACAAAAAATTAGAAAAAAGAAAAACTGAGCTCGCAAGGTTGAAAACCCAGAGAGGGCAGCCTTGGCAAAAGTTAGAGCGTAAAAGGAGAGTGTTAACACCCGAGTGAACCCAAACCGAACTACGTAAGGCCTGATTCCCATCTTCAGGATATGTAAGCAACTTCATTCTAAAGTCTGGTCATAAACTTCTCCAAATCAACTGTGTCCATGTGTTTGATCAAGGCATCTTTGTCCACTCATTATTTGAAAGATCAGTTGTGATCCTTACGCTGCGAGAAGAGCTGATTACAGTGTTGAGTAGTGCTATTCAGTCTAGGGGCAATTTTCCATTTCTGGATTTGGGGTTGTGCATCTTGAGGATGGATTCCAAGTGTGTCAAGTTGTGATCCTTATCGAAAATGGTTGTGAAAAGTTTTAATAAAAGTTGATTTCGTTCAACTTAATCTTTTTACAACTTAGACCATTTTTGGACCAAAAGGAAAATTTTCAGTGCCCACAAGTCCAATTTCATTGATTTCAATACAAAGTTCTCCAACTCTTGATACAAATCAAAGTTGCTTTTATTACATTCAAAAGGAAAACTTGAAAGTACAGATCAAAGCAATAAACTTGTGGCATAGATGAGTCAGGTGTTCCTGCGTCCCCTCCCCGAGCTTGTGGAAGCATCAGATGCTAAAGTAGGCCCGGTTTGCGCCTTATCTACAAGCCAAGCCAAGCATTCACTAGAAAGGGTGCAACTGAAATTGGAAGCGGGAGCCAGAAGTTCTCTTGTCCTCCAAGCATTGGGGTATCGAGCCAACTGTGAACCTCGAATTGGAAATGAAACCGGGTATTCTACCCCCTCTTATGGGCAAGTTTGGTCATGTCCGAATTGACACCTGAATCAGAACGGAAAGTAGAATACACTATGTGTCAGGCTAATCAGTTGAATGCTAGGTTGCCGAGCCATGCTGTAGCTCATATCGGGCAGATCAAACCATGGGCAGCGCCAAACAATGTCAACAGCAGACTTGGTGCACGTCCAATGGCACCACCATCCCTCGTTCGGGAAATCAACTAGCCATTGGCGAAAGAAATAGCCTCGCGCTGAGTACACAAGGCATAAGTCTACTACCTTTAACTTGTCCATGAGCCATATCTGGGGAGGGATGAAAAATAAGAGAGATTAAAGAATAGAGAGGTGTATGTGGAGAGAAAAAGTGAGAAAGGTTTTTGAGAGAAAAAAAGAGCCTGAGTGTTGAGTGATATGAGAAACACATAAGATAGGGTGGGAAACATTACCTGCAAAAGTAGTGGACTCCTTGTGAATTTGGTCGTCTCCCGCTGATGGAAGGCATCCAAGCCCATCAAAGTCTCGGCCAGTGCTAAGCCAATGCAGCTCTTACCCTCTTTTAAGCCTTGGGCCACTTTGATCAAGTGAATGCTAGACCCTTCGAATCCAGGGGCAAGAAGAAAATGTGCTAACATGCACAAACAAAGGGCATGCTATCGAACGTTTTGCCAAAGACGGTCGTCGCGGTCACTGATGTCAGAAAATCAATGAATGAGGCTGGGAATATCCATCTCTCCATTGTGAACCAAGGATCGAGCCACATGTAAAGTGAGCTCACACATCCTTCTTAAAGCTTGGATATGGCCAAAATGGGACTGGGGCAAGATTTTCTCGTCACGCCGGGATTCCATCAAAACTTGGAATTCTTCAATTACAGGGCACATCTCTTGGCCCCCGAAGCTAAACACATGTGTAACCGGGTTCCAACACCTAGTCGCGACATGAAGAAATGGAAAACATAGCGGAGAACGACTTAGCGGAAATAGTGCATTTATCCCGAAACCCAAAAAATTCACTTTTTTCGAGCCATCTAAAGTTGCAATCCAAATTTGAGAGTTTTTCGGTGAAGAATGCTCCATTTGTGGAAAAAACAGAGCTGGAATGAAGAAACTACGAAGCGCCAACTTTTATAGAAGATAAGGCACTGAGTGGAAGACAGGTGGCAATAATCTGGCGGTCTCTCACACTAATGGTCGACCGGCCAATGCTGATGGCCAACCGGCCACCTTTTGTAGCCGACTAGCCACCACTGGTGGCCGACAGCCTCTGTTCATGGCTGACAGCATTCTTGTGGTCTTTTTGTGTGTTGAGAGTGTTGAGAACCTGTGTTTTTTTCTGCTCTTAGTGCATTGTGTTGTCCTGTTTTCGTTGGTTTGGTTGAGCCATTTTGTCTTGTTTTTCTTATCGAGTTGTATTTGTCTTGTTTTGCTTATCGAGTTGTATTTGTCTTGTTTGCTTATCGAGCTGTATTTGTCTTGTTTTGCTTATCGAGTTGTATTTGTCTTGTTTTACTTGTCGAGTTGTGTTTGTTGTTGTATATTGTGTGTTGTTTATCAAGCTGTACATTACTTGACTTTATTTATCGAGTTGTATATTATTTTTCTTTTAGTAGTCGGTTCATTACCTGATTAAGAAGGTTATGCCGATACAGTGTTCAAATTCCATCAATCAAGTTCGCTCTTGTTTTTATGCAATGCGGTGCTCAGAATGCAAAATACAACACTTTTTCATCAAAAAGACTCATTTTCATTCTGATCATGGTTACTTTTTTTTTTTACATAAGAGTACAAGTTTTTTTTAAAGCAAATAAAAACTTGTTTGAAACTGTACAAAGTGCTAACACTATTAGCAACAAAAAAATTAAGCAAAAATACAGAAAATTAGCATCAGCTATCTCAGTCTCGAGAAGCCCTCTTCGTCCTCTTCCTGGGCAGAGCCTCAGAGCTGTCTTCGTCAACGCCGTTGTCTGCACCTCTCTCTGAACCAAAACCAGAATCGTCCCTGCTCTATACCTCGGAGCCTAAATCAGCATCATCTTCACTAGCAGAACCCGAGTCGGCGTCATCATCTCTGCTCTCTAATGACTCAGTGTGCTGATTCGCAGCCTCCTCGGCCTCGCTGATCTCGGCCTCGTTATCATTCAGAATGGGCTCGGAAGGGCCACTCTCATCTCCGGTGCCCTTGGCTCTGCCTCGGCTGCGCGCTGGAGCCTGTCTCGCTCTCATTCCTACCGACGAAGGAGGTATTGATGGTCCTGCTGTAGCTCCCGCTGGCGCACCCGGTATGGCTGGGATCTGAAAAGGGCAGTCGTCAATATATCAGTCTTAGTGTATGCACCAGATGCAAAGATGGTATGCAGTATGAGTGTAGGCAGAAGTCAAATATAATGTGCAGGTATAGTGTATGAATGCAGTGTTTGAGTATAGCGTATCAGATCAGTGCAGTGTGGAATATATTACAGTTGAAATGCTAATGTATCAGCAGAAAGTTTGATGGCATGAAATGTAAACTGGAGAAAATTACCTAAATTCCGTAGAGACTGAGTAGACTCATGCTCATCTGCACCATCCCCATCAGGGAAGCCACTAGCTCGAGAGCGTTCCCTGTGTACTCTATAGGTGCCTATAAGTGCGTTGAGGTGATCAACGATCTATACGCATAATTGGAATGAATTTGGCATGCAAAATGTAAAGTGTGGTACATACCGGAGTTGGGCCTCGAAC
The DNA here is from genome assembly GCA_036172215.1 of Camellia granthamiana. NCBI lineage: Eukaryota > Viridiplantae > Streptophyta > Magnoliopsida > Ericales > Theaceae > Camellia > Camellia granthamiana. The sequence goes on from CM069904.1 coordinate 12,830,774, forward strand.
CCCGACAAGCTCATGCTCCGCTGGTGCAGGCTCAATAGGAATCTAGTAAGCCTCCCTGGTATGCCGCCAACAGGTAAGTGTAGTGGGAAGCTCTGGCCAACCAGTCATCTGTCTCGCTTGAGGAGCTCCTCTGCCATAGGCCCTGGCTGCCCTGGTGGCTCTAGGCCCGATCCTCACAATAGGAGCTCTCGCTCCCTCGCCCCCGCGAACACCGGTCAAAGGTGGTATAAGGTGTGTCTAAATGAAGGCTGCACAATCGCCCTCAACTCGGAAGTATTTCGCCTCCAAGCCCACCATGAACTGGATAACTCTGTCAACGGATAGGTTGTCCGCTGATCTCATGGACTCTGGCGGAGTCATCAGTATGAACTAAGCAGTCATGCCTAGAGACTGGCGTACAACTCTCTCGCCAAGGTACCAGGCTCGGTAGACCGGACCCTCAAGAAGAATGCAGTAACGAGACATGTCCTAGGCCACATTATATCAGCCTTCAACTCCTCTCGGTATCGTGGCCCATGGCTACCATAAGATCTACAAATAGAAGTTGTATAGATTGTTAGTTGTTGTCAGTGGCTATGATTGGAATCAGAATAGTATAAAAGCAAATGATGACTGTGTTTTAGGTTACCTCGTGAGCGGCTACGGTATCGAAGTAACGCCTGAAAAAAGAAAAGGGCTCGCGAGTCCTGAGGTGAAGTGGACCATCGTACACCCGTGAATAAGGAACCATCAATGGAACCTCCACCTCTGGCTTCGGGGCAAGAGTCGGGAAGTATGCATACACCCATAGCTGTGGAGAAAGTGCAATGATATGTGATCAATACAGTGTATGAACAGACACAGAAAATGCAAAGCAGAAAGCATACAGTACATAGACAGGTATAGAAAGTACAAAGCAGAAAGCACATGCGTGGAACAGATGTAAAGCAAGAAATGCTGAACAGAAAATGCAAAGTGAAAAGGGGGAACTGAGATGTGTACCTCCCAGGCTCGCCAGTAGCCTCCAATCAAGAGTCCAATCCCACGGGAGGTCGAACTGATATAGCTGTATAGGGTGGCGAGGGTGGCCTCGCCCCAATCATAGAAACTCACTCAAGGAAGGACCATTAATGCACTCAGCAAGTATAGCCCCACGGTGTTCGCCTTGTTTGCGAACAGGGTGGTACCGAAGAGGAACATCAGAAAACCCCGAGCGTAGTGCTCTATCTCCTCTACTATCTCTGGCTCGGTCCCCCGAAATCGCTCCTCGAACTAGCTATATCTGACCTGGGCTGTTTGGAACAAAGGTGGGCGCGCCCCCAGAAGCTCAATCTAAGTAGCCTCGCACTCCCCCATATCAGGATCAAGAGGAATCGGGTCACCCCCTATGCCTAGGCTTGTGATCATGGCGAAGTCATAAGGGGTCATCGTCATCTCTCTGGTAATAGAAAGGTGGAGGGAGTTGGTGGTGTCCCACCACCTTTCCACTAGTGCTCCAAGAAGTGGACGACTCACTATGACTCGTGACAATCCAGAGCAGAATGGACCGAAGCCCGCCTAGTCAACAATAGCTAGTACTCTGACAGGAAGCTCATCGTACCAATCTCTGGCTGTTGTGGCCCCATAGCCTCTGTATGCGTAGGCGCCACCCTGTGCCAAAGGATAGGTGAGTCAGTGTAAATACAGTGTGAGAGTGTGATTAGTGCAAGAAATGCAAGTAAAGAACATTAGATGTGCAAGTGCATAGAGTTTGTACCTTAACGACAACGACAGAAAGTTCGGAATCTGGCTCCCTCAGTAAGAGATCCACCGGTGCGTCAGCGAAATCAGTGAAGTGCCTAATGCCTCCAGCGGGTAGAATGTGCGTCTGAGGATGATATCTCGTCGGATCGAAACGCCTCACTCCCAGTGGTAAGGGCTCCGGCTCTGCATCAAAATTGAACTCTGCCTCAAACTCTGCCACTGGAGGAGCCCCGTCATGTGAAAAGTCATCTGCTATCTGGAATGAAGATGAAGAGTCGATGAAAAGTGAAGAAAATGGGGAAAATAGGTGGAAAATACCAAAAGTCAACTCAAGTCAAACCCTGGGAGAGAGAAAATGGGAGGAAAAGTCAACGCCGGGAAAAAAATGCCAAACCTAAGAGAAACTCGAGGGGAACAAGCCTCAAGTGGTGAAAATGAAGAAAAAAACACCAAAATTAGTTTTCAATCAGTTCAAAATGAAGGAAATCAAGAGGTTTTAGTGAATCAACTTCATGTGGGGTGTTGGAAAACGCGTATAAAGCTTGGATCTAGAGAAAGAGAGAGAGAAGAATTTCGGGCATGGGGTATGGAGGAAATAAGACCCCATGCCCTATACTTAAAGATCCGAATGTGAAAAGACCAAAAAGGGGCAATCTGCCATCGGTGGCCAGCCAGCCGCCACTGGTGGCTGACAACCCTTAGGGGTGGCCAACACCCCTATCTAGTGGCTGACAAGCTTCCAGTGCTCCTCTTTTGTGTTTTGTTGTTTCTTTGTGTCCTTAGTTCTTGGGAAGTGCAAGGAAAGTTCAATTTTAAGCTCAAATTGCCTCTGCGGAAGCTCTAAACCGTGTATCCTAATCAATACGAATGAGGTGTATCCTTTTTAACTTGTTGCAGCTCTTTCGAGAGGTAAATCAGAAGTTTCTATTCAATCCATTTTTGCATAGAATGTGCATCCCTCCATTGTTGCATAGAATATGCATTCCTTCATTGTTGTATAGAATATGCATGTCTCCATTTTCGTATAGAACATGTATATAATGTGCTTCCAATTATCATGCATAGAACATGCATTTGCTAATCGCGTATAGAACATGCATTTTGTACTATTGCATTGAAAATGTATTCCGATGTTGCATAGAACATGCTCCGGTTCTAGTTGCATAGAATATGCTTCCGTTTTGTTTCTCGCATGTTTTGCATAAAACATGTCTCTAACATCTTGTCATGGTTATTCGTCTTGCATAGAACATGCACTCTTACTATGTTATGCTTGTTAAGTATCTTCCTTATGTAGGCACGATATTGTATGTACGGTTCATTCAGAGGAATTCCAGGTGAGATCATTCCTTTCTTTTGATTTACCCTGTTTTGGTTAGAAGCATTTGGACGTGTTCCGATGTTTATCACCACTCCCTATTTGGTTAGAAGCATTTGGACGTGTTCTGATGTTTATCACCACTCCTTGTTTTGGTTACAAACGTTCGGATGCGCTCCGATGTTTATCACTGTTCCCTTTGGTTCAGAATAGTCGGGTGCATCTCGGTGTTCCCACCAACCCCTCTCTCCTTCCGCGTGCAACGCGTTAGGATCTTGTTTGACACCTCGGGTATGCCCGACGGTTGTGTTAATTCTTTGCCTTTCTTGCGTGATGCATAGTTAAGTTTGCATAATTTTCTTACATCCTTTGTACATGAAATGTGGTTTGGTTCATGTTTACTCACTTCTGTTTGTGTATAAGATTGTTGTACCGTGTTTCGGTTTGTATGAATGTAGCATTTCTTTGCATGACATTTGCATCTAGATGTTTCATTACAACCTCATTGCATGTTCATAAGTTATGTTTTGCATCGTGCATATCACTTGCACTTTGCCCCATAACTACGCTGGTTTGATTTCATGCAAACGGATACGTAGGCAGCCTGTCGGCGCAATTGTTCTTTGTTTTGATTGTTTGTTTATTTGTCCAAGTCTTTCGCCTTGTCAAAAATGGGTCGTGTCTGGGCTTTGACATTCACTCCCCGTCATTTCACGACTCCCGAGTTCTGTCAAAGAGGGGCAACTGTAGACATCCCATTTTTGACCATCCTTAAGACTTGGACGTCATCGTTTGTGCATGTGATGATTGTACTTGTTTGTGTTCATTTTGAGCGCCCGAAATCCTCGGCGGAATGCCCTGTCTTTGAGCCTTTGAACCTTATTCTTTCTGTGCCTTGTTTTGGACCAAAACTTGGTGTCTGGACCTGTTGGTGACCTGTCGGCCACCCCCCAAGGCTGTCGGCCATGGGAGGCTTCTGTCGGCTATATGTGTGGCCGGTCGGCTACCAGTGGTGGCCGTGAATGTCCAGATATTTGTTGCCAGTTGTGCCAGTTGTTGTTCACTGAGCTGCATCTTCATACACGTGTATGGTGAGATGTATCTAAGCTTAAGACTTGTTTTTTCTATATATAGGGGGGTTCCTCCTCCATTTTGGAGGGTTAGAAGATTTAGACCAAAAATATCTCTCTCTTTAGATTTCTCTCTCTCTCTCTCTCTCTTGATATTTTGTGCCTTGTAGCTTGTTTCCTTTACACCCTTGCACATCAACCGTTAACCAAACACTCTCACCTTTGGGCTGAGATAACTTGGGACCTAGTTTGAGCTCTAGAAGGAGGTTTGAGCTTGAGTTTGTGGCTATTTTGTGCTTTGCTTCAAAGGTATAAAACTTACCTTGCTTAAGCTTGCTTTAAATACTTGGTTTGCCATCTTTTTTTGCTGTTTTAAGGCTGGTTTTTGGCATGTAAAAAGTTCTGTTTTGGAGATCTAAAAGTGGTGGTTTGAGCCCTTTTGAGTTAGGGGGTTGTCCATCCCTTTTACTTCTTAACTTGTTAAGCTTTTTGTACTATTTTTCATCACTTCGAAATAACTTTTTTGAGCCTTTTAACCACTAAATTTTAGAGGTTTTTTAGTGGTAAAAACCTTATTTTGAAGGCCAAAATTGGAGGGGTTAGCCTCTCCTCCTTGTGTCTTATTTGCATGTTTAGTTAGCTTCATAAGTTAGCGTGTTTTTCTAGCTTACCTTAATACTAGTCCAGCATGTTTTTGCCTCTATTTTGACCTATTTTGGCTCTGTTTTGGGCTGGTTAGTTCAGTTAAGGCTTGTATTGCATAGTTGTAGTGTAATTTCCTTCATTAGCTTGATGTTTTAATGCTTTAATCATCATTGTTTTGAGTTGATAGCATGTTTTAGTGTTGTTTTGCACTCCATTTCAACACTTGAAATCTCTGCAACCTCCCTCCATTCTTCACTCTTTCGTTTGCTTTGAAAGTGGTTTCAAACCACTTGTTTGCCTAAAGTGTGAAATTGAAGTGTTGCACCTAATGGTTTAATCCCTTAGGGGCTTCATTACCAACAGTGTAATGCCTCTTTCATGCCCAAAGCAACTTCTGGTTTGAGCCATCTTTCCATTAGAGGACACTCACTTTTGGACTTAATTGACTAAAGAAAGGCTTTGGTAATTAAAATGAGTAAACAAAATTGGACAAGTAAAAGAGGCAAGATAAGCATCTTTTGTGTTGCATTGCATGTTTTCGAATCGGACGTTAATTCGAACACAGGGAAAATGGGACATTTCATACTCAAAAGTGATGAAATGTGCCACTTTCCTTGGTCACCATCACTCTTGATCATGCATGATAGGGTGGTGGTCTTTTTGAGTCTTGTTATGCACTCATTAAACTTGTACAAACTTGGTTTTTTGGCCATCATGCATGGAAATTGCTTGATTGGTGGTTTGAGAGCCAAGAGTTTCACTCATTTGAGCTTGTTTGATGATAAAGAGTGTAAACAGTACACACAAACCTGTGAGAATACATTGTTTTGCTTTGTCTGCTCTCTGTTGCAGCAAAAAGAGGAGTGCATGTCATCAGTGGCTGACCGGCCACCACCAGTAGCCGACCGGCCACCAGTGGTAGTCGACAGGCCCCTTGTCGGCCACCAATGAAAATTGCACAGTGTGTTCCATAGCTGAAGCAGAGGTATTCTGGAAGTTGGTAGAATTTTTGTTGTTCAAATGTGCAAACAGAGGCTCGTAGTAGCAAAGTAGTGGCTTTTTCGGGTGGAGGAACCGAGCATGCATGCATCTCTCGTTTCCCGAGGCTGTTTAGTTAACTTGTCTAGTTAATTAGTTGATTAATTCATGTTGTAATTAATTAGTCTAGTTGTTTTGTAATTAATTAGTTAAGTACCTAGCTAGGTAGTTTGTTTGTAATATTCAATTAACTAGAATAGTTAACTCGTTTCGATTGTTGTAATAATTAGTTAGCTTAATTAGCATAGCTACTTGGTTAGCTTATTCATTCGGACCCCCCTTTGCGAGGGTATAATGTTGTAATAAGTGTGCGTGCGTGTGTGTATGTCTTCCAACCCCACGTCTTTCTCCTTTTTATTTAATCACTTTCGATGGTTAGATTAGGGACATTTTCAATTAGCATACCTTATGCTTGCATGTTTGCATCCATTCATTTGTCTTGCATGCAGCGAGGCTCAGCGCATCATTCAAACTACATTGTTGTTTCAATATCTTATTTGAATACGTGTTTTATCGCATGTTGCTCAAATGAATCCATATGCCATCTTAGTAGCCGAGCCTATTAATTGCATTATCGCATGTGTTGCATTAGACATTTAACATAGTTAGGATCATGCATCTTTCTAACTAGTTTTTTGTTTTGGCTTGGAGTACTCGGTAAGATTTTACGCTTTAGCATCCCTGCATGAGTGTGATTACCATCTTGCCATGTTTTGCATGCTTACCATGAGGCTATGTGCTTAAATGCTAAACTGCATGAATTCCTGTGGATGAAGGCTTGTTGTTTGAATTGGAACAATTCAATGAATGTGCGTTTTAAGCCCACTTTATTGAGTGACAAATCATGTTTTAAGCCCACTATGTTTGGTGGCAAATCCGCATCTTTTAAGCCCACTTAAGGGTGGCAAATTCAAGCCATTTTTCGCAAACAAACATGACTTGAAATGTTCCAATTCTTGTGATGTAGTCTATACTTATGCGTTCGCATCACATAGTAAGGTTAGATTAATAATCAGAATAAGAACGCGTAATGTGTATAAAAAAACATATCATGTTTAATAGAGGCCGATCTTTTGATTGGGCGAGTGGGGGTGCTCATTTCATTACCTTCTCCCCTAGTACCCAAGTTCCCGAGTCGAGGCAACTTTGGTGATGACGGATACGTGGCCTTTGGCATGAGTCAGGGTTTCCTAAAAATAAAATATTTAGGTGGCGACTCTGTATCTAGCAAAGTAGTCCAATTTTGGCATTTTGATTCAAAATCAATTTTCCAATAGATTTACCGGATTTGGACTCTTTGGTGTTTATCAGTTTCACATTGCACTTGTGAGATTAGATTCAGAACCGCAGGAGTCCGAACTGCAAGGCCTTCTTTTCAAACCCTCTCCAGAAGGTGGGGCGCGGAAAAAGGTGAGTCCACAGCCGGCCACCACTTCTAGCCTGCCGTCCACCTTTGCAAAATCCAGCAGTAACTTTTTGAAATGAAACTGAGTTGGTTTTGAGGTGGAAAACAGTACAAAGGTTCTAAATGTGCAACAGAGGCTTCCTAACAGCAGAACAGTGGTTTTTTCGGGTAAAAACCTGCACATGCATGAGCACTCCTTGCTCCATGGGGCTATTTTAGTCTAATTACTTTGCTTAGATATTTGTTGTGATTAATTAGTTAGTTGTAGCTAGTTAGTTTTGTAGAGTGTTGTAAATAGGTAGTAAGCTAAACTAGTTATTCAATTTTGTCTTGTAATAATTAGTTAATTAGCTAGAATAGTTGAATAATTTGTTGTTGTAATAGCTAGTTAGTTTATTCGGACTCTCTTGCGTAAGGGCACAAATGTCGTAATAACGTGTATGTTTTCCAACCCCCACTTCTTTCTCTCTTTTATTTAACTGCTTATGGTGGTTAGTTTAGGGCATCATATTTTGTTTAGCATCCTTCATGTTTGCATCCACTTGTATTGCATGCATTGGGCTCGGCACATCATTCTAATTTGCATTGTTAGTTAAACACTTCTTTGAATACGTGCTTAGACCGCATGCTATCAGATTGATTCACATGTTATGTTAAGTAGTCGAGCCTATTTAGAGTACATATCGCTTGTGTTGCATTAGTCATATTGCATTACTTAGGATCATGCATTCTTCTTACTCTTTCATCTTTTTGGCTTGGAGTACTATGTGAGCTCTTTTGTGCTTTAGCATATTGCATTGTATGTTAGTGTTGCCATATCAAAGCATGTTCACCATGAGGCTAATTGCTTAAGTGATAAATTGCCTAGATGCCTGTGGATGAAGGCTAATTGCTTGAATTAGAATAATTTGAGTAATGTACATATGCGATCACTTTTTAAAGTGGTACATATTCTTAACTATTTTCAAAACAAACTTGAATCAAGCGTTCCAATTCTTGCAAATTAGTCTATACTTATGTGTGTGCGCATCACATAGTAATGCTAGCCTAATAATTAGAACAAGGACATATAATGTAGATAAGATTCATATCATGATTAGTAAAGGCCGATTTTTGATCGGGCTAGCGGGGGTGCTCAATTCATGACCTTCCCCTTTCGTACCTAAGTTCCCGGGCCGAGACAATTTTGGTGATGACGAACACATGGCCTTTGGCACGAGTCATGAGTTTCGTAAATTCCCCAAAAAACATTTAGGTGGCGACTCTGTATCTAGTAAAGCAGTCCATTTTTGACATTTTGATTCAAAATCGATTTTCCAAAAGATTTGCCGAATTTGGGAATTTGGACTCTTTGGTGATTATCTATTTCATATTGCACTTGTGAGATCAGATTCAAAACCGCGGGAGTCCGATACTGTAAGGCTTATTCATCTTCCGAAATGGGGCACGAAAAGTCGAGCTATAGTTTCTGGCGACTTTGTTGGGGGTAATTAGAGAACTTGACTTGAAATTCATGACCTGAAATTTTAGCTACACTTATATGTTTATTTGCATTTGCATTTGCATTAGTGCGCTTAAGTCATTGTGTTTTCTATCTGCTATTCCTGGATGGTTTGTCGGAGGCTTGCCTAAAAGCTTGCCAAATGGCTGACTGGTCGTAGGCTCTGCCATGGTGGGAACACAACACTTGGATATGGATTACCGCTGTACCGTTTGATCCTCCTTTCACTTCTCGGTGTTAGGTGTGAGAGGTATATTAGGTAGTTTTGCTGACTTACCCTTTTTTGACCATTCGGTCTAGTTGCATATGGAAAAGCCATAGAGATTGTTCCAAACTAGGACAGGATGCTCACCCGAAATGTAGGATTGCATGAAAACCGCTTCGTTTGAATAGTGAACCCTAGTTCTTGACGAAACTAGGGCAGGGCAACCTTACCCCCTCATAGGGGTGTTTTGGCTCTCACTTAACTGTTATGTGCTTTACAGTAAAATTGTACAAGAATGTGCATAGCAGTTGCAAGTTTGCAAGTTTGGTATCTGTTTGGGGTGCGGAATTCAGTGTGGAGTGCAGTCCTACAACTTTGGTCATGTTTGTGTTGATAACATCATTAGCTGAGGTGCTGTGTGGTTTCTGATTACCGCTTTCTTTTTGCTTTATTTCTTTTTGCTAGGTAGTTTACCACCATAGCTTCAGAAAGTTTGGATATCCCCCAAGTACTCTAGACTCGAGTCAGAAGGCTTTGCAAAGCCATGGATCTTATTCGGGGATAGCTCGTGTTTACTTCACTCCCACTGGTTACAAGATGAATGAGAGTTAGGTAGAATTCATGGGTCTAGTTTTGCCAGTAGTCACCCCTCAATTCACCTATATCTAGTCAGGTTCAGGGACAGTCTTCTACTTCTAGTCCAGTACGAGATCACTCGCTTGTTCTGATGACACATTATCCCCCAGTCAGTATGGAAGAGTTGATACATCATTTGCAGCAGACAGTTGAAACCCTATAGCAAGATGCTGCCTGCCAGGCCGAGGTTATAAACAAGCTACAACAACAGTAACCGCAGTTGGCCGCGGCCTCTGCATCCCATGCACCTCCTACAGGTATCCCAGCACCCGGAGCCACTGCTCATACTGCTAATGTCCAAGAAAATCAGGGCAATTCAGCAGAGCCAATTCTAGCACAAGCCTCCAAAGCACTTGGTTATCAGACTGAGGCTCCGTTTGAGTTTGAGGTTGACCCAACTGTACTCAAGGTCAATAAACTAGAGAAGTTATTCAAGAGAGCAAAAGGTGTTAACTCCATCCTGGAAATAGAGGACGGGTATACGATTCTACAGTGACATTGCCAGATAGGTTCAAAATGCCGTACATCGATTGATTTGACGGCTCCGGAGATCCTATGGTTCATCTCCGGCTATTTTCGGACATCTTGCGGCTGATGGGCCTGACTAGATTACAGAAGCTGTCTCTCTTTGGCCGTACCATGTCTAGTATAGCGGCTATTTGGTATGCGAAGTTAGAAGATTCTATCAAGCAAAATTGAGAGGAGATGGCCGAGAACTTCATTGCATAATATTTGTATAATACTCAGATTGAGGTCACAACTCGTGATCTCGAAGCAACACGCCAAGAGCCGAAGGAGGCTTTTTTGAATTTGTGATGAGGTGGAGAGCTAAGGCCTCGATGATGACCACAAGGCCTTCTGAGAAGGATCAGATCAGGATGGTTGTCTGGAATTTGCACGGCAAGCTGTTGCAAAAGATGCTCGTCCTACCCCTGTTTATATTTACAGAACTCCATGAAATGGGAGTGCAGATCGAAGATGCCATGAAGCAGGGACTGATCACAGATGAGAAGGAGCTAGCAAAAAGGCTGTTTTTACGCAGTTCCAATGCTGCCGGGGATAGCACAGCTGTGAGGCCGTCAAATGTAAGCGTTGTCACCGCTGACCCCTTTGCCAATACAAGCTCACAAACACCCTCCAATCCTAACCGATCCCAGAGGACCTTCAACCAATTGTACATGACCCTGTCTCAAGTTATGAAAGTGCTAGTCAATAAAGGGTACCTCAAACCATTAGAACCCTACCCATTGCCTGATCCCCTTCCATCCAAACACAACCCCGCAAAATACTTTGCATTTCACCAATAGCATGGTTATGACACCGATCAGTGCTTTCGATTGCATCATGAGATTCAGGATCTCATTGACAACAAGGTGATCGCTCCACCTCAAAAACCCAACGTGACCACAAATCCACTCCCAGCCTATAATCAAGTCCCCCCGCCTCGAAATCTCAACCTGATTCATACACTAACCACCCCTTATGACCTTGGCATATAGATTACCCCCTCCCACCTACCAAAGCCAACGTTGTTCATTCTAGAAGGCGTAAATCTGTACATGATGGACACATCCAACCCCCAACCCAAGCCTATGGTGATCCTTACAGTGGAAGGGGAGTTTACCTTGGAGGAAGGTACGAGTCTGTTGCTAGAGAGTTCCAAGGACTTACGTAATAGGGTGTATGATTCGAGTTGCTGCATTGTGCCAACCGGTCAAATCAAACCTAAACTAGTGCTACCGACTTGGAGAGACATCAATGTGGTTAGGGTAGATGGCCCGAGCTAGGGGTTGGATGATTTGGCGGAACTCAAGGAGGATTTAGACAACTTGCAGTTCTTTGACGAACAAGATCAGGGAAATGTGCGGATTGGTTGGTTCGACTTGAATGGATCAACTGACAACTCTAGATGGCTGAGTGATGAGCCGGATAAGGAGGAAGGAACTGAAATGAAATCGAAAGGAAAGGAAGCAAGGATCGCTGTAGTGGCCGGAAGGGCCGATAAGAAAAGAAAGCTGCCGGAGAACGCTGGTATGGAAAATTCAGCTCTAGAACTGGGCACTGTGAGCATTGCGGACATAGAACAGGAAGCTGCACTGAAGCAGTTTAAATAAGAAAGAGTTCAAGACAAACAAGAAGCTATAATGACCCAACACCCTGTGGGGGATAACAATGATGTGAAGGTGATACAAATGAAGCCGGACAACTGTTTGTCGGCTGTTGAAGGCATATGGTGGGACGATGATGATCTGCATCTGGCCCACACCGATGAAGATTGGGGCGAGTGCCTTCCGGATAACATGTGGTATGTTGAAAAAAATAGATCACATGACAAGAAATGGGTGATATTTTAAGCCACCACACTTAGATCAAGCTGAGGCATCTGGAAAAGACAAAGAGGTCGAGAAACAGAAAGAGAAACAGTTGGAAGAAGAGGCAGTGTTGAAACAACTTAAGAAAATCCAAGTCGACATCTTAATCTGGGGTCTTCTCATGGCCTCCCAGGTGCATCGATAGGCTGTACTGTTGGCAATGGGCAAGGCTAAATTGTCCATTGACACCACGCTTGAACAGCTTGTGGGATTGGTTTTCCCAAGTGGTGCTAGGCTAACCCTTACATTCTCCAATAAAGAACTGCCGCTGGAAGGCTTGGCTCACAACAAACTCTTGTACATATATGTGGAGTGCAAGGAGAAAGGGGTGCCGGTGGTGTTGGTAGATATCGGTTCGGCCATCAATGTTTGTCCTTCTTACACCGCCTATGTAATTGGCCTTAAACCAGCAGACTTTGTTCCCACAGCCCAAGTAATTCGGGTGTATGATAATACGAGTAGAGAGGTCATGGGCACGATGCAAGTCAGAGTTCAGGTGGGCCCAGCTTAGTAAGAGGTTGAGTTTCATGTCTTAGATGTGCCAACTACCTTCAATTTGCTGTTAGGGAGGCCCTGGTTGCATCATGCGAAACCTATCTCCTCTACTCTTCACCAAATACTAAAGTACCCTCATGGGGGAGGGGTGACGATTGTTTTTGGGAATTCATCCATTCATCCGCCGCCAGAGGTAACTACACAAGTGCTGGAAATCACCCACGGTGAGGAGGATGTATTCCACTCAGGGTTCAATCTGGCTGAAACTCGGGTAGTGCAGACCATACTGGCCGTAGACGAAGGCATGTACGTCAACGCCCAGTCTATCTATTTCATGTGTAAACTGCAGCATATTCCAGGAATGAGACTCGGAAGAAGTGGCCGGAAAGGCATTGCAGCACTGAAAAATGTGCCACATAACTCACATGCCTTTGGATTGGGGTATGTGCCCACCAAAGAAGACTAGATCAGGAAGAGAGAAGAGATGAAAGGTAGAGGCAGGGCTAGGCAGGGTTAAGCAGGCCGATAAACGTTATGAGCTTAATCATAGGCCAATCTAAGGGACATTGAATAGTCACTTTGTTTAGGAGGGAGAAGATTTCCTCTTTTGTGGCTTTCCCGAGCCTTGGGTGAATTCCATGAAGTAGCGTGTTCCCAGGTTCGAGATCTTCTTTGATCTGCAGCTACATGACAGTGATACTGAGAAAAGGGATGAACCAAGCACTAAAGCTGAGCAGAGCATGGAAAGTGACTCAAACAACAACGAACTTAGAGTAGGGACAACTTTGGCTTGTCTCTTGACAGATCCAGCAGCCGACCCAGAGAACTTGGGGGAATCTCCGTGATCGGGGAAAAACCGAGTGTGAACCCAACCAGCAGCATTTTGGATGCATCAGTGGCACTATCTCTTATCTGACAGCTGGAGGAAGGCTATCTATCCAGTTCTGAATTGAGTGATGAGCTAAAATCTGATTCCCCTAAGTCTGTAAGGTCGGGGATCAGATTCCAATCTTTCTGAGTTTGGGTCTGGTATTTCTGGGGCTGGTAACCCAGATACCAAAGTCTTATCTAAGTCTTCATTCAGCTTTTCTTTTGAGTTTGTAACCGAAGATCTGGACCTTTTGAATGAGAATTTTGTAGATTCTGTGTATTTTTCTGTGCCGTTGGTTTATTGTATTGACCAGGATTTTCAGAATTTTAATGAAAACGAAGAGGAAGGAATTCCTTTGGTTTTGAAAAACTTGATTAATTGAGAGGAGGAGAGGTTTGCTAAACCCTGTGCTGATAAAATCATTGCCATTAATGTAGGTACTAAGAAGGATCCACGTTTGGTCCAGATCGCGTCCACGTTGTCTTCAGAGGAGCGTGAGCATTTGATCACTTTGTTAAAAAGATTTCAAAGATGTTTTCACGTGGTCCTACGAAGACATGCCTGGAATCGATCCTGAGATTGTATAGTATCGGATCCCTCTTGACCCCAAGGCCCGATCGATCAAACAGAAGTTACGTAGAATCTGTTCGGATTGGGCGCTGAAAATCAAGGAAGAGGTCACCAAGTAGATCGAGGCAGGTTTCTTGTTAGTATCTGAGTATCCAACTTGGTTGGCCAACATTGTCCCAGTGCCGAAGAAGGATGGTAGAATCCGGGTGTGTGTAAACTTTCGGGACTTAAACAGAGCCAGTCTGAAGGATGACTTTCCTCTGCCGCACATTGATGAGTTAGTGGACTTCACTGCAAGCCATGCATTGCTATCATTTATGGATGGGTTTTTCGGGTACAACCAGATTCTGATGGTGCCCGAGGACAGAGAGAAAACCGCATTCACTACGTCGTAGGGTACCTACTGCTACTGGGTTATGCTGTTTTGGTTGAAAAATACTGGAGCTATCTATCAGAGGGCTGCGACCACCATTCTACATGACATGATCCACAAAGAGGTTGAGGTGTACGTGGACGACATGATTGTCAAGTCCAAAGAAAGAGAGGGCCACTACATCGCCTTAAAGGAATTCTTTCAATGGATCAGAGAATACAGATTGAGATTAAACTCGCAGAAATGCACCTTCGGTGTAACGGTAGGAAAAATGCTGGGCTTTTTGATCACACAGAGGGGCATTGAAGTAGGTCCTTCTAAAATCAAGGCCATCCTAGAAATTCCACCACTGAGAACTGAAAAGGAGGTGCGAGGCTTTCTGGATAAAGTGCAATTCATAAGACGGTTTATTTCCAAATTAACCTTGACTTGTGAGCCACTATTTGGTCTCTTGAAGAAAAGGAAGAAATTCCGATGGGATGATCACTGTTAATTTGCCTTTGAGCAGGTTAAGCAGTACCTCCATAATCCACTTGTGTTGGCGCTGCCAGAGTCAGGAAAGCCTTTGGTTTTGTACTTGTCAGTGACAGACACGACCATGGGATGCATGCTCGCTCAGGAATCTGAAGATAGGGTAGAGAAAGCCATCTACTACTTGAGCATGAAAATGCTAGATTATGAGACTCACTATGCTCTATTAGAGAAAGCTTGCCTAGCCTTGGTATGGGCTACCAGGAAGTTAAGGCACTACTTGTTAGCTCACTCTGTAATCCTAGTTTTGAGATTAGATCCCATCAAATATCTCTTTAAGAAACCGACACTTACGGGTAGGCTAGCCCGTTGGTTGCTTCTTCTCTTTGAATTTGATCTCAAATATGTCACCCACAAGTTGGTTAGGGAAAGAGCTGTAGCAGAGTTCCTGGCAGACCACCCGGTAGAAGGAGATGAGGCAGTGGAATACTTGTTCCTAGATGAAGCCATTTTGCAAGTTGAGGAGGAAACTTGGATGATGTCCTTTGACGGAGCGTCCAATCAGTACGGTCATGGGATAGGTGTGTTGCTGATAGCACCCGATGACTTTCATATGCCTTTAGTCTTCAAACTCCGGTTCAAGATGTCCAATAATGAAGCAGAATATAAAGCGTGTATTGTTGGTTTAGAAGCCGCCCTAGAACTAGGAACAATAAGATTGGATGTTATCGGGGACTCGAACTTAGTTGTTTCTCAAGCGAATGGAGACTGGAAAGTCAAAGACGAAAAGAAGAAGGTTTACCATCAGACCCTAGATGTTCTGATTCCTAGGTTTGAAAAGCTAACTTTCACACATCAACTAAGAGAGAACAACAGGTTCGCTGATGCTTTAGCAACTCTATCTTCTATGGTAGACATCCCACTTGGAGTCCAGATGCGTCCGATTATCATCGAGCAGAAATACACACCGGCTTATGAAAACCCCTGGTACTATGATATTTGGAACTTCTTGAAAAATGAGACCTATCTACTAGGGGCAAATGCAAAGGACAAATGCGGAATATGGCGAATGGCCGTTCAATTTATCATCTGTGGAGGTAAACTAGGTAAAAGAGGTCATCTGGGAATGCATAAGTTGTGAGTGGAAAAAGAGGAATAGAAGTGCCTTATGGAGGCTATCCACGTCGGGGAATACGGGGCGCATATGAATGGTGTGATGGTAGCTCGGAAGATTCTCAGGCAAGGTTACTACTAGTCCACCATGGAGGAGGATTGTATTGGTTTTGTTCGGCAATGCCACAATTGCCAAATTCATGCCAATCCCATGAATATCCCGCTGTCAAAACTGTACAACATGACTTTGCCATGGCCTTTATCAGTCTAGGGAATCAACGTTATCGGTGTAGTCACACCAAAAGGATCGAATGGGCATGAATATATCTTGGTGGCGATTGATTATTTTGCAAAGTGGGTGGAAGCTCAATCTTATGTAGTGTTGAAGGCATGGCATGTGGCTAAGTTTATCAGAAACAATATCATTTGCTGGTACAGAGTCCCAAACGAGATCAAATCATCTAATGGCTCCCACTTCAAGAAAGAGGTGATAGACTTGTTGGAGAAATACAATGTGGCTTTCCATAAGTCATTTACATAAAGGCCACAAACTAATGGAGTTGTTGAAGCCATCAATAAGAACATCAAGAACATCTTACAGAAGATGGTTGACACCTACAGGGACTGGCTAGATAAATTGCCATTCGCACTCTGGGGCTACAAAACTTCGATTTGGACGTCTATAGGGGCAACTCCTTATTCTCTCGTCTACGAGATAGAAGCCGTTTTGCCAATTGATATAGAAGTCCCATCGTTGCGAGTTATGGCTGAGTGTCAGATAGCAGAAACAGATTGGCAACAGAGCATATTTGAGGAGTTAATGCTATTTGATGAGAAAAGGCTGAAAGCATTATACCATGTTCAGGGCTACCAGTACAGAATTGCAAGGCTTTTAATAAGAAAGTTAGGTCCTAAAATCTTAAAAAAGGAGACATGGTGCTGAAAGTCAACTGAGCTCCTATTCATGACCCTAGGGGCAAGTTCAAACCCAATTGGACTGGTCCCTACATCATCAAAACTATCTGGTCGGGAGGAGCAGTTATTCTCATGGACTTAGATGTTCTAGAATTTTCGCAGCCAATCAACATGGACAAGTTGAAAAAATACTATCCTTGAGAGGCTCGCTAGGCCGAAAACCCGAAAGGGTGACCTAGGCAAAAGTTAGAGTATGAAAAATTAGAAATAAAGAAAAACTGAGCTCGCAAAGTTGAAAACCCTAAAGGGCGATTTTGGCAAAAGTTAAAGCGCAAAAGGGGAGTTAATACTCGAGTGAACTTGAACCGAACTACGTAAGGCTTGATTCCCATCTTTGGGATACGTAGGCAACTTCATCATGAAGTTCAGTCGTAATCACTTTCAACTCAACTGTCTTATACATGTGTTTAAGCAAGTCTTCTTTGTATGTTCTTTATCTGAGAGTTCGGTTGTGATCTTTATTCTGGGAAGAAGAGCTGGTTACAATGTAAAGTAGTAATGTCTTTAATCAAGGGCAGTTATGATATTTTGATTTGGGGTTATACCTCTTGAGGATTGATTCCGTGCGTGTAAGGTGGTGATCACTTTCGAAAATGGTTTTGGAAAGTTTTAATAAAAGTTGATTTTGTTGAAAATTTTACCTTTTACAACTTAGACAATTTTTGGACCAAAAGGAATATTTTTAGTGCTCACAACTTTAATTCCATTGATTTCAGCATAAAGTTCTCCAACTCTCCGATACAAATCAAAGTTGCTTTTATTACATCATAAAACTTGAAAAGAATGGTCAAAGCAATAAACTAGGGGCATAGGTGAGTCAGGTGCTCCTGCGTCCTCTGCTCGTGCTTGCGGAAGCTTCTGAAGCCAAAGTGGGCCTGGTTTGTGCCTCATTCTCGAGCCAAGCCAAGCACTTGCTAGAAAGGGCATAACTGAAACTAGGGGCAGGAGCCAGAAGCTCTCTCGTCCTCCAAGCCGCGAGGTACCTAGCCAAGTGTGAAGAATAAATTGGGAATGAAGTTGGGTATTCTACCCCCTCCTTTGGACAGGTCTAATCATGCCCGAACTGGCGTCTGAACCGGAAAGGGAAGTAGAACACGTAGTGCGTGAGGGCAATCAACTGTATGCCAGGCTGCCGAGTGTAGGCACCACATTTTTGACCGTCCTCAAGACTTGGATGTCATCGCTTGTGCACTTGATGATTATGACTGCATGTGCTCGTTTTAGTGCTCGAAGTCCTCGGCGGAATGCCCCGTCTTTGAGCCTTTAAACCCTATCCATTCTATGCCTTCTTTTGGACCAAAACCTTAGTACTTCAAACCTCAAGACCCTGGGACTTGCAGGCCCCCTTTAGTGGGCTTCCGGCCACCCTTGTGCCTTACCGTCCAATGGTGTGGCTTGCTGGCTATTATTGGTGGCCTGCCGGCCATCAGTGTCTTTTTTCAAATATTTTGTTTACAGTTGTTCCAGCTGTTACCACAATTGGCTGCATCTCTTTACATGTGTATGGAGAGATATATCTCAGCCAAATGCATGTTTTTCTATATATAGGGGGTCTTCTCCCCTATCTTTTAGGGTTGGAATTTTTGGAACAAAAATATCTCTTTCTCTGCATTTTTCTCTCTCTCTTTTAAATTTGTGCACATTAGCCTACATATACAACACTTTCGCCTACAACTCCTTAATCAAAGTTGATCACCTTTGGACTAAGATTCCTTGAAGCCTTCTTGGAGCCCTTGAAGTTGGCTTTAGCTTGAATTGTTGCCTAGAATTGATCTTTGCTTCAAGAGGTATAACACTTGCCCTTTTACCTTACTTTGCATACTTATTTTTCTATCATTTTCCCACTATTTTTGGGTTGATTTTTGGCTATAAAAACTCTATTTTTGTGGGCTGAAATTGGTGGTTAGAGGCCATTTAAAGGTTTGGGGATGGCTCACCCTTCTTTATTCCTTGTTTGTAAGGCCTTTCTACCTTTGTTTCCCACTTTCAAACCATCTTTTTTTGGGGCTTTTGAACACTGAATTTTGGAGTATTTTGAGTGGTGCAAATCATGTTTTGAAGTCCAAATTTGGAGGGGTTAGCCTCCCCTCCTTGTGTCTTGTTTGCTAGCCTAGATAGCTCTATATGTTAGCTTAATTTTCTAGCCTATTGTAGCGTAATTCTAACATGTTTTAGGCTGAATTTTGGACTGTTTTGCCTTTGTTTTTGGCAGGTTATTGCATTTGAGTCTTGTATTGCATGCTTCTAGTATAAGTGTCCTTACAAGCTTAGTGTTTTAGGCCTTTAGACACTACTTGTTTGAGTTGATTTGCATATTTTCAGTGTTTTTCTCACTTAATTTTAGCAAGCATAACCTCTGCAACCTCCCTCATTTCTTGACCTTTTTGTTTGCTTTGAGGGTTGTTTCAATCTTAAAATAGTTTAAGCTTGAGATTGAGGTTCATGCTTAATGGTTTAATTCTCTTTTGGGGGTTCATTGTCAACGGCATGACGCCTCTCTCTTGCCTTAAACCACCCATTGTTTAACACTTCCCTCTCTTTTAGAGGACTTAACTCACAAATGGACTGAATTGGTTAAAGGATGGTTGGTAAGTTAAAATGAGTAACTAAAAGTTGAAGCTAAAATTGTGCAAAGATAAGAATTTGGTTGTGTTTTGGTGTGTTTAATCGGATGTTAATTGAACACAAGGAAAATTGGGGCATTTCATACTCAAAGTGATGAAATGTGTCAACTTTTCTAGGGTCGCCATTGCCCTTGATCATATATGATAGGGTGATGGTTTTTGGTCTTGTTTGTGCATTTATTAAACTCGTACATCTTGGTTCCTTAGCCATCAAGCAATGAAATTGCTTGAATTGATGGTTTGAGAGCCAAGTGTATCACTCCTTTAAATGTTTTGATGATAAGGAGGGATACACATTTCAAATAACCTGTGAGAATACCCTCTCTTTGCCCTGGTTGCTCTCTGTTGCAGCAAAGAATGGTGCATCATCAGTGGCTGGCCGGCCACTATTTCTCGCCGGCAGACCATCATTATTGGACGGTAACCCCCTACTGGTGGCTGGCCGGCCGGCCACCACTTTTGGCCTGTCGGCCACTAGTGAATTTTGAGCATAATATTTGTGGAGCAGGGCAGAGTTGATCTGGAAGAGAAAAACTAGTGCAAGGGTTATGCAACAGAGGCTTTCAGGGGCAGACAATGGACGTTCTTCAGGTGGAAACCGAGCATGCATGGGCATCTCTTGCTTCTCGGCACTAGTTAATTAGTTTAATTAGCAATTAGTCATTTATTTGTTGTACTTAATTAGTTGTAGCTAATTAGTTTGTTTTGTACTTATTTAATTAGTTTAGATTTGATTAATTAAATTAGTTTATGTTGTAAATGTTTAATTAGCTTAGCCTAGTTAAATCTTAATTAATTGGCTTGGAATAGTTGGCTAATTTATTTATTCAAGTTTTGTAATAATTAGTTAAGTAGTTTAGTTTAGCTAGTTTATTCATTCGGACTCTCCTTCGTGAGAGCATAATGTAATAATGTGTATGCTTTCCAACCCCATGTCTTTCTCCCTTTTATCGGCTTATGATGGTTAGATTAGGGGTATCACATTTCAAATTAGCATATAGCATGTTTGTATCCATTCATTTGCATTACGTGTACCGAGACTCGGTTCATCATCCTAACTGCATTGTCATTTCAATACTTCTTTGAATACGTGCTTAGACCGCATGTTACCAAATTGTTGCAAATAACATGTTAAGTAGCCATGCCTATTTTAGTTGCATTATTGCATGTGTTGCATTATCCATCTAGTATAGTTAGGAATCATACATATTTTTCTAACTCTTTTGTTTTATCTTAGCTTGGAGTACTAGGTGAGTTTTTAGTGCTTTAGCATACTTGCATGAGTGTGAGTGACTGCCATGACTAGCATGCTTGCCATGAGGCTAAGTGCTTACTTGTTAAAATGTTTGAATGCCTGTGGATGAAGGCTTGTTGCTTGAATTGGAATGATTTGATGAATGTACATTTAAGCCCACTTTGTCAAGTGGCAAATTCACAAACTTTAAGTCCACTTTGTTAAATGGCAAGATCAAACCCTTTTCGAAAAACAAACATGAAATTGAATTGTTCGAAATCGAGCAAACTAGTCTATACCTTGTGTGTGCGCATCACATAGTAAATGCTAGCCTAATAAACCAAAACAAGAGCATATAATGTTGATAAAAATCTTATCATGATTAGTAGAGGCTGATCTTTGATCGGGTGAGTGAGGGTGCTCAATTCATGACCTTCCCCTCTCATACCTAAGTTCCCGAGCCGGGACAATCTTGGTGATGACGGACACATGGCCTTTGGCACGAGTCATGGGTTTCCTAAATTTCTCAAAAATAAAATATTTAGGTGACGACTCTATATTTGGCAAAACAGTTCAATTTTGGCATTTTTGATTCAAAATCGATTTTCCAAAAGATTTTTCGGATTTGGACTCTTTGGTGTTTATCTATTTCACATTGCACTTGTGAGATTAGATTTAGAACCACAGGAGTTTGAACTGTAGGGCTTATTCCGAGCTTCCGAAAGGGGATGCAAAAAAGTCGAGCTACAGTTTCTGGCAACTCTGCTGGGATTTAGAGAGCTTAACTCGAACTCATGATATGACATTTTATCTACATTTATATGTTTCTTTGCATTGCATTTGCATTGGTGCGTTTAAGTCATTGTGTTTGCCATCTGCTATTCTTGGATGGTTTGCTGGAGGCTTGCCTAAAAGCTTGCCAAAAAGCTGACCGGTCATGGGCTCTGCCATGATGGGCACACAACCCCTAGATCTGGATTACTGCTGTACCGTTTGATCCGCCTTTCACTTTTCGGTGTTAAGTGTGAGAGGTATATTATGTAGTCTTGTCGAGGTACCCTTTTTTTTATCATTTGGCCTAGTTGCATATCGAAAGCCATAGAGATTGTTTCAAACTAAGACAGGATACTTACCCGAATGCAGGATTGTGTGAAACCACTTTGCTTGAATAGCCAAACCCTAGTTCCTGACGAAACTAGGACAGGGTAACCCTATCCCCTCATAGGGGTGTTTTGGCTCTCACTTAACTGCTATGTGCTTTTAGAGTGAAACTCTACAGGAATGTGCGTATTAGTTGTAAGTTTGGGTATTAGATTTTGGGAGGGGGGGCAGAATTCAGTGTTGGGTGCAGTCTTACAGCTTTTGATTATATCTGTGTGCTGTTCAAGTCTGAGCTGAGGTGCTGTGCGATTTCTGATTTTTTCTTTCCTTTTGCTTTATTTTTTTTTTGCAAGGTAGTTTATCACAATTGCTTCGGACAGTTCGGATACCCCCCAAGCACTCTGGACCTGTGTAAGGAGACTTTACAAATCTGGAGATCTTGTTAAGGGACCACCTGTGTTTGCTTCGCTTCCGCCGGTTACTAGACGGAGGAGAGTTAGGCACAATTCACCAGTTCAGCAATCACCTACATCTAGTCAGGCTCAATCTTCTACATTTAGGCCAACAAAAGATCACTCACCTATTCAGATGACTCACTACCTTGCAGTCAGTATGGAGGACTTGATTCGTCATCTCTAACAAACAGTGGAAACCATGCAGCAAGATGTTGCTTGCTAAGCTGAAGTTACAGCCCACCAAGCTGAAGTGATAAATAGGCTGTAGTAATAGCAACTGTAGCTGGCAGTGGCTTCTTCTTCCCATGCACCTCCTGTGGGTATCCCAGCACCCGGAATCACTGCCAATGTCCAAGAGAATCTAGGCAATCCGATAGACCCCATCCCACCGCAAGCCTCCAAGACACCAGTGTACCAAACTGAGTCTCTGTTTGAATTCGAAGTTGACCCTATTGTACTGAAGGTCAACAAACTGGAGAAGCTTTTCAAGTGAGCACATGGTGTGAACTCAATCCCCGACATCGAAGTTGGATATACCAACTTCGTAGTAACTTTGCTGGACCGGTTTAAAATGCCATATATCGACCGATTCGATGGCTCTGGGGATCCTATGGTTCATTTGCGGTTGTTCTTTGATATCTTGCGGCCAATGGGCCTCACCAGACTTCAAAAGCTGTCACTTTTCGGACGGACCTTGTCAGGAATAGTGGCTATCTGGTATGCAAAGCTGGAGGATTTAATGAAGTGAAATTGGGAGGAAATGGCCAAGGCCTTCATCCCACAATATTTATACAATACACAAATCGAGGTCACAACTTGTGATCTTGAGGTAACCCGTTAGGAGCCAAATTAGGGCTTCTCAAACTTTGTAGCAAGGTGGAGGGCCAAGGCTTCAATGATGACTACCAGGCCATCCGAGGAGGATCAAATTAGGATGGTGGTCCGCAATCTGCAAGGGAAATTATTGCAGAAGATGATTGCCTTGCCATTGTTCACATTCACTGAGCTCCATAAGATAGGGGTTTAGATTGAAGATGCAATGAAACAGGGGTTGATAACCGATGAGAAGGAGCAGGCCAAGAGGCCTTTTGTGCACAGTTCCAATGCAACCACTAGTGGAAGCACAACTACGCGGCCATTTGATGTGAATGTCGTCACCACTACAGCCGAGGCCAACCCTTTCGCCAGCACAACTCCACAAACCTCAAACAACCAAGCCCGAACCCAAAGGGTCTTCACCCCACTCTACATGCCTTTATCTCAAGCCTTGAGGGAGCTGATAAAAAAGGGGCATCTTAAGCCATTAGAGCCTCGCCCACTACCCGATCCTCTCCTACCTAAACATAACCCAGCCAAATATTGCGCTTTTCACTAACAGCATGGTCACGACACCGACCAATGCTTCAGGCTGCGTCATAAGATTCAAGATCTCATTGACGACAAGGTGATAACACCACCTCAAAAGCCAAATGTAACCACCAACCCTCTCCCAACCCACAATCAAGTGCTTCCACCCTGGCACTTAAATCTAATATATACACTGGCCATCCCCTATGACCCCAGTGTATATATTACCCCTTCCTACCTACCCAAACCGACCGTGTTCATTCCTGAAAGCACAGACTTGTGCATGATGGACACGTCCACACTTCAACTTGAACCTGTGGTGATGACTATGGCAGAAGAAAGGAGGTTGGCCTTGGAGGAAAATGTTAGTCCATTGCCTGAGAGCTCTGCGGACTTATCTAAGGGGGTATATGACCTGTGCTCTTACATTGTGCCAGAGGATCAAGCCCGAAGTGGGGTTGTCAACAGCAGTGGAGGTCAACATGGTTCGGGAGGATGGCCTGAGCCAAAGTTTGGATGATCTAGCGGAGCTAGAGGAGGACTTAGACAATTTACAGTTCTACGACGAACAGGATCAGGGGGACGTGCAGATTGACTGGTTTAATTCGAATGGGTTGACGGACAACTCGGGGTGGTTAAGTGATGAACCTGATAGGGAGGAAGGAACTAAACCAAAACCTGAAGAAAAGGAAGCAAGAATAGCTGCAGTGACCAGAATGGCCAAGGAAAAGGGGAAATTGCAGGAGAGCACCGGCATCAAGAATTTAGCTCAGGAACTAGGAGCCATGAGTACCGCGGATACAGAACAGGAAGTCGCATTGAAGCAGTTTGTGCAAGAAAGGGATCAAGACAAACAGGAAGCTGGAAAAGCCCAACTCCTTACTGGGGATATTTGTGATGAGAGAATGATTAGAACGGAGTCGGACAACTGTTTGTCGGCTGCCGGAGGTGCATGGTGGGAAGATGAAGATCTACTTTTGGCTCACACTGATGAAGATTGGGGTGAAGACCTACCAGACAATACGTGGTACATTGAAGAGATTGACCATATGACAAGAAGTGGACGGTACTTCAAGCCGCCGCACTTGGACCAAGCTGAAGCCTCCGGGAAAGATAGAAAAGTTGAAAAGCAGAAGGAAAAACAGTTACAAGAAGAGGCGGTGCTGAAATAGCTAAAGAAAATTCAAGCCGATATTTGAATATAGGGTTTGCTCATGGCTTCTCGGGTGCATTGACAGGTTGTACTATCAGCTATGGACAAAGCAAAATTGTCCATTGACATGATTCCTGAACAACTTGTGGGATTAGTCTTCCTAGGAGGCACCGTGCCAACTCTAACCTTCTCAGATAAAGAACTGCCATCGGAAGGCTCAGCACACAACAAACCTTTGTAATATCTGTTGAGTGTAGAGAAAAATGGGTGCCAGTGGTGTTGGTCGATACTGGGTCGGCTATCAATGTCTACCCATCGCGCACAGCTTATGCCATCGACCTGAAACCAGCAGATTTTGTGCCTACAACCCAAGTGATTCGGGCGTATGACAATATGAGTAGAGAGGTTATGGGCACGGTACAGATCACAGTTTAACTAGGCCCAGCTCAATAGGATATTGAGTTACATGTCCTTGATGTGCCGGCCACTTTCAATCTACTGCTAGGGAGACCTTGGTTGCACCAGGTGAAATGTGTCTCCTCTACCCTCCATCAAATGCTGAAATACCCTTATGGGAAGGGAGTGGCTATTGTGTTTGGGAATTCATCCATCCATCCTCTGCCAGAAGTAACTACACCTATGCTGGAAATTGTTCATGGCGCGGAGGATGTTTTCCTTTCAAGGTTCATTCTAGCTGAGGCCCGAGCAGTGTAAACCATCTTGGCAGCAGATGATGAGGCTATGTATGTCAGTGCCCAATCAATCTATTTCATGAACAAGCAATAACATGTGCCAGGAATGGAACGGGGAAGAAGTGGCCGGAAAGGCGTCACAGTAGTGGCCAATGTGCCACATAATCCACATGCCTTTGGTCTTGGCTATGTACCCACCAAAGAAGATTGGGTCAGGAAGAGAGAAGTGATGGTAGGCAGATCTAGAGCCAAGCAGACTGGGAAATGCTATGAGCTTGCTCACAGGTTGATCCAGGGAACGCTAAATGGTCATTTTGTTCGGGAAAGTGAAGACTTCTCATTTTGCGACTTTCCTGAACCCTGGTTCAATTCTGAGAAGTAGCGTGTTCCTGGCTTTGAAATTTTTTTTGACTTGCAGCTACAAGACAGTGATACATAGGAAAAGGCTAAACCAACTATTGAAGCTGAACGGAGCATAGAAAGAGATTCGGGCAACATCAAGCTCGGAATAGGGGCAACACTAGCATGTCTCCCTTTAGATCCTTCGACCGACTCAGAGAGCTTGGGGGATAACCTGACTATCTCCATGATTGGGGACCAACCGGGTGTGAACCCTTCTAGTAGCATTTTGGATTCATCTGAAGCACCGTCTCTCATTTGGCAACTGGAGGAGGGTTACTTGTCTAGTTCTGAGTCGGGTAATAAGCCATAATTTGATTCCATAAAGTCTGTGGAGTCGGAATCAGATTCCGATTCTTTTAAGTCCGAGTCCGGTATTCTTGGGGGTGATAACCCGGATGCCAAGGTCTTGTCCAGGTCGTCATTTTCTTTTACTTTTGAGTCAGTTGTAACTGAAGAGTTGGATGAGCTGGACTTTATGAATGAGAATGCCACTGCAGATATTGAGTCTTTCTCTGTGCTGCTTGTTTATTGCATTGATTAGGATTTTCAAAATTTTAGTGAAAACAAAGAGGAAGGAATTCCTCTAGTTTTGAAAAGTTTTATTAATCGAGAAGAGGAGAGGTTTGCAAAACCCCTTACGATGAAATCATTGTTTTTAATGTGGGTACTGAGAAGGATCCGCTTCTAGTCCAGATCGGGTCCATGTTGTCTTCGGAGAAGCCCGAGCACTTAGTCGCTTTATTAAACGATTTCAAAGATGTGTTCATGTGGTCCTACGAAGAGATGCCTGGAATCGATCCTGAGATTGTACAGCATCGGATCCCTCTTGACCCTGAGGCCCGACCCATTAAGTAGAAGTTACAAATAATATGCTTGGATTGGGCATTGAAAATCAAGGAGGAGGTCACGAAACAGATTGAGGCAGGGTTCTTGCTTGTGTCTGAGTATCCGACTTGGTTGGCCAACATTGTTCTAGTCCTAAAGAAGGATGGCAGAATCAGAGTCTGTGTTGACTTTAGGGATTTGAATAAGGCTAGTCCGAAGGATGATTTTCTCATGCCACATATTGATGAGTTGGTAGACTTCACCGCGAGTCATGCATTGCTTTCCTTCATGGATAGATTTTCTAGGTATAACCAGATTCTGATGGCGCCCGAGGATAGAGAGAAAACTGCATTTACTACGCCGTGGGGAACCTACTGCTATCGGGTGATGCGGTTTGGGCTGAAGAATGCCGGGGTTACTTATCAAAGGGCTATAACCACTATTCTGCATGATATGATCCATAAAGAAGAGGTCGAGGTGTATGTGGACGACATGATTGTCAAGTCCAAAGAAAGAGAGGGCCACTACACCACCTTGAAGAGATTTTTTCAACGGATCAGAGAATACAGACTGAGGTTGAATCCGCAAAAGTGTACTTTCGGCGTAACAGCGGGGAAAATGCTGGGTTTCTTGATCACATAGAGGGGCATTGAAGTAGATCCTTCCAAAATCAAGGCCATCCTAGAAATGCCACCACCAAAGACTGAAAAGGAGGTGCGAGGCTTTCTGGGTAAAGTGCAATTCAGAAGATGGTTTATTTCTAAATTAACCTTGACTTGTGAACCACTATTTAGTCTCCTGAAGAAAGGAAAGAAGTTCCGATGGGATGATTGGTGTCAATTCGCTTTTGAGCAGATCAAGCAGTATCTTCAGAATCCTCCCGTGCTGTCGCTGCCAGAGCCGAAGAGGCCTTTGATTTTGTATCTGTCAGTAACGGACACAACAATGAGATGCATGCTTGCTCAGGAATCTGAGAATAAGGTGGAGAAAGCCATCTACTATTTGAGCAAGAAAATGCTGGATTATGAGACCCGTCACACTCCGTTGAAGAAAGCTTACTTAGCCTTGGTATGGGCTACCAGGACGTTGAGGCACTACTTGTTAGCTCACTTCGTAATTCTGGTTTCGAGATTAGATCCCATCAAATATCTCTTTAAGAAACCAGCACTTACGGGTAGGTTAGCTCGTTGGTTGCTTTTTCTCTCCGAATTTGATCTAAAGTATGTCACTCACAAGTCGGTCAATGGGAGAGCTGTAGCGGAGTTTTTGGTAGATCACCCAGTGGAAGGGGATGAAGCGGTAGAATACATGTTCCCATATGAAGGCATTTTGCAGGTTGAGGAAGAGATTTGGACAATGTACTTTGACGGAACATCTAATCAGTATGGTTATAGGATAGGTGTGTTGCTGATAGCACCCGACAATTCCCATATACTTTTAGCCTTCATACTTCGGTTCAAGGTATCCAATAACAAAGCAGAATATAAGGCGTGTATCACTGGTTTGGAAGTCGCCCTGGAAGTAAGGGCAAAAAGGTTAGACGTCATCGGGGATTCGAACCTAGTTGTGTCTCAAGCAACCAGAGATTGGAAGGTTAAAGAAGAAAAGATGAAAATTTATCACCAGACCTTGGATGTTCTGATTCCTAGGTTTGAAAAGCTGACTTTCACGCATCTACTAAGAGAGAACAACAGGTTCGCTGGTGCCTTATCAACTCTATCTTCTATGATAGACATCCCACTTGGAGTCCGGATGCATCCGATCATCATTGAGTGGAGATATACGCCCGCTTATGAGACTATCGCCATAATAGATGAAGTGCAAGATAGAAAACCTTGGAATTACGATATCTGGAACTTCTTGGAAAATGAGGTTTATCTACCGGGGGCAAATACTAAAGACAAAAGGTCAATACAGTGGATGGCCGTTCAATTTATCATCTGCGGAGGTAAATTGTACAAAAGAGGTCATTTGGGAATGCACAAGTTATGTGTCGAAGCAGAGGAGTCAAAGCGTCTGATGGAGGTTATCCATGGAAGGGAGTGCGGAGCGCACATGAACGGAGTAATGTTAGCCTGGAAGATTCTTAGGTAGGGTTACTACTGGTCTACTATGGAGAAGGATTGTATCGGTTTTGTTCGGCGATGCCACAAATGCCAAATTCATGCCAAATACTATCCCTGAGAGGCTCGCTAGGCTGAAAACCCGAAAGGATGACCTAGGTAAAAGTTGGAGCACAAAAAATTAGAAATAAAGAAAAACTGAGCTCGCAAGGTTGAAAACCCTAAAGGGAGGCCTTGGCAAAAGTTTGAGCGCAAAAAGAGAGAGTGAATACTCGAGTGAGCCTGAACCGAACTACGTAAGGCCTGATTCCCATCTTTGGGATACATAGGCAACTTCATCCTAAAGTCCGGCCATAAACACTTCCAACTCAACTATCCTGTCCATGTGTTTGATCAGGTCAGCTTTGTCTGTTCTTTACCTAAGGGTTCGGTTGTGATCTTTACTTTGATAGAAAAGCTGGTTACAATGTTGAGCAGTGCTATTCAGTCAAGGGGTAATTTGTGATCTTTGGAATCGGGGATGTACGTCTCGAGGAATGCTTTCGTACGTGTCAGGTGGTGATCCTTTTCGAAAATGGTTTTGGAAAGTTTTGATAAAAGTTGATTTTTGTTCAAATTTTACCTTTTACAACTTAGACCATTTTTGGACCAAAATAAAAATTTTCAGTGCTCACAACTTTAATTTCAATGATTTCAATACAAAGTTCACCAACTCTCGATACAAATCAAAGTTGGTTTTATTACATTCAAAAAAACTTGAAAAGTAAAGGTCAAAGCAATAAACTAGGGGCATAGATGAGTCAGGTGCTCCTACGTCCCCTACCCGCCCTTGTGGACACTTCTAATGCCAAAGTAGGCCCGGTCTGTGCCTTATCCTCGAGCCAAACCAGACATTCGCCAGAAAGGGCATAACTGAAACTAGGGGCAGGGGCTAGAAGCTCTCTCGTCCTCTAAGCAATGAGATACCTAGCTGAGTGTGAACCTTGGATGGGGAATGAAACAGGATACTCTCCCACCTCCTCTAAATGGGTTTGATCATGCTCAAACTGACATCTGAACCAGAATGGGAAGCAGAATACACAGTGAGTCAGGCTGATCAGCTGTATCCCAGGTTGCTGAGCCATACTGTAGCTCATTTTAGTCAGATTAAGCCAGGGGCAACGCTAGGCTATGTCAGCAGCAGACCTGTTGCACATCCATTCACACCACCACCTCTCATTCGGGAAATCCACTAGTTGGTGATGGAAGAAGTAGCCTCGAGCTGAGTACTCAGGGCAAGAATCCACTACCTTCAGCTTATCTGTAAGCCACACCTGGGAAGGGATGAAATAAGAGAGAGATTAAATAATAGAGAGATATATGTTAAGAGAAAAGTGAGAAAAGGGCTTTGAGAGAAAAACAGAGCATGAGTGCCGAGTGATGTGAGAAACACATATTAGAAAGGGTGTGAAACATTACCTGAAAAAGTAATGGACTGCCTGCAAATCTAGTAGTCTCTTGTCGATGGAAGGCGTCTAAGCCTATCAAAGTCTCGGCCAGTGCCAAGCTAATGCAACTCTTGCCTTCTTTTAGGCCTTACCCCACTTCGATCAAGTGAATACTAGATCCACCGAAACTAGGGGCAAGAAGGAAATGGGCCAACATACATAGGTAGAGCACATGTTGTCGAAAACCCCGCCAAAGAGTCGTCGCGGTCACTGGCGTCGGAAAATCAACGAATCAAACTGGGAATGTCTAACTCTCCGTTGTGGGCTAGAGATTGAGCCTCGTACATTGTGAGCCGACACATCCATCCCAAAGCTTGGGTTTGGCCAAAATGAGATTGGGGTATGATCTCCTTATCGCGCTGGGATTCCATTAACGCCTGAAATTCTTCAATTGTCGGGCACATTTCTTGTCCCCTGAAGCTAAAGATGTGTGTAATCGGGTTCCAGCATCTAGCCGCGACATGAAGGAACGAAAAACAAAGTGGAGTTCGGCTCAACGGAAAAAGTGCATTCATGCCAAAACCCCAGAAATTCACCTTTTCCGAGCCGTCCAGAGTCGCAATCCAATCTGCGAGGTTTTGGGCAAGAAATGGCTCCATTTGTGGCAAAAACAGCAGCTAGAATGAGTTCTGGAGAAGAAATGACGAAGGTGAAGCTTTTATAAAAGATAAGGTAGTGAGTGGAAGCCAGCTGTCAACAATTTGGAGGTTCTGCACATTGGTATTGGTGGCCAGCAGGCCATTTCTTGTGGCTGGCGGGTGGCTGGCAAATTCTTATTATGACCGGCACCCTTCTTCTCAGGTCTGCTGTCCAACTTTGTGCTGAACAATGTTGAAAACATGTGTTTTGTTATGCTCTTTGCGTGTTTTAAGGTCTTATTTTGAGTCCTTTTGGTTTTAGGAAGTTTGTTGAATTGTATTTGAGTTGTTTTGTTTATCGAGTTCTTGTTGTGTTGCTTATCGAGTTATACGTTGCATTTTGTATTTTGGTTGTTAGTCGGTTCAAAACCCGAAAAGCATTTTGTTTTAATCAAGTACTCTTGGCCATTTCGATTCCATGTCCATTTCATGCATATATGGTGCTCATGATGCAAAAATAACAACACATTTTTTTTTTCTTCATAAAAACTGTGAGTCTTTATTCCGATCCTGGCTTTTTACAAAAGAGGAGTACAAGTTTTAAGGCAAAAGAAAACTTCCTAAAGCTATACATGTGCTAATGCTACTAACAAAAAAAAAAACTAAGCAAAAGTACAAAAAAATCAGCGCCAGTCATCTCAGGCTCGAGAGGCCCTCTTCGTCCTCTTCCTGGGTGAAGACTCAAAGCTGTCTCCATCAGCACCGCTGTCTAACTCAGATGCTAAGCCAGAACCGGAATCATCACCGCTCTTTGCTCCGGAGTCTGACTCAGCATCACCTCTACTCTCAGATCTCGAGCCACCATTATCTCCACTCTTAGAGGACTCAGACTGCGGACTCACTGCCTCCCCGGAGCTGCAAGTCTTAGCATCGTCGTCACTCAACACTGGCTCTGAGGGGCTCCTTTGGCCTCGACCACGACGCTCCCCTTGGTTGCGTGCTGGGGCCCGTCTCTCCTTACTCTCTGCTGCTGGAGGAGGTGGTGATAACGCAAGCGCAGTCGCCGACACTGGTGCTCTTGATACGGCTGGAACATAAAAAGATACAGTATTGATATATCAGATATAATGTATAGTTGCAGATGTAGTATGATGAAAGTGGTGGAATACAATGAGCCAGATACAGTGCGAATACAATATAGTATGTCAGTGCAGCATATCAGTGTGATGTGACAAGGGCAAAATGCATGTCGTGATATGAGTATCAATGCTTCAGTGAGAATGATGTGCACAACAGTGGGGAAAATGCTGAAATGCGGGCAAAAAATTGGGGAAAATACCTGGATGCCATAGAGACTGAGCAGTGCCTCCCTCATCTGTATCATGCTCTCAAACGAAGCCAGTAGCTTGAGCAATCCCTCAGTGTACTTTGGGGGTGCCTGTAAATGCATTGGGAATGATCAGTATCTGGAAGGAGCAAATATCGGAAAGAAAATGGAAAGCTGGAGATAATGTGGTACATACCGGAGGTACATCGCGAGCTCAGACGTATCTATGCCCGGCCTCCGTCTGCTCGATCAGAATTTGGTAGGACGTCCCGATCGGCCTCTAGCATGTCAGCATGGTTGGGATCTCTAGCCAACTGGTAGTCTGTCCAGCAGGTGGAACCCCTCCAGTCCTTGCCCTCGTCGCTCGAGTCTTACCTACCATGGGGGCACCTGCTGTTCTGCCTGCATGAGCACCCGTCAAGGGTGGCATGAGATGTGTCTGGATGAATATCGAGTAATCTCCCTCTCCAAGGAAGTAGTCAGCATCTAAGCCCCCGGTGAATTGAATCATCTCCTGGAAGGAGAGGCTCTCTATAGTCCTCATAGATGCTGAGGGCGTCATGGGAACTATCGGCTTAGGCAAACCCATAGTTTGGCGCATGAACCGCTCGCCTAGAAACCAGGCTTAGCAAACTGGGCCCTCCAACAGAAGCCGAAAACGGGAGGCCCCCTAGGCTCCAGCATACTGGTCCCTCACTCCAGCTGACATCGTTGCCCAAGGCTGCAAAGCGATCTGCAAACAGGGAATATACAGATGGTTAGTCGTTGTTAGTTGTTGATAAAGCTAAAATAACTGTGAGTTTTGGGTTACCTCCTCCTCAGTCACTATGTCAAAGAATCGGCGGAAGAATGAAAAGGTCTCCCGGGCCCTACGCAAGCATCTGTCATCATACCGCTGAGAGTACGGCACAACGGGAGAAATCTCCACCTCTGGTTCCAGAGCAAGGGTTGGGAAATATGCATATACCCAGATCTACAAGGAAAAGGCAATAGTGTGTATAGACAGTACAGATACTGAGAATACAGAGTGTGGAATGTATAAATACAGTGTATAGACACAGAGGATGCAGAATGTGCGATGTACAAAGTGTAGTGTATAAATGTAAAGACTGCAATATACAATGTACAGAAAGTGCAAAGCGGAAAGCACAGAAATAGAAGATACAAAATGTAAAGCAGAAATGTAAAGCGTACCTCCCAGGCTCTCCAATAGCCTCTAACCCTATCTTCTCTCTTGCGGGATGTCGAGCTCATGTAGCCATATAGTGTGGCAAGGCCAGCTCCTCTCCAGTCATAGAGCCAGACCTGAGGTAGGGTCACCAGAGCGCTCAGTGGATACAGCCCTACGGTGTTCGACCTGTTTACAATCAAGGTGGTACCGAAGAGGAACATCAAAAAGCCCCGGTTGTAATGCTCAGTCTCCTCTAGGGTCTGTGGCTCTCTCCTGCGGAAGTGCTCAGTGAATCAGCTGTATCGGACCATGGCCGGTCTGAAGAGAGGTGGGTGTGCTCCCAGCAAGTGTAACCAGGCGGCCTTCTACTCGCCTATGTCCATGTCATAAGGGATCGGATTACCCTATACTCCTATGCCCTTGAGCATGGAGAAGTCATAGGGAGTCATCGTCATCTCCCCGGTGGTGGAGAAGTGGAAGGAGTTAGTGATATCCCACCACCGCTTCACCAGTGCGCCAAGAAGAGGTCGGCTTGCGATGTGGCGTGATATCTGTAGCTCGAATTTTTTGCACCCCCATTCAGAGATTTGAAAGAAAGCCCTACAGTTCAGACTCCCCTGGTTCTGAATCTAATCTCACAAGTGCAATGTGAAATTGATAAATACCGAAGAGTCCAAATTCGGCAAATCATTTGGAAATTGATTTTGAATTAAAAAAGCCAAAATTGGATTGCTTTGCCAGATCAGAGTGGCCACTTAAATATTTTATTTTGGGGAAATTTAGGAAACCCATGACTCGTGCCAAAGGCCACGTGTTCGTCATCACCAAAGTTGCCTCGGCTCGGAAACTTAGGTACGAGAGGGAAATGTCATGAATTGAGCACCCCTGCTCGCCCGATCAAAGATCGGCCTCTACTAATCATGATATGATTTTTACCAACATTATATGCTCTTGTTCCGGTTATTTGGGCTGGTATTACTATGTGATGTGCACACACATAAGTATAGACTAAAATTGTGAGAATTAGAACAATTCAATTTCATGTTTATTTTTTAAAAAGGGTTTGATTTTGCCACCTCAAGTGGGCTTAAATTTTGCGAATTTGCCACTCAACAAAGTGAACTTAAACGTACATTCATTGAATCATTCCAATTCAAGCAATAAGCCTTCATCCACAGGCACTCAAGTAGTTTAACATGTAAGCATTTTGCCTCATGGCAAGCATGCTAGACATGACAATCACTCACACTCCTATAAGTATGCTAAAGTATTAAAAACTCACCTAATACTCCAAGCCAAAAAGATATGAGTTAGGAAAATGCATGATTCCTAACTATGCCAAATGTCTAATGCAAAGCATGCAATAATGCAACTAATAAGCTCGGTTACTAATATGGCATGTGATTCAATTTGATAACATGCGGTTAAACACGTATTCAAAGAATGTATTTAAACAACAATGCAATTAGAATGATGCGCTGAGCCTCAGTGAATGCAAGACGTGATGAATGGATGCAAACATGTGATATGCTAATTGAAATGTGATGTCCCTAATCTAACCATCATGAACTGGTAAATAAAAGAGAGAAAGACGTGGAGTTGGAAGACATACACATTATTACATCATTTTGCTCTCATGAAGGAGAGTCCAAATGAATAAACTAGCCAAGCTAATTAAGCTAATTATTACAAACCAAAATGAATAACTAGTTTAACTAATTAACTAATTATTACAACAACAAATGGACTAATTAGCTAGCTAACTAACTAATCAAATAATTACAAAACAATTGCAACTAATAATTAAACTAAGTAACTAAACTAAGCCAATTAGCTACTCTGCCTCGGGAAACGAAGAATGTGCATGCGCCTGCTCGGTTTCCACCCGAAAAGACCTCTGTTTTGCTCTCGAAAGCCTTTGTTTGCACAATTGAACACTTCTTGAACAACTTTGCTCCACCTTATCAACACTCTGCTGAGATTTGCATCAGTGGCCAGCCAGCCACTGGTGAATATTGTCGGCCACCTGCCAGCCATAGAAGCGGCCTGCCGACCATGAAAAGTGGCCTGCCGGCCACTGATGCACTGGTTCATCTTGCTGCAACAGAGGACAAACAGAGCATATACAGGGTATTTTCAAGGATTGTTTGCACAATTCACCGCTCCTTTTCATGAACAAATCCAAAGAGTTGTGAACTTAAGCCACAAACCACCAACTCAAGAAATTTCATTGCATGATGGCTTGTGACTCAAGATGTGCAAGCTTAATAAATACAACAACAGGACACAAACGTTCTCCCTTTCATGAAAGATCAATGGTAGAAGTTGACCTTGGAGACTTGGATCATTTAATCACTAGCAAGTATGAAATGGTCCAAGTTCCATGTGTTCAATTAACGTCCGATTGAACACATCAAAACACAACCAAATTTTTATCTTTGCTCACTTTTAGTCCCAAGTTTTAGTTACTCATTTTAACTTACCAACCATCCGTTAATCAAATTAAGTCCAAAGGTGAATTAAAGTCCTCTAATGGAAAGAGGGTTCAAAACATAAGTTGCTTTAGGTATGAAAGAAGTATCATACCGTTGGTAATAAACCCCCTAAGGGATTAAACCATTAAGTATGAAACCTCAATTTCACACTTAGGCAAGCAAATGACTTGAAACAATTTTCAAAGAAAAATTAAAAGCCAAGAAAGGAGGGAGGCTGCAGAGATTATGCTTGTTGAAATTAAGTGTGAAAAACACTAAAAATATACAATCAACTCAAACAAGTGGTGTCTAATGGCCAAAAACACCAAGCTTGTGAGGACTATTACACTACAACTATGCACTATAAGACTCAAATGCAACAATCAGCCAAAAATAGAGTTAAAATAGTCTAAAATAAAGCCTAAAATAAGTTGGAATAAGGCTACAAAAGGCTAGAAAAATAAGCTAAAGCATGGCACCAACTAGACTAGCAAACAAGACAAGAAGAGGGGAGGCTAACCCATCCAAATTTGGACTTCAAAACTTGATTTTTACCACTAAAAGTATTCTGAAAATCAGTGTTTAAATGCCCAAAAAAAGATGGTTTGAAAATGGAAAACAAAGGTGAAATGGCCTTATAAACAAGGAATAAAGAGGGGTGAACCACCCCCTAACCTTAAACGGCCAAAAACACCAATTTTAGGCCACAAAAATAGAGTTTTTTTATAGCTCAAAAACAACCCAAAACAGTGAGAAAAAGATAGAAAGATAAGTATGCAAAGCAAGCTAATAAAGTAAGTATTATACCTCTTGAAGAGAAGAGTAACTCTAAGCAACAATTCAAGCCAAAACCAAATTCAAGAGCTCCAAGAAGGCCTCAAGGAACCTCAGCTCAAAGGTGAGAGGATTTGGTTAAGGAAGTATAGGCAAGACTGTAGTGTAAGTATGCAAAAGTGTAGAGAATTTGTAGAGAGAGAAAGAGGGGAAAATTTTTTACTCTAAAATTTTCTAACCTTCAAACTTGAGAGAGGGGGTCCATATATATAGAAAACATGAAATTTCTATAAGGAGATCCAGCCCTCCACGTGTGGACAGATGCATGTATTTGTGCAAACAGCTGGCACAGCTGGCAAAAAATATCTGCAGAAAACACTGGTGGCCGGCAAACAAAAAATGATGGTCGGCAGCCTCTAGGGATAGCCGGCAGGCCACTAGAGGTTGCAGGCTGGACAGACCAAGGCATGGTCCAAAAATGAGGCAACAAGGGTGCAAAGTTTGAAAGGCTCAAAATTGTGGCATTCTGCTAAGGACTTCGAACACTTGGTGAGCAAACAGACTCATCATCGGGTGTACCTGCAAAGACGTCCAAGTCGTAAGGGCCGTCATAAATGGGGTGTCTACAATAGCCCAGTGTAGAACAGGCCAAAGCCAGCCTCATCGATGATGTAGTGTACGATGGAAGGGAGCTCTAGATACTAATCCCTCGCTGACGTGGCTCCATAGCCTCTGATGGAGCAAGAGTCCTCCTGTGATCAGAACAGTGATATATAGTGATATGAGATCAGACAAATGAAAGGCAGTGTAAGAAATACAGTGCAAGAGTGTGATTAAGGCAAGAAATGCAGCAAGAGGCAAGAAATGCAGTATAACCATACAGTTGAAGCAAGAAATACAGTTAAGGCAAGAAATGCAATGTAAAGTGAGGAAATCATGAGAATATAATGTGTACCTCGGTAGCGCAGTGGGACAAATGGGAGTCTAGCTCCCGTAGCAAGAGGTCCTCCAGAGCGTGTCGGGCGAACTCTTTGAAATGCCTAATACCCCTGGGTGGTAGTACATGTGTTCGAGGATGGTATGTCACCAGATCGAAGGGCGTACTCTCGGCGGTAATATCTTGGGCTCAGGCTTGGCCTCCATCTCTGCCAGAGGTGATAACTGGGGTGGAATCTCGAGGCAAGCTTCGTCATGTGGAATATTGTTCGCCATCTAGAAAGAAGATGATAAAGTGGTCGAAAAATGAAGAAAAACGAAGAAAAAAAGAGTAAACTTAGAAAAAGTCAACCCTAGGAAGGAGAAAATGGAAGGAAAAGTCAAACCCGGGAAAATGCACAAAACCCGAGAGAAACTCGAGGGGAACAAGCCTCAAGTGATGAAACTCTGAGAAAAAGCACTGAAATCAAATTTCAATCAATTCAAAACGGAGGAAACAAAGAGGGTTTGGCAAATAAACTTCGCGTGGGGCATTGGAAAATGCGTAGAAAGCCCGGATCTAAAGAGAAAAAGCACCTAGAGAGAGAGTGAGGGAAGAATTTCGGATGTGGGGAAATGAGGAAATGAAGTGTCAAGCCCTATACTTAAAAGACCCACAGCAAAATGTCCAAAAAGCCCTCAATCTGCCACGGGTGGCCGGCAACAGTACTTCGAGGTCAGTAGGTGGTCGGCAATCCTTTCCAGTAGCATATGGTTCATATAACATGCATTCTTACTGTATCGCACTTGTTAAGTTTCTTTCTTACACAGGCACACAATATTGTATGTATGGTTCATTCAGAGGAGTTATAGTTGAAGTCTTTGAGCATCTATCTCACACATTCACTTTGTGTATCTATCGCACTTGTTCACTTTGTGCATCTATCTCACTTGTTCACTTCGTGCATATATCGCACGCCTCTCTTCGTTGTTTCTCAGGACGTGTGAAACGCGGCCCTGGGCGGGATTTACCTCGGGATGTAGGAAGTATGCGCCCGAACGGTTGTTTCTCAAGACACGTGAAATGCAGCCCTGGGTGGGTTTTACCTCGGGACATACGAAGTATGCGCCCAAGTGGTTGTTTTTCAGGATGCGCAAAACGTGGCCTTGGGCAAGTTTTACCTCAGGACGTACGAAGTACGCGCCCGAGTGGTCGTTTCTTGGGACGCGTGAAACGCGAGCCTGAGCATTTCTTGTTTCTCAAGTTGTGTGAAACGCGATCTTGAGCTGTTTCTAGTTTCTCGAGACGTATGAAACACGAGCCCATGATGGATGTTTTCATTTTCAAATTCGATTCCATGTCCATTTCATGCAAATATGGTGCTTATGATGCAAAAAGAATAACACGTTTCATAAAAACTGCGAGGTTTTATTCCAATCATGGTTTTTACAAAAGAGGAGTACAAGTTTCAAAAGTAAAAAGTAAAACCTATCTGAAGCCATACATGTGCTAATGCTACCAAACAAAAAGAAACTAAGCAAAAAGTGTAAAAAAAAATGGGTGCCAGTCATCTCAAGCTCGAGAGGCCCTTTTTGTCCTCTTCTTTGTAGGGGACTCGGGGGCATTGCCTCCATCAGCACCGCTGTCAGAATCAGACTCTGAACCAGAGCTGGTATCATCTCCGTTCCCTGCCTCAAAGCCCGCCTCGGCATCACCTCCACTCTCGGACCCCGAGCCGGAATCATCATCTCCAGTCTCAAATGACTCAGAATTTTAACTCACTGCCTTATCGGAGTCACTAGTCTCAGCATCATCGTCGCTCAAAATGGGCTCTGAGGGACTGCTCTGGCCTCGGGTGCCCCTATCCCTATCTCAATCACGGCGTACATCTCGGCCATGTACTGGGGCCTACTTCTTTCTCCTCCATGCTGCTGGAGGAGGTACTGCCAGTGCTGGCACTATTGGCGCTACTGATGTCCTCGGTACGGATAGAATCTGGAAGAAACAGTTGTTAATATATCAGCTACAATGTGTGTACTAGATACAGGCATAGTATACAGAATAAGTGTCATGCAGAAATCAGATACAGAATGAGTACAGTGTATAAGTACAGTGTGCTAATGCAGTGTATCAGTGTAGTTTTGGAAAGACTACAGTTGAAGTGCTGATGTATCAGTGGAAATATGATAACGTGGTGCACAACAGAGTTAGTAATGAAATGCATGCTGAACTGAAGGAAATTACCTGGATACTGTGGAGACCAAACAGCATCTTCCTCATTTGTACTATGCCCATCAGAGAAGGGACCAGCTCAAAGAGGCTCTCTGTATATTCTGTAGGTGCCTGCAAGTGCATTTGGATGATCAATGTCTGGAATAAACATATCTGAAATGGAAATGTGGGGTGCAAATTGTAAAGTGTGGTGCATACCTGAGACGTGCCTCGAACTCTAACATACTCATGCTCTGTATCTACCGGCTCGATCGGAATCTGGTAGGCAGTCCCAGTTGGCTGCCAACATATGAGCGCAGTAGGAAGCTCCGGCCAATGGTTAGTCTGCTCAACGAGGGGGAGCTCCTCTAGTATGGGCCCTGGTGGCCCGAGTCGCCTCACCTGCCACAGGAGCTCCTGCTCCCTCGCCTGTG
Organism: Camellia granthamiana; assembly: GCA_036172215.1. Classification (NCBI taxonomy): domain Eukaryota; kingdom Viridiplantae; phylum Streptophyta; class Magnoliopsida; order Ericales; family Theaceae; genus Camellia; species Camellia granthamiana. The sequence continues at coordinate 12,870,822 of CM069904.1, forward strand.
TGTATGCCTGTCAGAGGAGGCAAAAGATGGGTCTGAAGGAATGTCGTGTAGTTGCCCTCTCCACTGAAGAAGTCAGCGTCTAGGCCTACCATGAATTGTATGATTGCATCAAGAGGTAGGCTATCCGCTATCCTCATAGATGCTGGGGGTGGTATGGGAATGACTAGATCAAGCAAGCCCACGGTCTGGCATACAAACCGCTTGCTGAGAAACCAAGCCTGACAGAATAGGCCCTCCAGCAGAATCTGGAAACGAGATGTGCCCCAAGCTCCCGCATATTGGTCCCTCACCCCGGCCAGCATCGTTGTGCTAGGCTGCCGCGTGATTTGCAAAAAGAGAATGTATGAATTGTTAGTTGCTGTCAGTTGCCGAAGTATGAATCAGAGCGGTATTAAAGCAAAAATGACGGTGAGTTTTGGGTTACCTCATCGGCGACCACTGTGTCAAAGTATCGGCAGAAGAAGGCGAAGGTCTCACGACTTCGGCATCGGCATCGATCATTGTACCGTTGCGAGTAAGGGACAACATAGGGAATCTCTTCCACAGGCTTTAGAGCAAGAGCCGAAAAATACGCGTAAACCCACAACTGTAAGGAAACGACAGCAGCGTTATCAACAGTGTCAACAGATATAGAAAGTGCAACAGATACAGAAAGTGTACAGAGCATGAACAGATATAGAAAGTGTAAAGCAGAAGGCACAGAGCATGAATAGATATAGAAAGTGCAAAGCAAAAAGCACAAGTGTTGAATAGATATAAAGCAGAAAATGTGAAAGCATAAGTATAAAGTAGAAAGTGGAGTGCATATCTCCCAAGCTCGCCAGTAGCCTCCAACCCGCTGTCCCCTCATGCGGGAAGTGGAGCTCATGTATTCGTAAAGTGTGGCGAGGCTAGATCCACCCTAGTCATAAAATCGCACCGGGGGCAGGGTCACCAAGGCGCTCAGCAGATATAAGCCTATGATGTTCCATCTGTTCGAAAACAAGGTGGTACTGAGGACGAACATCAGGAAACCCCGGGCGTACTGCTCTATCTCCTTTGGTGTCTCGAGCTCACTTTTACGAAACTGCTCGGCGAACCAACTGTATCATACGATGGCAGACCGGTATAGGGGTGGACGTACTCCCAACAGGTGGATCCAAGCAGCCTCTTACTCACCCATATCCATGTCGTAAGGGATCGGATCACCCCTTACTCCTAAGCCTGTGAGCATGGCGAAATCGGAGGGAGTCATCGTCATCTTCTCGACAGAGGAGATGTGGAAAGAGTTGGTGATGTCCAACCACCTCTTCAGTAATGATCCAAAAAGAACCCGGTTCGCTATGAGGTGTGACAGTTCAGAGCAGAAAAGGTCGAAGCTATCGCGGACCTTGACAGGGAGCTTATCGTACTAGTCCTTCGCCGTTGTCGCTTCATACCCCCTGTAAGCACGGGAGTCTCCTTGTGGCAGAGAAAAAGAAAATTAGATGAAAGGCAGTAATAAAAGAGCATTAAGATGAAAGGCAATGCAAGAAATGCAGTTAAAGAAAAGGCAGGCATGCATGAAAATAGAGTTCATACCTCTGTAGCGCTGGAAGAAAGATGGCAGTTTGGCTCCCTCAGTAGGAGGTTCTCTGGCGCGCCATGAGCAAACTCACTAAAGAGCTTGATGCCTCTGGGTGGTAGTATATGTGTGTGGGGATGATACGTCATCGAATCAAAGGGGCTCACCCCCAGTGGTAATGGCTCTAGCTCGAGCTCTGGAGCAAACTCAGCCTCAAGATCAGCCGCGATGTCCTCCACTGCCCCGCTAGCCTCGGCAACCACTGGCTCCTCTACCTCGACTATAGGTGGAAACATAGGTGGAACCTTAGGAGGAGCTCTGTCGTGAGGCATATCGTCTGCCATCTGGAAAATGGGTGAAAAGTATGTGAAAAATGAAGAAAAATGGAAAGAATAGGGAAAGCTTGGAAAAAGTTAATCCTAGGAGAGAGAAAATTGGAGAAAAAGTCAAAACTCGGGAAACTTCACGAAACCCAAGAGAAACTCAAAGGGAATAAGCCTAAAGTGGTGAAAGTGCAGAAAAAGCGACGAAATCAAAATCTGATCGGTTCAAAGTGCAGAGAATCAAGAGGGTTTTACGAAAAAAGTTTACGTGGGGCATTAGAAAACGCGTGTAAAGTGCAAATATGGAGAAAAGATACACTTAGAGAGAGATGGAGAAGATTTTCAGAGGTTTGGGTGTGAGGAAATGAAACATGGAGGTGTATACTTAAAGATCCACGTGTGAAAGGACAAAAGTGTCCTGAAACTTTCACGGGTGGCCGGCAGTCCACATTTGTGGACGGTAGGTGGCCGGCGGCTTCCCTTAGTGGCCGACAGGTGGCCGGTGGTCCTCACTTCTGTCCTGATGCTGTTTTGTGCTTTTGTTTCCCGAGAAAAGTTTGGGAGGTTCACTGTTGGATCTAGATTGATTCTAAGGATCTCGAAATTGTGTTTCGGCATGCAAACGATCTCCATTTGTCAATATGAATGAGGTGCATCCTTTTTGAACATATTGCAAAGTCTCTGAGAGGTAAATTGGAGGTTGTCACCAAATATTGTTTTTGTTCATTCTGTCAAAATCCCATAGTTGTTCTTTTCGATTGCATAGAATGTGCATTTTCACATACACTTATGTTAAACGCATGTCTTGTATCATTCATGATTCGTGTATAGGGGATGCTTTTCAATTTTGCATAGAATTTGCTTTTGTTTCTTGCATAGAACATGTGTTCAATTAACATCATCCATCAGTTGTCTATCTTTCATGGAATTTGCATTGTCACTGTATTGATCTGTAATCTTGTTCACTTTGTGCATCTATCGCACTTGTTCACTTTGTGCATCTATCGCACTTGTTCATTTTGTGCATCGATCGCACTTGTTCATTCCTCCTTGTATCTTTTGTTTTGTATCTCTGGACGCATGAAGAGTGGCCCTGGACGAGTTTTATCTCTGGACGTGTGAAACGCGAGCCTGAGTGGTTTCTTTTGTATCTTAGGACGTGAGAAGCGCGGCCCTGGGCAAGTTTTATCTCGGGACGCGTGAAACACGAGCCTGAGCTATTTCTTTTGTTTCTCAGGATGCATGAAGGGCGGCCCTAGGCGGGTTTTATCTTGGGATGCGTGAAACACGGGCCCGAGTAGTTTCTCTTGTTTCTCAGGACGCGTGAAGTGTGGCCCTGGATGGGTTTTATCTCGGGACGAGTGAAACGTGAGCCCGAGCAGTTTCTCTTGTATCTCAGGACGCGTGAAGCACGACCCTGGGTGGGTTGTATCTCAGGACACGTGAAGCGCGGCCTTAGGCGGGTTTTATCTCAGGACGTGTGAAACGCGAGCCCGAGCAATTTCTCTTGTATCTCAGGACATGTGAAGTGCGACCCTGGACGGGTTTTATATCGGGACGTGTGAAGCACGACCCTGGACGGGTTTTATCTCAGGACGTGTGAAACGCGACCCCGAGTGGTTTCCTTTCCTCAGTTTCTCTGGACGCGTGAAACATGACCTTGAGTGGTTATCCTTTTATCTTAGGGCGCGTGAAACATGACCTCGAGCTATGTTCATTTCTCAATTTCTCAGGATGCATGAGCTGTGTTTTTTTTCCTTGTTTCACGTTTTGGCGTGGTTAAAGTGTGTTTTAGATCTTTTTGCATAGAACTTGTGTTGGTTTTAAAGCTTGAAGCTGCTCATTCATATGTTGTTAACTTGTTATTACTTATTGCATATGTTATTGCTTATTGCATTATCTTGCATGATCATAAATTTTCAAAATAGCTGGTTTAGCAAAGCACGTGAGTCCAGCTCTCAAAGTTTTCTTCATGCATATCACTTGCATCTTGCCCCAAAACTACATTGGTTTGATTCCTTGCAAAGGGATACGTAGGCAGCTTGCGAGCGCAACCATTTTAATTTTGTCTTGATTTTTTGCCCAAGTCGTACGGCCATGTCAAAATGGGTCGTCTTTAGGCTTTGACATTTCCTCACGTTATTTCATGACTCCGAGTTCTGTCAAAGAGGGGCAACTATTGACACCCCATTTTTGGCTGCCCTTACGACTTGGACATCACCACTTGCACACCCAGTAATGAGTGTATATGCTTGTCAAGTGCTCGAAATCCTCAGTGGAATGCCACAGCTTTCAGCCTTTCAAACCCTACACACCTGTTGCCTTATTTTTTGAACCAAAACCAGAGTTTTTTAAGCCTAAAACCTATTGTGGCCAGCCGGCCACTGCTATTGGCTGCCGGCCACAGCTTTTGGCTGGTGCCACAAGTGTATTTTGCAGATATTTTTCTGCCAGCTGTGCCAACTGTTGGCACAGATGCATGCACTTGCATACAAGTGTATGTATAGATATTTTTGAGGGAGTGTGATGGTTTTCTATATATAGAGGACCTCCCCTCTTGCTTTCAAGGTTAGAAAATTTTGGAGCAAATTATTCTCTCTCTCTCTCTCTCTCTCTCTCTCTCTCTCTCTCTCTTGAAATTTCTTGAACCTTTGTTTATACACTCTAAACCAAACCTCACCATCTTTAAGCTGAGGTACTTTTGAGCCCTTTTTGAGCTCCTGAGGGTGTGTTTGTGTTGAATTGTTGCTTGGAAGTGCTCTCCTCTTCAGGAGGTATAAGGCTTAATTTGTTTCCTTATTTTGTTTTCTATTTTCTTACTGCTTTCCTAATGTTTTTCTACTATTTTTGGGCTGTGTAAGCTCTGTAATATTGGGCTGAAACTTGTGGTTTAAGGCCTTGAAGGGTGGATGGGTGGTTCACCTCTCTTTCCACCTTGCTTATCTAGCCTTTACCCTTGTGTTTCCCACCTTTACACTATCTTTTTCTGAGCTTTTAAACACTAATTTTTAGAGTTATTTCAGTGGCTAAAATGTTGTTTTGAAGTTGAAAAATGGAGGGGGTAGCCTCCCCTCCTTGTGTCTTGCTTACTAGCCAAGCATGCTCCATGTTTTAGCTTATCGTTCTAGCTATTTTTTCTTAATTATAGCATGTTTTAGGACTAATTTAGCACTATTTTAGAACTGTTTTTAGGTGCTTGTTGCATTTAAGCTTTGTATTGCATGCTTGTAGTGTAATTGTCCTCATAGGTTTGGTGGTCTAGGCATTAGTCACCATCCTATTTGAGTTGATAGTACTTATTTATGGCTTTCCATATTTGTGATCACCTTTAATCACCTCTACAACCTCCCCCCTTTCTTGGCTTTTGCTTTGCTTTGCTTTGAAAGTTGGTTCAAACTAGTTGCTTGTTTAAAGCATGAGATTGAGGTCTAATGCTTAATGGTTAATCCATTTAGGGGTTCATTACCAATGACATGACACTTTTCTCATGCCTTAAATGAACTCTTGGTTTGATGCTTCTTTTCATTAGAGGACTTAAAGCTCACCTTTGGACTTAAATTGCTACAGAATAGTTGGCAATTAAAATGGAGTAATAAAATTGAGGACTCAAAATGGTGCAAGATAATAACTTAGTTTGGGTTCAATCGGACGTTAATTGAACCGTTGAGTCTTGAATCGTTTCATACTCATTAGTGATGTAAAAGGTTCAAGAGTCATTGTCAACCATTTCCCTTGATCAATCCATGATAGGGAGGAGGTTTGAGAGTTTTATTTGTTGCATTTATTGAACTTGCACACTTTGGTTCGTAGGCCATCATGCAATGAAATTGCATCTATTGATGGTTTGTAAATCAGGTTTACTACTCCTTTGAGCTGTTTGATGATAAGGAGGAGTAAGTTGTGCAAACAACCCATGAGAATACCTTGTGCTTGCTCTGTTTTCTCTCTATTGTAGCAGGAAGAATCAGACATCAGTGGCCAGCAGGCTACTACTTGGGGACGGTAGGCCACCACCTCTAGCCTTCTGGCCATCTTTGCAAAATCCAGCAGCATCTTTTTGAAATGAAACAAAGTTGGTTTTGAGGTGAAAAACAATGCAAAGGTTCTAACTGTGCAACAGAGGCTTCCTAGCAATAGAATAGTGGCTTTTTTGGGTAGAAGCCCGCGCATGCATGAGCACTCCTAGCTCCTTGGTGCTGTTTTAGTCTAATTACTTAGTTTAGATATTTGTTGTAATTAATTAGTTGTAGCTAGTTAATTTTGTAGGGTGTTGTAAATAAGAAGTTAGCTAAACTAGTTATTTAATTTTGTCTTGTAATAATTAGTTAATTAGCTAGAATAGTTGATTAATTTGTTATTGTAATAGCTAGTTAGTTTATTCAGACTCTCCTGCGTGAGGGCGCAAATGTTATAATAACGTGTATGTCTTCCAACCCCACGTCTTTCTCCCTTTTATTTAACTGCTTATGATGGTTAGTTTAGGGCATCATGTTTTGTTTAGCATCCTTCATGTTTGCATCCACTTGTATTGCATGCATTGGGCTCGGCACATCCTTCTAATTTGCATTGTTAGTTAAACACTTCTTTGAATATGTGCTTAGACTGCATGCTATCAGATTGATTCACATGTTATGTTAAGTAGTCGAGCCTATTTGGAGTGCATATTGCTTGTGTTGCATTAGTTATATTGCATTAGTTAGGATCATGCATTTTTCTAACTCTTTCATCTTTTTGGCTTGGAGTACTAGGTGAGCTCTTTTGTGCTTTATCATATTGCATTGTATGTTAGTGTTGCCATGTCAAAGCATGTTTACCATGAGGCTAATTGCTTAAGTGATAAATTGCCTGGATGCCTGTGGATGAAGGCTAATTGCTTGAATTGAAATAATTTGAGTAATGTACATATGCGATCACTTTTTCAAGTGGTACATATTCTAAACTATTTTCAAAACAAACATGAATCAAGCGTTCCAATTCTTGCAAATTAGTCTATACTTGTGTGTGTATGCATCACATAGTAATGCTAGCCTAATAATCGGAACAAGGACATATAATGTAGATAAGATTCATATCATAGTTAGTAAAGGCCGATCTTTGATCAGGCGAGCGGGAATGATCAATTCATGACCTTCCCCTCTTGTATCTAAGTTCCCGAGCTGAGACAATCTTAGTGATGACGAACACGTGACCTTTGCACGAGTCACGGGTTTTTCTAAATTCCCCCAAAGCAGTCCATTTTTGGCATTTTGATTCAAAATCGATTTTCCAAAAAATTTGTCGAATTTGAACTCTTAGGTGATTGTCTATTTCACATTGCACTTGTGAGATCATATTCAGAACCACGGGAGTCCGATACTGTAGGGCTTATTTGTCATCCGAAAGGGGGCACGAAAAGTCGAGCTACACCACCAAGGAACGACAGACCTCTGAAGCTATACATTGCTGCAGCAGAAGATTCATTAGGAGTCTTTCTAGCTCAGGACAATGAAGAAGGCAAGGAACACACAGTATATTACCTTAGTAGGTTTTTAAATTCTTTCAAATGTAAATACTTAGTTGTAGAAAAGCTATGTTTAACATTGTATTTTACAGCAATGAAATTGAGATATTATCTTTTGCCTACTGTTGTTTTGGTAATTGCAAGCACAGATTTGGTTAAATACATGTTATCCTGAACCATGTTAAGAGGAAGAATTGGCAAATGGATTTTAGTTTTATTAGAGTTCCACTTAGAATATGTTCCCCCAAAAGCAGTAAAAGGACAGGTTTTGGCAAACTTTTTGGCTGATGATCCTTGTCAAACAGAAAGCCAATAGATAATGGAACTTGGCACAATTGATGTTGAACTATGGAAAATGTGGTTTAATGGATCAAAAGCCAATAGTCTAGTCCAAATTGGTGTTGTAATTAAGTCACCACATGGGGTAGAAACCGCACATGATTTTAGAATTGATGAAGCTACTTGTTCCAACAACTAAGCTGAGTATGAAACTTTGGTAATGGGACTTGAGATACTTGTTGGATTACAGGCTCATGCAGTTGATATATTTGGAGATTCCCAATTGGTAATCAACCAAGTAAAAGGAATTTTAAATGTCAAAGTGCAAACATGTTACCATATTATGTTGCAACATTACATTTGCTTTCTTAGTTTCAAATAACAAATGTGACTTGTATTCCAAGATTCATGAATCACAAAGCCAATGATGTAACTCGGAGGGCTTTGAATTTCAGAAGAAGTGTTGACACTCAAACGGACATAAGTCAAGTAACATATCAGAAGCTAATACCACATTTGGCTAAAAGGGGTATCATGGTAGAAGTTAGCTAGAATGATTTAGAAGGACATGATTGGAGAGAACCAATCATTCAGTATTTAATTAGTCCTTCTCCGAAGGCCAACAGAAGGCTTAAATTGCAATCAATGCAATTCATAGTATATGGGAATGACCTTTATAAAAGGGGAGCAGATAGGTTGCTATTAGAATGTCTAGGGTGAAAATAGGCATTGACTACCATGATTGAGGTGCATAAAAGCTTTTGTGGTGCCCATCAACCTGGTGTGAAGATGGGGTGGTAGCTTTGAAGGCATTCCTATTATTGGCCAACCATCTTTAAGGATTGTATAGAGTATGCAAAGGGTTGTCAAGCATGCCAGAAGCATGGCATGATAAGACATGTGCCAGCAACTGATCTACATGTAGTAGTGACTCCTTGGCCATTTAAAGGATGAGTAATGGATATGATAGGGAAAATATATCCACCCTCTTCGAAGCAACATTGTTTCATTCTGGTGGCCACAGGTTACTTCACTAAGTAGGTTGAAGCTAAGCCTTATAAGGCTGTAGATCAGATTGAAGTGATTGACTTTATCAAAGAGTTGATCCATAGGTTTGGCATCCCATAAACCATAACTGTGGATAATGGGACTGTGTTTGATGGAAAGATAGTAAAATCTTTCGTAGCAGAATTTGGAATTAGTCTTATTAATTCCACCCCTTATTATGCACAAGCAAATGGTCAAGCTGAATCATCTAACAAATCTTTGAAAAAGAGTATACAAAGAGTTGTGGAAGACAATCCTAGGGATTGGCATAATTTGTTGTTAGATGTGTTATGGGCTTATAAGACTTCTCTAAGGTCAAGTACAAGAATCACCCCTTATGCCTTAGTGTATGGACATGATACAGTATTGCCTATGGAAATTAATATTAAATCCTTCAGGGTAAAATGCCAAGATGAGTTAATTACTGAACAATATCATCAGAGCATGTTCTTGGAGTTAGAGAATGTGGATGAGGCTAGAATTTTGGCATTAAACAATATCCTTTTCCAAAAGAAAAAGGCAGCCAAAAGCTACAATAAAAAAGTCAAACACGTTAGCTTTGATGAGAGTGATTTAGTATGGAAGACAATACTTCTAGTAGGCATTAAAAGCCACAAGTTTGGCAAATGGTCACCTAACTGGGAGGGACCATACCAAATTCATAGAGTCCTACTGGGGGAGCCTACCATCTGAGAAATCTAAATGGTTATATACATCCCAAGAAAATCAATGGCAGATATTTGAAGTCTTATTATCCAACTGTGTAGGAAACACATGGAGTGTAGGATCGTCATACAAAACATAAACAAATGATAGAACACACTTACGTAAGTAAACAATATTTCATTCTATAAGGAATTAAGTACATTCTGCCACAATTTGGCCCAGAATTCATTATAATGTTTCAACTGTTCCCTTACAATAAGTTCTCTACTTCTACGGGTTATGAACAGTTAGATCACAGTGTTTATTTCCTGTTTACGGTTGGATAACCCCTAGTGAGAGGAATGTAATGTCTGTGCATTCTGCTCCAATGCCAGGTTGACTGCTGCTAGCTCCTTCTCGAATTCGGCCTTTCTGTGTTGTAGCTGAGCTTGGAGTTGTGTGGCAGAAAAGTGTTGTCCCTTCAGAATTAAAATTGCAAAATGGACATGAGAGACAAACTCCTTGTCTTTTAGGACTTCTTTCTCGGCAACTCTGGCCAGTTGATGAACGTTGACATAGAATTTGATGGTTGATTTGGCCTGAGACAAATGACCTCTAAAAGAGGCATTGGTCTGTTCAAAGAATTTGCAGCATTTAAGTAACCCATTTTTTATGGTTGGCTTGGTTAAAGCTTCAAATGGGACTCTTAAGAAAGTCCTAATTAGCTCCAAACAGACCTCCAAATCCACCTGAGGAAGAGGAGTGAAGGATTCGGTAGCAAGTGAGCCTCCAATTATCTTTAGGAAAGAGGTAGCTAAATCCAAGGGCTCAGCCTCACTACCAGATGGAAACACTGGTGTGGATATGCCAAACAGACTGGCCAGTTGGGCTTCAAAGATATCTATCTCTTCCTCTGACAAAGATAATGTGGAGGAGCCACTTGTGGATACTGAAGTAATGGCTGGAGGAGAATGAGAAGAGGATGCCTCAACAGTATCAATGGTCCTAGCCACCAACAGGTCCAAAAAGGGAGGACTGGAGCAGGGTAGTGAAGGAAGTTTTAGTAGGCTGCCAGTGTCATCCCCAAAGGTACTAACTACTGGTCTAGAAGATGAAGTAATAGGTGTACTCTTAGGAGGTAAAGAACTGGCTTGGACCTTGGGAGGTGTGGAGACAGGCCAAGGTGAGGAGATGTTCACTAGAGGCCAGTTAAGGAACTCAACAAGGTTAGGAGAAGGAGAAGAAAGGATTATTGGTAAGTTAAGCTTAAAAGGAAGCAAGGAATAGGCCATAAGGAGTGTAGAGATTGGGATTGGAAAGATCATCTGTAATGGCTCTACACTCAGTAGGAAGTCAGTGGCTACCTTTTCTTTTCCTTTCAAAGCCCTCTTCAAATCTTCAGGGCTCAAGAATGGTCCTTCAATGCTTGGTGAAAGAGAAGTAGAAGGAAGCAGAGAAGCAGGTAGGCTAGCTGCTGCTGCATATCAAAAGAAAAGAAGTGTAAAAACAGAGCTAAATGGGAGAATCAAAACAAGAAGTGTTGACAGAAACAAGAGGAGTTACCAATAGTTGTAGTAATAATAGTTGGAGAGCTGCGAAGGGTGTGATGTTCAGTAACTTTGAGCTTCCTTGCAGCCTCCTATTTAGTTGCTTTGACAATAACAACCTCCTTCTTTGAAATTTGTTGTTGCCTCTTCTTCTTAGATCTTTGGAAAACGAGGATCTCCTTGGCCTGCTCCTGTTTTACTGCCTTTATAGTTGCTTCATGAGCTGCATCTATGAGAGGTTGGGCAGTAGAAGAATGTATAATCTTCATTATCTTCAGAGGGGTTTCTTCTTCTTCTTCTTCTTCTTCTTCTTCTTCTAGCTCTAAGGGGACTTCAGGGGCTTCATCTACAAGCTCGAGCCTAATATAGGTCTTGCTTTTTTGCTGCTTGCCTTTCATTGTGGCCAGAGCTTTTGCCCTCTGAGGTAATGCCTCTTGTGAAGTCCTTATAACAACAAAAGAAGCTTTAAGTAGGAAAGAAGTATAAAGGAAGGAAGGAAAAGACAGAGGAAAATGCAGATTAGATACCCTTTTTTGTAGCAGCCTTGGTAGTTCTAGGTGGAAGGGTTGTAGTAGGGGCAAAAGTAGTGGTGATGCTGGTCTCTGTGGATTTAGTGTGACCCCTCTAGGATGGTAGATCTAAATTCTGTAACAGGTCTAGAGTGGAGACAGCAAGCTGCACCTCCATGTTAGCAGACCCCCAGTTTTTTAATCTAATCATAGCCCTGCTGTGGCCAGTAAAAGGTATGAATTTGAAGCTGGCAACGTTTCTTCTAGACTTGGATGTTGCTTCATCCAACCTGGATGTCGGCACTTTCAGGTCCCTGGTATCTAGGTCAGGATTAAAGTGGCTACAAAGTGGGATAGGAATTCCTTGGCTAAAACCAAATTGTCTTGCGAATTGGGCAGGACAGTGGGCTTCAGAGATGCATTTGTAAGCCCTGGGATTCAAAGTCCCAATGAAGAGTTCCCTCATTTGGTAGTAAAATAGAAGGCCACATGTCCTTATGAATGGGCTGGGAGCAGGTGAAGTCAGCCAAAAAATCCCTCAACCAGGCTGGCCCCACAGCAGCATCGAATGGACGAAAAAGGAGGGCCAAGCGGCTAGAGGTAACTAATGAAAAAAGGTGAAATAATATGCAAAACTAGAGGGGTATAAAGATACTTTGGCATATTTCTCTTCGTAGGTGGTAGGATCTTGTACCAAAAATGTTAAGCTACGGGAGTAAAGTTGAATGAAATATGCAAAAAGCCAAAGTTGGAGGATCCAAATTAGACCCCCTTGGTTAGATTCTAAAGGCCACTCGCAAAATTGGGAATAGACCCTGTATACGTGCCCCAGAACACAGGGAGCCACAGCTATTTTCTTCCCTGAAGCCAGAGCTTTGGCAAGGGGGAGAAATTCAGGCATTATCCTCTGGGAAGAGGTGCAAAAAAAGAATTTACAAAACCAGTAAAGAAGGAAAGAAAAAAGCTCACGATCGGTCATAAGACCTTCTTTCTTATTTTCAGAAGCTATGAAGTCACTATAAGAAGAATTAAAAGAGGGAAGGGAGAAAAAGACCTTAAGGTCTGGGTAGTGAGGGCCAAAAGTAACTCCAACAAGGGAAAGCCCTAGAAGGTGGGACATGTCAAGAACGGTAGAGGCCATCATGCCACATCGGAATTGAAAGAAGTTAAATGCAAGGTTCCAAAAGCAAAGTGTAGCAGGAATAAGAAAAGTGTCTTCAGGAATGCCAAACCTCGAAAGTCGAAGGGTGTCAAGAATGTAGAGATCCTCCAAATCTTGCTCCTGAGCTCCAACTACTCTGTCATACCATTCCTCCCATTCAGTCTTCAATATGGGCCAGCAGCGGTGAGGCCGGTTAACCCCCAGTTTCTCCAGTTAAGGCTTCCTTCATAAAGAAGGGAGTGATCCTCCAAACATAGGTACAAAGGAGGAAGTGAAGCAGAAGCTTCCTTGAAGATAGGGCCAAGGACATATTCCTCCTGCTCAAGATGGCAAAGGACAAAGATTCAGCCATCAATCGCACTTTGACCCTCAGGGGTTCGATATGTGGCTATCTCATCGATGATGCATCTCTTCAAAGCTATTGAGGGACACAGGTGATCAATAACTGGTACTTTCGAGGAGGAAGAAGCCATCAGTAGAGATTTAAGAAAGAATGAGTAGAAGAGGGTAAGAAGTTGAAGTTGTCAGCAATGAGAGTGAAAGGGAAAAACTGAACGAGTGAGTAGGTAACAGTGCGAGAAGTTGGGGTTTTAAATCTTTCTGTCCAAAATCACCCATTTAACCTGACAGGTCAAATAGGTCCAAGATTAATTGATTGGTTATTTTGGCCCATGTGTGATTAAGGTTTTTATTTTAAGACTCCTAAAAACACAATGAAGAGAGCTGCCTTCAAAACAAGTATGGGGCTACCTTATATGAGAGGGAAACAAATACTTAGCTTGGCTTCGAAAATAGGTAGTTAGCTTCAAAGCTAGTTTTTTCCAGGATCTCTAAAGCTTATGCCTTAAGCTTAAGTAGAGCTAGGATTTATTCAATTAAAAGGTCTTCAAAGTACAGTCCTAGGCTTTCTAGCAAGGAAAATTCCTTTCGAAGGAACATTCTATAGTCTTTTAAGAAAGAAGTGTCTGTAGCTTTGAGATAAAAGTTATCATAAGGCCACTATTGGTTAGGATAATGTTAGATTTGCAAATAGGCAAAATGAAACCCATGTGTAGGCGTCCCCGAACGTCCCGGGAGGGAATCCCATTTTGTTCATTTCGGGGCTCACTACAGTTCAGGACTCAATGTCACGGTCCTGTATCTAATCTCGCAGAGTGCAATGCAAGACCGATGAATTATCAAAGAGTCCAAACCCGGCAAATCGTTTTGAAAAACTGATTTTTTAGAAAGAAGTGCCAAACATGGACTGCTTTGCCAGATACAGAGTCACCACCTAAATATTTATTTTGGGGGAATTTAGGAAACCCTGACTCGTTGCCTAAGGCCACGTGTCCGTCATCACCAAAGTTGTCTCGGCTCGAGAACTTGGGTACGATTGGGGAAGGTCAGCTATGAGCACCCTCGCTCGCTCGATCAAAGATCGGCCTCTACTAACCATGATATCGATTTTTGAAAACATTATGTGCTCTTATTCCGGTTTATTAGCCTAGAATTATTACGTGATGCGCACAGCAAAACAAGTATAGACTGGATTGCCTAAGTTGAAACAAAGCATCGTATATCCGTTTGTTTCGAAAAATGGATTGAAGTTTGCTACTCGCAAATAGGCTAAAACACGGGTTTCGACGAATTATTCCAACTCAAGCAACCCAACCTTCACCCATAGGCATTCAGGCAGTTATATCACATAAGCATATAGCCTCATGGTAAGCATGCTATCATAGCAATCACTCACGCATGCAAGGATGCTAAAGCATAAACACTTACCGAGTACTCCGAGCCAAAACAAAAACTAGTTAGTAATCAATGCATGATCCTAGTTCATGTTAAGATGGCTAATGCAACACATGCAAAATGCAACTAAGATAGGCTCGACTATTCTAAGATGGCATGTGTGATGCTACAACTAACACGTATTCAACTTGGAATTGAAATACAATGCAGTTAGTATGATGCGCCGAGCCCGGTGCATACAAGACATATGAATGATGCAAACATGCATAGCATAAGGATGCTAATTGAAAAATGCCCTAAATCTAACCATCGTAAGCGGTTAAATAAAAGGGAGGAAGAAATGGGGGTTGGAAGACATGCATCACATACACGCACACTTATTACAACATTGCCCTCTCTCGGAGGGTCCGAAAGAATAATACAAATTAACTAACTAACAAGCTAATTAAATATTACAAAACCGTAATTAATTAACAAATTAATTAAGCTATTAAAGCAGTAAAACAGCCTCGGGAAGAGGGATGAATGCATGCTCGGATTGGCTTTGCTCGGAAACCCAATGCCATGCCACTGTTGCCTCTGTTTACACTGTTATGCACCTCTGAGACTTGCACAAACCCCAAGGTTGCTTCTAAACCACCCCTTGATCAGAATGGGATGCCATCGGCCAAGATAAAAAGCCACCGGCCATGGAAACATGGTCATCAACCAAAAGTGGAGCCATTGGCTGGATTTTGGTAGCCGGCCGGCCCTAAAGATGGCCGACCGGCCATCTATTCCTGTAGGACCCTGTTTGACAGCAGCAGAGGACAGACAAAGCATGGCAATGCATTTTCAAAGCAAATGTGTGCACAACCACCCTCTCTATCATGTCATGAATTCAAGGGAGTATGGTTTTCGACCCTTGGGCCACCAATCACGCATTTCCATGCATGATGGCCCAAGAAGCCAAGTGTGCAACTTCAATATCAAATGAAATGCACACAAAACACATCAAAGCCCCAACCTCTATCATGATTGGTCAAGAGGCAAGAGATGCATGCTCAATGTTATGCAACCTAAGCATGCAAGCAAACTAATGCAGAATGAGTATGCTAGCAAGCAATATGCAATAGGCATACAACCTAAATATGCAAACATGTAACCTAGCATACACAATGCTATAGACTATATGGCACCCACAATGCTATATGAACTACAGCATGCTTAATGCAACTAACCACCTAGCATACACAATGCAAGGAGTGACATGGCATACATAATGCTAACAACATAACATGCACAACACATTGTAACATGGCATACACAATGCAAGATGGACTTAAACTAAAATAACTAGGCCTCAGCCACACTCAAATCAGTGGCCAAATGAGATGAGAACAGCGTCCAAGATTCATGCAAACATGCACAATGCAAAGGCTCCAAGCCTAAGGCACAAAATGCAACTCTCCAAGAGCAATGCAAGGATGAAACATGGTATACAATGGCATACATATAAGCTTTGAAATGACATGCTCAATGACCCCAAAACATGAAAATACCTCAGTATAAGCATGCAATAGGCTTCAAAACTCAAAGCTAAGCAAGGCTATTACACTACAACCATGCATGACAAGCACCAATCAACCAAGAGGCCTAAAAATAGGGCTAAGGCAGCCCAAAATAAGGACAAAATCAGTTTGGAGTATGGCCAAAATGTGCTAGAATGAAGGGCCAAAACAACATGCAATGTAAGCTAGTATGCATGGTTTACACTACAAGCATATGGAGCATATGAGGGACCACCAAACCAGCCAAAAAAAGATTCATGACATGTCAAAATATGACCAAATACCCCCTGAAATGTATCCAATACATGCAAGAATGAGGTGCTACTTTCAAAGGCTATAAACAGGGTTGTTCTACACATGCAAGAGGCAAGCCTTAAATGACAAAAATAGCTTTGGAAAGAGTTCATGCAAGCCCTAAAACTCACTGAAAAAGGCCTAAACCAAGCTCAAGAAGTGTGCAAATAAGGGCTCCTTTGTAAGGCCAAAGATACTAGTAAACAAGACGACAAGGGAGAGGGTCACCCCTCTCCTTCTTAGGATCTCAAAACACCATCCCCACCACTGAAATCCCTCTGGATTTCAGTGGTGAGAAGGCCAATACAAGGTGGTCCCGAAGCTCAACAAAGAAGGCTCAAAAAGAGGCCAAACAAGGCCTAAGAGGGGGTGGACGACCCCCAACACCAAAATGACCTTAAACAAACTTCAAAAGCATGCAAATACAAAATTTTTTTCAGTTTATAGCTAAGCTTAAATCAGTGTGCAAGATAGGCTAAAAGTGTGTACAAAAACGAGAAATAAAAGAGGGAAAAGGAGTTACCCTTGAAGACCACTTCCAAGAACACCAAACCAGCATCCTCTTTGGATCAAAACCAGCTCAAAAACCCCTCAAACAACTCCTTAGCACCTTAGTAACCAAAGAGTAGTGTACTCCTAGGTGTTCTAGTGCAAAAACAAGAACAAAAACTCACTTTGGAACACTCTAACCCACACAAATGTAGAGAGAGAGGGAGATATAGAGAAAGAGTGATATATATATATCTTATATATCAGATTTTTTTCAACCCTTGAAATGGAAGGAGAGGCCCTCTTTTATAGAGGAACAAAGGTTCAAGCTTCTCTTAGAAGCTTGGAGCAAAGGGTCAAGCTTCTTAGAGAAGCTAGAGCAAAGGGTTCAAGCTTCCTAGAGAAGCTAAAAAAAAGGTTCAAGCTTCCTTAAGAAGCTAAAACAAGGTTCAAAAGGTTCAAGCTTCCTCAAGAAGCTAAAGCAAGGGTTCAAAAGGTTCAAGCTTCCTCAAGAAGCTAAAACAAGGGGGCAAAAGGGCCAAGCCTCCCTAAGAAAAGGTCTCGGCCAGAAAAAGTGGCCGATTGATCAAAGAAATGGCCGGCCGACCAAAAACATTGCCGACCGGCCAATACTTTTGGCCGGTAGCAAGAAAACAGGGCCGATGGCCTTAAGTCATGGCCGGTGAGGTGTGGGGATGGCCAATAAGCCATTCCCTGCCCTTAGAAGCAAACACACAAGTGTTTGGTCTACAACCGAGCACAAAACAAACAAGTCGAGAGGTCTCGAGGCAAGGCGCTGTAGACACCCCATTTTTGACCGTCCTCAAGACCTGGACGTCACCGCTTGAACACTCGGTGATTATCCATGTTCGTGTTTGTTTGGAGTTCCCGGAGTTCTCGGCTACGCGCCTTGCCTCAGGACCTCCGAACTTGACCGTTTTGTGTCTGGTTTTGCACCAAACACTTGTGCTTTGCCTTGGAGGGGCAGGGAATGCCTTGTGAGGCATCCCCACACACCACCGGCAGTGGCTAGAGGCCACCGGCTGGTTAGTGTTGCCATCGGCACTATATTGTGCCGGTCGGCACTATTTTGTGCCGGTCGGCAGTCAATTTTGTCAAAATGACAATTTTGCCCTGCCGACTACTGTTCAGCTGCTTTTTGAGATATTTTGAAGCAGCTGTATAGCATTCGTTTCCCCTCCATACACGTGTATGGAGGGATGAGCCTTTGGTTTGCTTAGCTTGTAAGCTTTGTTGCCTATAAGAGAGGGCTCTCTTCTCTTGGCTCAAGGGTTAGAAAAATTAGACATTTTTAGAGAGAAAAGACAGAGAAGAAGCTCTGGTTTTAGGTTAGAACTTGTGTATCTATCCTATCTCTCTTTTCCTCTCTTGTTTCTACACTAGGTGCTTTAATCCATATTATTGCACACAAGCACCTAGTGTTTCACCTTCCTTTGGTTACTGAGGTTCTAAGGGCTGGTTCTTGAAGTTTTTGGTTGGATTTGAGCTTAAGGAAGCAACAACATCAACCTTTGTGAAGGTGGTCTTCAAGGGTAAGAAACTACCCCTTTTTACCCCATTTTTGCACTCCATTTTTTCATAGTTTAGAACTGTTTTTGTGCTTATCATTTAATACAAAAAATTTCTGTTTTTTAGTCCTCTTTATTGTTGGTTAAGAGTGTTTTGTGCTTTGGGGAGGTTTGACCACCCTTAGGCCTTGAAAAGGGCTCATTTTGTGCTATTTTGTGAGAGCTCCGGGATTTTGGTGTTGGGGTCTCTTCACCACTGAAATCTTGAGGGATTTCAGTGGTGAAGATGATGCCTTGAAGTCCCAAGAAGGAGAGGGTCACCCCCTCTCCTTGTTGTCCTTGAAAAGGACCTATTTTGCCTCTTGAGAGAGCCCCATGTTTGGTTGTTTGTTGGTTATGCCATGGCTGTATTTTGTGCTCATATTGCCATATTACAACTTTGTATCATGTTGGTTTTAGTACTCCTTGCATGTTTTGCATAGATGCTTTGTAATGCCTCTTTAGTTCTTTAACATGCATTAGGTTGTGTGCCTCTATTCTAACATGTTTTAGGCTTAGATTCATGAAGCTTGTATGCTTATTTTTCCATGAATAAGGTCTGTCCATGGTTACTTTGGTCGATCTTAGCTTGCATCACATAGCCTCTTTGCATTTGGCTTGTTGGCCTTAAGAGCATGAAAGTATAGCATGCCTTGCTTGTATTATTTTCAATGGTTTGGAACCATTTAGCATGCTATTTCAGTCCCTTAGACATGCTTGAATGATTGCCTTGCATGCCTCTTTGGAGTTTTGAAAGCATATGTTGTATGCCTAATGATTTGGCCATTGTGTGTGCCTTGCTCTAGAGCCACTTAGATGCCATCTAGGAGGTCCCTTTTGTATGGTCTAGGACTGCCTTAGACCTGTTTTAAGCCTTCTTGGCCTTGTGAGGCTTGGTTGGCTTAGCCATGGTTTAGGTCTCCTTTGGCTTGCCTTGGATGCTTGGACCATTTGTTGCATGCTTAGTCTATTTTGTTGCTTGGTTTGGCACCATGTCCAACATGATTTTAAAGCTTATATATGCGTGTTAATATGTCCATGTTAGCCTCTTTTAAGTGTTCTTAAGAGTTGCTTGTTTATGCCTAAGTGTTGGATTATGTATGCTTGCATGTGTGCATGTATTGCATATATCTTAGCCTTCACTTCTATGGCATTTGGCCACTGATTTTAGGTCTATTTAGAGTTGCCTAAGTCATGTTTAAGACCATCATTTGCTTGCTTGCATGCTTACCTCATGTTTGCTTGTATGCTTTGCATAAGTACATGGCATTGTTCATGTTGCATGATAGCTAACATGACTAGGTTGCATTGCATCAACATGCATCCCTTGTCCCTTGATTTGGTGATAGGGATTGGGATTTTGGTTTGTTTGGTTTGCATGCATTTGAGATAGAAGTTGCACGTTTGGTTCTTTGGGCCATCATGCATGGAAATGTGTGATTGATGGCCCGAGAATCGAGGCACATGCCCCTTTGAGTCACAAATATGATAAGGAGCATGATCGGTGCACACATTGTTGGAATTACATTGCCATGCAAGTTTTTGCCCTCTGTTGCTGTGAGTTGCAGGTTCTGCAGACATTCAGTGCCAGCCGGCAGTATTTAGTGCCGACCGGCAGTCTATTGATGGCCGATGGATGAATTTTGTGCCGGTGACCTCATGCTGATGCCGGTGGAACTCCTACTCAGCCGACGGTGTCCCTCAGTGTCCTGGGAGGCACTCCTGAGACTTTGGCAGTCTTCTGAGATGCAAAGCAGGGAAAACAGAGGCAGGCTAGGCATGGCAGTGCAATTCCGAGCGGAATCCGAACGCGCATGCATTGAGCCCTCGCCCCGAGGCGGTTTACTATTTTTCTTCGATTAATTAATTCGCTAATTTAATTAATTTGTAATATTTAATTAGCTTGTGTAGTTAATTAATTTGTATTATTTATTCGGTCCCTCCGAGTGAGGGCAAATATGTAATAAGTGTGGGTGAGTGTGTGTATGTCTTCCAACGCCCATTTCTTTCTTCCCTTTTATTTACCTGCTTATGATGGTAGATTAGGGCACGTCTATTTTAGCATACCTTATGCAATGCATGCGTGCATCCATGCATTTGTCCAAACATGCACCGGGCTCGGTACATCATACAAACTGCATTGTATTCTGAATTCCAACTTGAATACGTGCATCAAATGACTGCATGTCACGTGCCATTTTAGGGTTAGCCGAGCCTACTCTAAATTGCATCCTTGCCTGTGTTGCATTAGCCATTTAACATGAACTAGGTCATGCATGTTTGCTAACTAGTTTCTTGTTTTGGCACGGAGTACGATGTAAGTATTTTACGCTTTAGCATACCACATGCGTGTGAATGTTAACATGACAGTATGCTTACCATGTGGCTAGGTGCTTATATGATAAACTGCTTGATTGCCTGTGGGTGAAGGTTGGATTGTTTGAGTTGGAAAAACTCGTTGAAATCCGTGTTTTAGCCTACTTGTGAGTAGCAAATTCCAAAGCATTTTCAAAACAAACGGATATGCAATGCTTGTTTCCAAATTAGGCAATCTAGTCTATACTTGTTTGCTGCGCGCATAGCATAGTAATTCTAGGCTAATAATTGGAATAAGAGCATGTAATGTTTTCAAAATCGGATATCACGGTTAGTAGAGGCCGGTCTTCGGACCGGGCGAAAGGGGGTGCTCATAGCTGACCTTCCCCGATCGTACCCAAGCTCCCGAACCAAGACTACTTTGGTGATGACGGACACGTCGCCTTCGGCACCGAGTCAGGGTTTCCTAAATTTCCCATTTTAAAATATTTAGGTGGCGACTTTGTATCTGGCAAAACAGTCCATGTTTGGCACTACTTTTCAAAAAAAAATCTATTTTTTTTTCTTCAAAACGATTTGCCAGAGTTGGACTCTTTGGTTCAGATTTAGAACCGCAACAAACAAAAAGGAGAGTCCGAACTGTAGTAGCGAGGTCCCCCCCGCGGGCGCTGTTACAGTTTCTGGCGACTCCGCTGGGGATTTTAGAGAGCTTGACTCAAACTCGTGATATCCGTTTTTGACTACACTTATGTGTTTCTTTGCATTGCATGTGCATTGGTGTGCCTAGGACACCGTGTTGGCCATCTGCTATTCCTTAGCGGTTTGCCGGAGGCTTGTCTTGTCAAGGCATGTCCATAAGGCTGACCGGTTGCAGGCTCTGCCAGTATAGGAACTCAAACCCCAGTTTTACCGGGGCACCCTTTTCGACCATTCGACCTAGTGCATATTCGGATCCATAGTGACCACCCCAAACTAAGACAGGTTGCTTACCCGATATAGGTTGTTTGAAACCGCTGTGTGCGTTGTGAAACCCTAGCTCCTGACAAAATAGGACAGGGAAACCCTACCCCAACATAGGGGTGTATTGGCTCTCTCTTACCTGTTATGTGCTTTTAGAGTATATCTCTGCAGGGAACGCATATATCAGTTTGCAAGTTTGGGTATCCGGCCTGAGGGCACCAGTATCAGTGTTGTTGAGAATCAGTTGTGTCTGCGGATATCAGTTCAGTTTTGAATAGTAATTCTGGGGAACAGTGTTCAGTAGTAAAGTACAGTTGTCCGGCTACACCCGTGTTTGATCCGTTTGGGGCTGAAATGCTGCTTGTTTTCCGTTTCAGTTCAGAAATCCAGAGGGTCGATCTAGAACAGCTAGTGTTTTCTCCTTGCTGAGGCAGGACTGAACATGACGCAGGATCCAGAAGAGATCGTGGTCATGACGGCCGCGCTGAGTCAAGGAATTACCCCACAGGATGAGACTACTGTTGACATGCCGCATCCACCCAGGTCGCCTGCCGCACATCCAATTTGGACCCCTCAACTATATCAGGCTCGCGAGCCTACCACATTTGAACTAATGGGAATGATAGGTGATCTTCAAAGATCCGTGGCGGATCTCGCCTATGGAATGCCTGTTTCGCCACCAGCTGCACCCTATGCCAGAGGCTTTATACCCCAGGAGCCCCCACTACTGGGACGAATTGTAATTGAACTCAACCAACCGGAGACGACCTCCAGCTATGGTAACGACGCAGCAAACCAAACTCTAGATCAGGCCGAGGCCAGAGATAAAGGCAAGATGAAGACAGATGCCGACCCCATCGAACAACTGCTGTGGGCAGTAGAGGCTTTGAAAGCCGGAGGAATGAACAAGCAACAGATATTCGCAGTTATGTCAAAAGCTGTGGAGGATGCTTTCCCCACTCCGCCCGAGGGCAATTCCAGTCAATCAGAGAATCGAGATAGGCCCCGTCATGCCAGAACAGTTCTTCCCCCTCCTAACCTTGTATCCGGGAAGGATCAGAAATCCAAAGCCGCACCCGCCGATCCGTTCGCTAGTGCATCTAGCAAAAGTGCTCAGGCTTCGAAATACCTGCCTCAAGGGCGCCGAGTCTTCCATCCCCTCTACATGCCTTTATCTAGGGCACTTTTGATTTTGGCTAAAAAGGGGCATCTTACACCCCTGGAGCCTCGGCCTCTCCCGAAGAATCTCCCCAGTACTCATGACGCTGCACTGTACTGTGCGTACCACCAGCAGACCGGTCACAGCACCAACAGTTGTTTCCGCCTTCGTCATGAAGTGCAAGATCTGATTGATGATAAGGCCATCCTTCCGCCTACCTCGGCCAAGTCAGTCACTACCGAGTTCTTGGATTTTGAGGATACCGATACTGAGAGTATATAATTAGGAAGTGAACCGCCTGCGGGCAGTGCTTGACATATTTTGGATGTGGCGCTTGGCACGCATTTTTGAGCATCTGCCAATGCCAGTTTTGTAAATTCTGACTTGGGTATCGGGTCAGTCTTTTGTCTTGTCTTGAGTCTGTCTCTCTGTATTGAGTCAGTCTTTTTGCTTACAAGATCTGTCTTGTTGTAATGAGTCAGTCCCTCTTGTATAGTATACCAGGTGATTTCGGGGTTGTTGCCTCAAACACCGTTTTGTCTTGTATTTAGTTGCTTTCGCTTTTTGAGCCTGTTTGCTGCCGAGGAGCCGGTTATACCAGCAAATCTGAATGAAACAGCTGCAGCTATCATGTGCCGTATTTGTTGCTATTTGAGTTAGCCGTGCCAGAAGATGTGAATGGGACGACAGTGCATTTCGCCTACTCTCTCGTGCCATAAACATCGTCGTAATGACCTAAGCTTTTCATAAAACCCCTTCTTTTCGGACACTGTGGTGATGAAAACGAAGAGAAAGTAATTCCTCGGGTTTTGTAAAATTTTGATCATTTTAAGAGAAAAGAGAGGCCTGCTAAGCTTTTAATGAATGAAATCATGCTCGTCGGCGTGAGTATTGAGAAGGATCCTGGTCCGATCCAGACTGGTTCCACACTATCTTCAACGCGAATGATTTGTCGCTTTCTTAAAAACTTTCAAAAACGAAATGTCTTGTGCAGTCTTGCGAAGACCGGTGTGGAACCGCTCTTGAGATTGTGCAGCCCAAGATCGCTCTCGGTCTCAAGTTTCAATTCATCTGTTTCAAACCTGGGATCCGTTCAAAACATTCAGTACCATGAAACGCCTGTGTGGCCCATTTTGAGGCAGCCCTCGAGCAAGAGGCATCAAAGTCCGATCAAGGAAATCAGATCCCACCAAGCAAAGCTCGAGAAGCAATCGTGATGGACTTTTCCCGCAAATCAATACAACAGTCGCTCTCTAGGATACGGAGATGCTTCAGTCTCAAAACCATTTGGCATGGACAAAGCTACACTTTTACCCTTTGAGAGGCTCGCTGGGCCGAAAACCCGGAAGGGCGGCCCAGGCAAAAGTTAGAGCAAAGAAAAAAGAAAAAAAAAAGAAAAATACAAAAGAAGCAAAAAAAGAAAAGAAAAGAACAAAGAATAGCAAAAGAAAAGAAAGAAAAAAAAATGTAAAAGAAGAGAAAAGAAAAAGAATGAAAAAGAAAAACATAGCTCGCAAGGTCGAAAACCCGCATTGGGCACCTTGGCAAAAGTTAGAGCCTAAACAGTGAAGGTTAAAATACCCGAGTGTACCTTAACCGGAACTACGTAAGGCTTGATTCCCATGTTTGGGATACGTAGGCAACTTCATTCTGAAGTCCAGCCCCAACGCTTCCATAGCGTCTCAGTCCATGTCATGGTTTTGATTACTTTTGCCTCCTCCGAATCCAACGTCTCGATTGCAGCAACCTGGAAGTACGTGACCAACTTCCTCTTGAAGTCAAACCACCAACACCTTCCAGGCGACTGTGTCCATATATTGGTTCAAACCGTCTTCGTCTCCTCTGCGCCCGAGGGTCCAATCGTCATCAACAAGGACTGGCTTACAATATGCCGCGGCACTATCCAAACAAGGGGCAACTTTCCGTTGCCATACGTTGCCACAAGTTGCCCTAAGTTACCATCCAAACCAGGGGCAACTTTCCGTTGCCTTTGTCCCCCTTTAAGCCAGGGGCAATTTTCCATTGCCTCCGATCCGAGGTTGCATATCTCGAGGGTAAGTTCTACGCTCGTTTGAGCATTGACTGTTTGCAAAAATAGTTTTTGAAAATTTTCACTGATGTTGACTTATTTTCTCGAAAACTGTTTTATTTTCAAAATTGGACCATGTTTGGACCCAAAAAGGAGAATTTTCAGTGCTCACAGCCTGATTCACATGATTTTCAAATCAAAAATCGAATAAGTGTGTTAATCCAACTCTCATTTTTGATCAAAACTGTTTTAGGAAGAAAACAAAAATGGTCAAAATGACGAACTAGGGCCACGATTGAGTCAGGTCTTCTGTCTTTCCCCCGCTAACGTGCTTATCAACAAGGCACTCTATTCACCAAAAGGAATAGCCGTGAGCTAACAGTGTTGGGCGTGAATCTGTGATTTCCTATTCATCCATTAATCACCCTGGGGAGGGATTGAAAAATGAGAGATTAAAGAATAGAGAGGAGCAAGTTGAGAGAAAAATGAAGAAAAGGGTTTTGAGAGAAAAACCGAGTCTGAGGGCCGAGCGATGCGAGTATCACAAATCAGAAAGGGTGGGAAATAATACCCGGAGGAACTGGCTTCTCGAGATCTGAGGTATTTTTGTAAACATGTCTGTGTGTCGTGTCTTTTGATTTGTCGACCTTGATTTTGGCTTTGAGTCTTTTCCGAGCATGTCTCATTATGTCAGGTCGTGTGCCTTTTGTTTCTTTGTTTGAGTCTGTCTCGTCGTGTTCTGCGGTAGGCTCGATACCCCGTTTGAAAACCCATCCTTTTCCAAAAAGTAATCGCTTGTGCTCAGAATGCTGTGCCATTCCCTGCAATCATGCGAGGCAGGAGAAGAAAAGAGAAAGTTTGGGACATCCGAGTGTGTTTCAACTGCAACCGTGTCAGCTTTTGTGGCCCGTCTTGTCAGATTGAGGCTGTTTGCTCAGGGTTTGCTGTGTGCGAAATGAACCGAGTGCTGTGTTATGGACTACATGCAGATCAATCCCCAGTAGAGTATGGGCTGTGTATTCAGTTTAAATAGTTGGTTTGTATGAGTTGTTTGCTATTAGTTGGTTGG
This sequence comes from Camellia granthamiana, assembly GCA_036172215.1. Classification (NCBI taxonomy): domain Eukaryota; kingdom Viridiplantae; phylum Streptophyta; class Magnoliopsida; order Ericales; family Theaceae; genus Camellia; species Camellia granthamiana. The sequence continues at coordinate 12,896,545 of CM069904.1, forward strand.
TTATCCGATTATTACAGTACAAGTGTTCAATTTTTAGACCACAGATCAATATCATTTACATTTGAGGTGTAATATGATGCAATGCAGTGCAAAGTATGAAATATGCAGATATGTACAGATATAACATTCTTTTCAGACAAAAAGTTTGTTTCATTTCATATCATCTTTTTCAAGTATATAGTTTTGGAAACAAAATCTGCCTACGGCAGTACAAAGTACTCTATCTACCCAACAAAAGAGAAAAGTACAAGAAAAGAAATAAAAGAAACAGCAAAAGTCTGGATCATCAGCATCATCAATGGCCTCGCGCCGGGGGATCTGTCCTCGCCCTCTTCCTGGGCAGAAGCCCAGGAGCATCACTGTCTGAGCCCGAGCCCGAGCTGTCCCCGGCCTCCTCCTCAGATGACTCCGCCTCCGCCTCCGACTCATCGTCTGGAACTGGTGCCCGCGAGGTGCTCCCTACATGGGTACGCCCCCCTCTGGTGCGGGGGAATACTCTGCCATCCCGCGTAGAAATGGGAGCTCCAGACGGACCACCACCTACTGGGGGAATCTGGAAGGGAGGCTGAAAAGTACAAAAGACAAATACATCAGAATGCCGTGAACAGTTTATCAATGTAGAATGCAGTGTATGAGTACAATATGTGAATGCCATGAGCAGTTTGTCGGTGCAGAATGCAGTGTATGAGTACAGTGTGTGAATGCCGTGAGCAGTTTATCAGTGCAGAATGCAGTGCAGGAGTACAGTGTGTGAATGCCGTGAGCAGTTTATCAGTGTAGAATACAGTGTATGAGTACAATGTGTGAATGCCGTGAGCAGTTTATCAGTGCAGAATGCAGTGTATGAGTACAATGTGTGAATGCCGCGAGCAGTTTATCAAGTTTTGTGTCGTGCATCAGATTGTATGAAACAGTGTATGGTTTGAGACTGCGATCAGAAGAACATACCGGAATACTGTAGAGGGCTAAGATGTCGAAGGTCCGCTGCAGCATCCCCATCATGGAGGCATTCAACTCCACGGACTGCCGGGTGTACTCGGAGGACGCCTGCAAAAGTATCAGATGCATCAGTATTCTGCGGAATGTCAAATAAACTGAAATGAAATGGCAATGCAAGATGCAAAATGAAGTGATACATACCGGAGGTAAGTCGGGAATACCAGCCAACTCGTGATCAGCCGGGGGAGGAGCAAAGGGGATCTGGTAGGTCTCCCTACCCTGCCCTCTGTATGTCAGCATAGTGGGCAAAGCAGGCCAACCGGACCCCCGTCCTCTCTGAACCCCGCCTCTGCCACGGACTCGGACTCTCTCCCGTGCTCCTCCTCCTGCCCCTGCCCTAGCCACCGGCGCCGCGGGCCTCTCTCGCTCAACTCGGGGGCCGCCACTCAAAGGCCGCATAAGGAAGGTCCGGACGTACTCTGAGTAGTCGCCCTCGCCCCTGTAGCCGCTCTCGTCCCAGCCAAGGGTGTAGTCCGCCATCTGCTCGGTGGTGAATCTCTCGGTATCCCTCATATGCTCAGGAGGGTGAACCGGGACTATCTGCTCGGGTAACCCTAGGGTCTGGCGTAGAAAACGCTCACCCAGGTACCACGCCCGACAGACCGGGCCCTCCAGCAGAATCCGGTAGCGCGAGGTCTCCTCAGCACCGGCAAACCGATCCTGGATCGCCGCTGGCACTGCAACCCATGGCCGCCAGGTAATCTGGATTTGAAATACAGTTGGTTATCTACTGTTATCGAAATATACAGTGCAAGACAAAGCTTAAATGAACGGCAAGTAAAACATACCTCTGCGGGAGTGATGGTGTCGAAGTAGCGGCGGAAGAAGCCAAATGTCTCTCGGGGCCGCCGTGTGCACCTCCCATCATAGCGGCGTGAGAAGGGGATGACAAGAGGAGTCTCCGTCTCCGGCACTGGCTCCAGCCTGGGAAAGTAGGCATAGACCCACAACTGCAAGACAGATGTCAGTATGACTATCGGATCAAGCAGAATACAAAATAAAGCAGAAATAACAGAGCCGTGTGTTGTGTAGTGTATTGTGCGGAGTGTACAGTGTGAGTAGTGTACAGTCAGTATGAAGCAGAGTATGTGTGTGCCGTGTGTACAGTATACAGTCCGTGTGAAACAGACTACAGTGTGTGCAGTGTACAGAGAGTACAGAAAATGTAAAGCAGAAATGTAAAGCGGAAAAGGAAATGTACCTCCCAAGCACGCCAGTAACCCCCGAGCAACTGTCCGTTGCCGCGGGAGACTGAGCTCATATAGCCGTAGAGGGTGGCCAGAGCCGCACCACCCCAATCAAAACGCAAGATATCTCTGACATCCACCAGTGCGCTGAGAAGGCAGAGAGGCACTGTGTTCGCCCGATCGGCGAAAAGGGTAGTCCCCAGCAAAAACATCAGAAAGCCGCGCGCATACTGCTCCACGGCCTCCTGGGTCATCGGGGCTGCATCAACGAGGGCAGACTGGACCCTGAACTGCACCTCGAACCAGGAGTAGCGGACGAAACCTGGACGCGCAAGAGGTGGCGCCTCGCCAAGCAAATAGACCTGAGCGGCGGTCCACTCATCCATATCGATGTCGAAGGGGATCGGATCACCCCCCACCCCGATGCCTGTGAGCATCGAGAAGTCGTAGGGAGTCATCGTCATGTCTCCCGCCACAGATAGGTGAAATGAATCGGTGGTGTCCCACCACCTCTCTGCCAGGGTAGCTAGAAGAGGCCTGCAAGCAGTAAGCCGGGTCAGACCCCTGCAGAAAGCGCCGAAGCCGGCCTGGTCCACGATGCGTCAAACCGCCTCGGGAAGCTCCGCGTACCAATCTCGAGCCGCGACGTTCCCATACCCGCGGATGGTATGGGAATCTCCCTGTTTTCAAACAAATGGCAGCAAAGCAATATGAAATGTACAATCTTGAAGAAACAGTGGTTCAGTGCAAATATGGCATGTGTGCAAGTTTTTTAGATTCAAATAAGTGTTGGGTGTTGGTGTGCTTACAGTGAACTACAACATGTGATGCGTCAGTATGTTTGAGTGGTTCAAGATAGATATGGCATGCGTGCATATTTTCAGATTCAAGCAGATGCTGGGTGTTGGTGAGTTTGTAGTGAAATGCGGTGTGTGCCATGTGTTTGGGTGATTGAGGCTAGTGCAGTGTGTGTGCATGTGTCCGTCTTAAACAGATATCAATTGTAAGCATGATTGTGATCGACTACAGTGAACAGTGTATCAGAATCAAGCAGTTAAAGAACGAAAACAATTTTGACAGTTAACAGTTCTACATTGCAGAAAGTAAAACAGGGAAGAGTGTTACCTCGGAAGCGCCAAAAGATAGGTGAGAGGTCGGCTCGCGTAGGAGGAGCTCCGGGTCCAGTGCTCGGTCAAAGCCGCAAAAATGACGGAGTCCATCCGGTGGTAGCACATGAATCGCTGGGCGGTATGCCACCGGGTCGAAAGGACGCTCGCTCAACGGGAGAAGCTCGACCCCGGGATCCATCTCATGATCCGGGGGAGTCCCGACGTGTGGAATGTCGTCAGCCATGGTAATGGTAATGAGAAAATGGTCGAAGAATGAAAATAGGCTCGGAATACGAAGAGTCAACTCGAAAAAGTCAACCCCGAGCGGGCCGAAAATGGCCGGAAAGGCCGGAAGATGAAAAGGCACGGAAATGAAGAGGAAACCGAGGGGAACAAGTCCCGAAGAAGCGGAAATAGCAAAAGAGGCACCGAAACAAAGATTTGTTCGGTTGAAAATGTGCGAAACGCGATGAACTTCGCGAATCGAACGACGAAAATGGCGCGAAAACACAAAGAAATGGCGAAATGAGGAGAGAAAAAGGCTCTAGAGAAAGAGAGTTGATTTTCGGCGGTGGGGAAGTGAGGAAATAGGGTTGGGAACCCTATTTTATAAGACCCATTGTAAAAAGTCGAAACTGTCCCCGATCAGCAACTTTTGGCCGGTCGGCACAATATTGTGCCGGTAGAACTTTTATGTAGCCGGTGGCCAGCCGGTGGCCACCTAGTCCAGCCGGTGATGTTCCCACAGCCTTGTTTAGGCCATTTGGGTAGTTTCTGGTCTTCATAGCTCAAGAAAGTGCAAGAAAGTGAATCCTCGATGCTCAACTGGCCTCCGTTTTGACCTCGGACCGTGTCTTCTGTGCGTGGCACTCAGATTCAAGCAAAGATTGTATCCTTTTGTATCCTTTTGTCTTTTACAAAATTCAAAAGTTGCCCCGTGTGCGTTGCACGCATCCATCACATTGTCCGGTGCGTCGCATCGCGCCGTCTTGCACGTCCCTTGCGACTTGCACCGTTTTGCATTTTCGTGTGGCGTGTGTGTCATACTTGCATTTCATTTTCCATTCAATGAGGTATGCGTGCCTCATTTTGCATTTCATTGCATCTCGAGGTACGCGTGCCTCGTTTTGCATTTCATTTTCCATTCAATGAGGTATGCGTGCCTCATTTTGCATTTCATTGCATCTCGAGATACGCGTACCTCGTTTTGCATTTCATTTTCCATTCAATGAGGTATGCGTGCCTCATTTTGCATTTCATTGCATCTCGAGGTACGCGTACCTCGTTTTGCATTTCATTTTCCATTCAATGAGGTACGCGTGCCTCATCTTGCATCTCATTTTGCATTTCATCGCGCTATTTTGCGCACCTCATTGTTTTTCACCCCGGTCTGGCGAGACCTTAAACACGCGCGGTCTAGGAGACCTTAAATCCTCGGGAGGTGCAAGACCTTCGGTGCATTAAGGTGCACCTCATTGCATTTGGCATGCATTTCATCGCGCTATTTTGCGCACCTCATTGTTTTTCACCCCGGTCTGGCGAGACCTTAAACACGCGCGGTCTTGGAGACCTTAAATCCTCGGGAGGTGCAAGACCTTCGGTGCATTAAGGTGCACCTCATTGCATTTGGCATGCATTTCATCGCGCTATTTTGCGCACCTCATTGTTTTTCGCCCCGGGTCTGGCGAGACCTTAAACACGCGCGGTCTAGGAGACCTTAAATCCTTAGGAGGTGCAAGACCTTCAATCGCGTTGTCTGAACGCATCACGCTGTTTAGCGCATCGCATTAGCTTATGCATTGCATCCCATTCGCGCTATCTTGTGCGCCTCATCGGCACTTGTTAGTGCATTGTATATCCTTCGCACGGTTTAGCGCATCTCATTGCATTTTGCATGCATTCCATCGCGTTATTCTGCGCATCTCATTGCATTTTACATGCATTCAATTGCACTTCTTTGCACATCGCATTGTTTTGTGCATCACGGTCTAGGAGACCTTAAATCCTCTGAAGGTGTGATTCCTTCGGTGTTTGTCGTGCCCGAACGACTTTCGGTGGTCGGGTAAAACCACCTGCCTATTTTTGCGGTGAGTTCCTAGAAGACCAACTGGGACGGTGAAAACTAGAGTTTGAACAGCTTATGCCTAGAACACAAAGGTTCGGGATTTCCGAGACTAAAGTCTGGTTTAAATACCCAGGGGGTGTACCATCGGCTTGAAATCTGTATGGAAGCCCCATAGGTTGAGGCGGCATGTCTACGCCTCAATCCTGGATACTGAACCAACCTAGTATATCGCCCTGTTGGTAAGATAGGGAAAGCTGCAATTATAGTCGTTGCATCATAGTGCATTGTCATGCATCATTTGTAAATACTGCATATGTCATGCATTTCAAAAAAAATCCAAAAACAAAAACACATGCATTGTCATGCATCATTGTAAATACTGCATATGTCATGCATCATCGTAAATATTGCATATGTCATGCATTTCAAAAAAAAAAAAAAAAAAACATGCATATGTCATGCATCATCGTATATAGTGCATATGTCATGCATTTCAAAAACAAAAAAAAAAAACACATGCATATGTCATGCATCATCATTGTAATATAGTGCATATGTCATGCATTTTCTGTAAATATCCATTGCATTGTAGTTACATGCATCCACTGCATCATCCTCCATTTATGGCTTGCACCTTTCCTTGTGGAGCTTGGTCTGGTATGTGCCCATACTTTTCACGTCAAAGCACAGTTCTGCATGTGCATCGCGCCTACTCCACGTTGGTATGTTGGTTTGAGGTTGCGGCACCTTTTATGTGTTAGACATGGTTTGTATGTGTGCATGCCTTTCCTAAGCGAGATACGGTTTGGCCCGCGCGCCATAATCGCATATTACATTGTAGTGTAATTGTTGCATCCGGCATTAGGATCATTGTTCTTTCCTCAGCGGGTCGTCACCCCACTTATGTCATTCCACCCAATACTTGTTATCGTGTCCGTCTGCATCACTCATAGTTCAGACATCGTTCTATGGTAGACGGACTTGTTACTTCCATCAATCTATTTGACATTTGTGTGGTTTCGAACCGCTCATGATTGAATCATGATTCAATTGCTTTGCATGTAGTTTGCATAGTTTCAATTGCATTGCATTATCATTTGCGTTGTTCATACATCATTTTGTATATATTGCATATCATCTTGCATTCATTTCGCATTGTCATGCGTATTGCTAACAATATTGTACCTATTAAGTTTGCTTTCTTTGCAGGCACGATATTGTATGTACGGCTCATTTGAGGCCGGTGGAACCGGACGAGCCGCACAGGTATTGTATCCTCCGAGTGAGACGTATTGAGAATTGCATAATTCTCTTACATCCTTTCTGCATTGTAGTGTAGTTTGGTGCATGCTAGCTTAAAACAGTCGCATGCGTGCTTCGTTACAACTTTCTTTGCATGATCATTAAGTTATGCTCGGCTTCGTGCATTTTCAGTTGCATTTTGCCCCTGCCTTCGGGCGCATATCTTGCTTGTCTTGCATGTTTCTCTAAGTCTTCGGCCTGGTCAAAAATGGGTCGTCTCTGGGCTTTGACATTCACACCCGTCATTGTTATGACTTCTGAGTTCTGTCAAAGAGGGGCAACTGTAGACACCCCATTTCTGACCGTCCTCAAGACCTGGACGTCACCGCTTGAACACTCGGTGATTATCCATGTTCGTGTTTGTTTGGAGTTCCCGGAGTTCTCGGCTACGCGCCTTGCCTCAGGACCTCCGAACTTGACCGTTTTGTGTCTGGTTTTGCACCAAACACTTGTGCTTTGCCTTGGAGGGGCAGGGAATGCCTTGTGAGGCATCCCCACACACCACCGGCAGTGGCTAGAGGCCACCGGCTGGTTAGTGTTGCCATCGGCACTATATTGTGCCGGTCGGCACTATTTTGTGCCGGTCGGCAGTCAATTTTGTCAAAATGACAATTTTGCCTTGCCGACTACTGTTCAGTTGCTTTTTGAGATATTTTGAAGCTGCTGTATAGCATTCGTTTCCCCTCCATACACGTGTATGGAGGGATGAGCCTTTGGTTTGCTTAGCTTGTAAGCTTTGTTACCTATAAGAGAGGGCTCTCTTCTCTTGGCTCAAGGGTTAGAAAAATTAGACATTTTTAGAGAGAAAAGACAGAGAAGAAGCTCTGGTTTTAGGTTAGAACTTGTGTATCTATCCTATCTCTCTTTCCCTCTCTTGTTTCTACACTAGGTGCTTTAATCCATATTATTGCACACAAGCACCTAGTGTTTCACCTTCCTTCGGTTACTGAGGTTCTAAGGGCTGGTTCTTGAAGTTTTTGGTTGGATTTGAGCTTAAGGAAGCAACAACATCAACCTTTGTGAAGGTGGTCTTCAAGGGTAAGAAACTACCCCTTTTTACCCCATTTTTGCACTCCATTTTTGCATAGTTTAGAACTGTTTTTGTGCTTAGCATTTAATACAAAAAAGTTCTGTTTTCTAGTCATCTTTATTGTTGGTTAAGAGTGTTTTGTGCTTTGGGGAGGTTTGACCACCCTTAGGCCTTGAAAAGGGCTCATTTTGTGCTATTTTGTGAGAGCTCCGGGATTTTGGTGTTGGGGTCTCTTCACCACTGAAATCTTGAGGGATTTCAGTGGTGAAGATGATGCCTTGAAGTCCCAAGAAGGAGAGGGTCACCCCCTCTCCTTGTTGTCCTTGAAAAGGACCTATTTTGCCTCTTGAGAGAGCCCCATGTTTGGTTGTTTGTTGGTTATGCCATGGCTGTATTTTGTGCTCATATTGCCATATTACAACTTTGTATCATGTTGTTTTTAGTACTCCTTGCATGTTTTGCATAGATGCTTTGTAATGCCTCTTTAGTTCTTTAACATGCATTAGGTTGTGTGCCTCTATTCTAACATGTTTTAGGCTTAGATTCATGAAGCTTGTATGCTTATTTTTCCATGAATAAGGTCTGTCCATGGTTACTTTGGTCGATCTTAGCTTGCATCACATAGCCTCTTTGCATTTGGCTTGTTGGCCTTAAGAGCATGAAAGTATAGCATGCCTTGCTTGTATTATTTTCAATGGTTTGGAACCATTTAGCATGCTATTTCAGTCCCTTAGACATGCTTGAATGATTGCCTTGCATGCCTCTTTGGAGTTTTGAAAGCATATGTTGTATGCCTAATGATTTGGCCATTGTGTGTGCCTTGCTCTAGAGCCACTTAGATGCCATCTAGGAGGTCCCTTTTGTATGGTCTAGGACTGCCTTAGACCTGTTTTAAGCCTTCTTGGCCTTGTGAGGCTTGGTTGGCTTAGCCATGGTTTAGGTCTCCTTTGGCTTGCCTTGGATGCTTGGACCATTTGTTGCATGCTTAGTCTATTTTGTTGCTTGGTTTGGCACCATGTCCAACATGATTTTAAAGCTTATATATGCGTGTTAATATGTCCATGTTAGCCTCTTTTAAGTGTTCTTAAGAGTTGCTTGTTTATGCCTAAGTGTTGGATTATGTATGCTTGCATGTGTGCATGTATTGCATATATCTTAGCCTTCACTTCTATGGCATTTGGCCACTGATTTTAGGTCTATTTAGAGTTGCCTAAGTCATGTTTAAGACCATCATTTGCTTGCTTGCATGCTTACCTCATGTTTGCTTGTATGCTTTGCATAAGTACATGGCATTGTTCATGTTGCATGATAGCTAACATGACTAGGTTGCATTGCATCAACATGCATCCCTTGTCCCTTGATTTGGTGATAGGGATTGGGATTTTGGTTTGTTTGGTTTGCATGCATTTGAGATAGAAGTTGCACGTTTGGTTCTTTGGGCCATCATGCATGGAAATGCGTGATTGATGGCCCGAGAATCGAGGCACATGCCCCTTTGAGTCACAAATATGATAAGGAGCATGATCGGTGCACACATTGTTGGAATTACATTGCCATGCAAGTTTTTGCCCTCTGCTGCTGTGAGTTGCAGGTTCTGCAGACATTCAGTGCCGGCCGACAGTATTTAGTGCCGACCGGCAGTCTATTGATGGCCGATGGATGAATTTTGTGCCGGTGACCTCATGCTGATGCCGGTGGAACTCCTACTCAGCCGACGGTGTCCCTCAGTGTCCTGGGAGGCACTCCTGAGACTTTGGCAGTCTTCTGAGATGCAAAGCAGGGAAAACAGAGGCAGGCTAGGCATGGCAGTGCAATTCCGAGCGGAATCCGAACGCGCATGCATTGAGCCCTCGCCCCGAGGCGGTTTACTGTTTTTCTTCGATTAATTAATTCGCTAATTTAATTAATTTGTAATATTTAATTAGCTTGTGTAGTTAATTAATTTGTATTATTTATTCGGTCCCTCCGAGTGAGGGCAAATATGTAATAAGTGTGGGTGAGTGTGTGTATGTCTTCCAACGCCCATTTCTTTCTTCCCTTTTATTTACCTGCTTATGATGGTAGATTAGGGCACGTCTATTTTAGCATACCTTATGCAATGCATGTGTGCATCCATGCATTTGTCCAAACATGCACCGGGCTCGGTACATCATACAAACTGCATTGTATTCTGAATTCCAACTTGAATACGTGCATCAAATGACTGCATGTCACGTGCCATTTTAGGGTTAGCCGAGCCTACTCTAAATTGCATCCTTGCCTGTGTTGCATTAGCCATTTAACATGAACTAGGTCATGCATGTTTGCTAACTAGTTTCTTGTTTTGGCACGGAGTACGATGTAAGTATTTTACGCTTTAGCATACCACATGCGTGTGAATGTTAACATGACAGTATGCTTACCATGTGGCTAGGTGCTTATATGATAAACTGCTTGATTGCCTGTGGGTGAAGGTTGGATTGTTTGAGTTGGAAAAACTCGTTGAAATCCGTGTTTTAGCCTACTTGTGAGTAGCAAATTCCAAAGCATTTTCAAAACAAACGGATATGCAATGCTTGTTTCCAAATTAGGCAATCTAGTCTATACTTGTTTGCTGCGCGCATAGCATAGTAATTCTAGGCTAATAATTGGAATAAGAGCATGTAATGTTTTCAAAATCGGATATCACGGTTAGTAGAGGCCGGTCTTCGGGCCGGGCGAAAGGGGGTGCTCATAGCTGACCTTCCCCGATCGTATCCAAGCTCCCGAACCAAGACTACTTTGGTGATGACGGACACGTCGCCTTCGGCACCGAGTCAGGGTTTCCTAAATTTCCCATTTTAAAATATTTAGGTGGCGACTTTGTATCTGGCAAAGCAGTCCATGTTTGGCACTACTTTTCAAAAAAAAAATCTATTTTTTTTTCTTCAAAACGATTTGCCAGAGTTGGACTCTTTGGTTCAGATTTAGAACCGCAACAAACAAAAAGGAGAGTCCGAACTGTAGTAGCGAGGTCCCCCCCGCGGGCGCTGTTACAGGCGCGCGGCCGAAACCTCTGAGAACTCAAGACAAACACGAACATGGATAATAATCGAGTGTTCAAACGATGACGTCCAAGTCTTGAGGACGGTCAAAAATGGGGTGTCTACAGTTGCCCCTCTTTGACAAAACTCGAAAGTCATAACAACGATGGGAGTAAATGTCAAAGCCCAGAGACGACCCATTTTTGACAAGGCCGAAGACTTAAACAAAGCATACAAGCTACAGACAAAGATATGCGCCCGAAGGCAGGGGCAAAATGCAAGACAATGCACAAAGCCGAGCATAACTTATGATCATGCAAAGAAAGCTGTAACGAAGCATAACATGCAACAGTTTTAAGCTAGCATCAACCAAACTACATTACAATGCAGAAAGGATGTAAGAGAATCATTCAATTCTTGCTACGTTTCACGCGGAGAATATAATACCTGTCCGGCTCGTCTGGTCATGCCAGCTTCAAATGAACTGTACATACAATATCGTGCCTGAAAGAGAAAGAAAACTTAACAGGTACAATATTGTTAGAAGTGTGCATAACAATGCAATTGAAAGTGCGTGACAACGCAAGTGAGGGGATGCATGACAATGCGGGATGGATGCAAAACAATGCAACCTGAGACAAATTCCAAACAAGCTGAAAATGTGTAAGGAAAGGGAGAACCTCTCAGCGTAGCACACGCGAGAGAGGAAAGGGGATGGTACAAACATTGGAACGTATTCCAAATGCTCTTTAACCAAAGAAGGAGAAGAAGAGGGACATATCCCGGTGTTCAGAATGGCATAAGCATTGGAACGTATTCCGAATGCTCTGATCCAAAGAGGGAGAAACATGGGGACGTATCCCGGTGTTTCGGAAAGGTATAAGCATTGGAACGTATTCCAAATGCTCTTAACCAAAGGGGGAGAAACATAGGGACGTATCCCGATGTTTCGGAATGGTGTGAGCATTGGAACGTATTTCGAATGCTTTTAACCGAAGAGGGAGAAACATAGGGACGTATCCCGGTGTTTCGGAATGGTGTGAGCATTGGAACGTATTCCAAACACTTTTGACCGAAGAGGGAGAAACATAGGGACGTATCCCGGTGTTTTGGAATGGTGTGAGCATTGGAACGTATTCCAAACGCTTTTAACCAAAGAGAGAGAAACATAGGGACGTATCCTGGTGTTTCGGAATGGTGTGAGCATTGGAACGTATTCCAAACGCTTTTAACCAAAGAGGGAGAAACATAGGGACGTATCCTGGTGTTTCGGAAAAGTGTGAGTATGGGAACGTATTCCAAATGCTTTTAACCAAAGAGGGAGAAACATAGGGACGTATCCTGGTGTTTCGGAAAGGTAGGAGAAACATAGGGACGTATCTCGGTGTTTCGGAACAAGGAGAAGAAACGTAGGGACATATCCCGGTGTTTTAGAAAGGAGAAGAAACATAGGGATGTATCTCGGTGTTTCGGAAAGAAGGAGAAACATAGGGACGTATCCCGGTGTTTCGGAAAAGGAGAAGAAACATAGGGACGTATCCCGGTGTTTCGAAAAAAGAAGGAGAAACATAAGAACGTATCCCGGTGTTTCGAAAAGAAGAGTGCAAAACAATGCAAGTGGAATGTGCGTGACAACGCAACAAGAGAGGTGTGCATAACAATGCAGGTATAGTGCGTGACAGCGCAAGATAGATGTGCATGACAATGCGAGTAATGTGCATGACAGCGCAAGTTAAACAGGTGCATGACAATGCAAGTAACGTGCGTGATAGCGCAAGTTAAAGAAGTGCATAACAATGCAAATAACGGTGCATAACAATGCATTTTCAGTGCAACATTAACAGCACGTTTGAAGTAAACTACTGAATAAGGAAATGAACGCCTTAACGAGACCAATTCAAACGTAACCTCCGATTTACCTCTCGGAGGACTTGGCAACATGCTCAGCTCAAAAGGGTATACCCTGTTCATATTGACGAGAGGTAACATCTGCATGTGAAACCCTCAGGTGTTGCCTGAACTGCCATTCTGGCTTGAAGCAAGCTTACACTTGGGGTCGAGATACACTCATACTCCAGAGAAACGGTGAGGCCTGAGAAGGTGCACCTGGAATGCAGTCTCGGAATTTGCTGGAGTTAAACCACACTAAGATGCTCTAACATTTTCCCTCTTTTCTTTTGCTTTGCAGTCTGGAACCCATATAGCTTCAGAGAGGTCCTTGTCTTACTGTTCACACTTATCGGGGGCGGACCCTGCAGTTTTATGAAAGAACAAATACTGTTTTGCACAAATGTGGAGAATGACACAGCACTCTGAGCACAAAACGATTCATTTTTTTTTTTTTTTGAATTTGAGAAATGAGAAAAAGTTTTTGACTGGGTATTTGAGCCTACGACTGAACACAGCGCACCACGACTCAACAAAGGAAAACAAAAGGTGAACAACCTAAACACATCAAGAAATACTCGAAACGACTCACAACAAGAATCGAGACAAACAAAACAACGGACACGACACTGAGACGTGTTCCAAAGACAAGGGACCTCTCAGATCACGAGGAGCCAGTTTCTCCAGGTGTTGTTTCCCACCCTTTCTCATTCGTGATTCTCATATCACTCTGGCACTCAATCTCTATTTTTCTGAAAAAGCCCTTTTCTCACTTTTTCTCTCATCGCACATCTCTCTATTCTTCAATCTCTCATTTTTCATCCCTCCCCCCTGGGTCGTTAATGGATGAACAGGAAGTTGTGGGCTCATGCCCCTAGCATTGTGCTAGATTCTCTTTCTTCTGCTCACAACAGTGAACTTTCTCACAATGGGGTTGTGCTACAACTAGGTGTGTAGCAAATCTGCAGCTGACATTGGTTGATGACTGCTAGGGAGTTTGGACGTGATAAGATGTGTCCAGATGAGGGAGTGGAATATATTGACCCATCCCAGTTCATGCTTTGCGCTTGGCTTGATACCTCGTTGCTTGGAGGATGTCGAGAGCTTTCAGCCCTTTACTGACAGCTTCAGCTGTATCCTTTTTGGCAGGTAGAATGCACTTCTTGGCAAGCATGTTGACAACGGGGAAAAGACAGAACACCTGACTCAACTGTGCCCCTAGTTCATTATTTTGACCATTTTTTTTTGTTTTTAACGTTCTGCTAAAACAATTTTGACCAACATGAGAGTTAGATTAACATGCTTGTCTGATTTAAAATCATGCAAGTTAGGTTATGAGCACTGAAAATTTTCCTTTTTTGGGTCCAAGAAAATGGTCCTGTTTTGGAAAAATGGAATAATTTTCGAGAGAATATTAGTCAACCTCATTAAAAATTCTCAGAAACTATTTTTGCAAACGGCCACTGCTCAACGAGCACAGAACCTACCCTTGAGATGCACAACCTCAGATCCATAACAATGGAAAACTGCCTCTCGTCTGGACGGCACTGTACGGCAATGGAAAATTGCCCCTTGTTTGAATGGCACCACAACACATTGTATGGCAACCGAAAGTTGCCCCTTGTATGAATGGCACCGCAGCGCATTGTAATCAGTCCTTAGAGCGACGATCCCAACCGAACTTTCGGATGTAGAGAAGGCAAAGATGATCAAAACCATCACATGGACACAATCGAATTTGAAGTGTTTTACGGCTGGACTTCAGAATGAAGTTTCCTACGTATCCCAAAGATGAGAATCAAGCCTTACGTAGTTCGGGGGTTAAGGTACACTCGGGAATAAACCTCTCCTTTTGCGCTCCAGCTTTTGCCAAGGCCGCCCTTCTGGGTTTTCAACCTTGCGAGCTATGTTTTTCTTTTCTTTTCAATTCCTTTTCATTTCTTTTCTAATTTTTTCCTTTTCATTTTTTTTTCTTTCATTTTCTTCATTTTTCTCTTTTTTCATTTTTTTCACTCTTTGCATTTTTCTTTTTTTTTTGTTCTCTTTCTTCTTTTTCTTGCTCTAACTTTTGCCTGGGTCACCCTTCCGGGTTTTCAGCCCAGCAAGCCTCTCAAGGGTAAAAGTGTAGCTTTATCCATGTCAAATGGTTTTGAGATCCCAAAGTCATCTGAATCCATTTTCTTCCGTTCTGGGATTTGGCATTCTTGCCACTTTTTGTTGATTTACAGAATGATCCATCTTCGGCTCTTCGAGCACATCTGACATTTTTTCCCCTAGTTCAAGGGGTGCTTCTGATCTAGCTTTGCAAGCTTCTTTTGACGACATCTGATCTTCTTGATCTGACTTCCCTGCCCCTAGTTCGAGGGTTGCTTCTGATCCGGCCACACAGGCCTTACATGGTGGTTGACCGTTGAACATTCTGAATCTAAGTTCAAGGTTCGAAAGCAAGGGGTCGAGTCTTGAGGCTGAGAGCGATCCTAGGCTGCACAATCTCAAGAGCGATTCCACACAGGTCTTCGTAGGACCGCGCAAAACATTTTTTGAAATCTTTTAAGAAAGCGACAAATCGCTCGCGTTGAAGATAGTGCGGAACCAATCTGGATCAAGCCAGGATCCTTCGCAGTACTCATACTAACAAGCATGATTTCATTCAGTAAGGGCTTAGCACGCCTCTCTTTCTCTCAGTTGATCAAATTTGGCAAAACCCGAGGAATTCCTTCCTCTTCGTTTTCATCACCACAGTGTTAAAAAAAGTTTTGAAAAACTTAGGTCAATGCAATGAGTTATAGGAACAAAAGAGCAGGTGAAATACGCTACCGTTTCATTCTAAACTTGCTGGCACAACAGGCTCAAAATAGCAATAAGCATAGAAACATGATAGCCGCAGCTGTTTGATTCAGATTTCCTGGTTACAACTGGCTCCACAGTAGAGACAGACTCAAGAGAAAGCAAAAAGACAAACACAAAACAAAACAGTGATGCCCGAGGGAACACCCCCGGAATCACCTGACTCTAACAAAACAGGATTGACTCGATACAACAAGACAGACTCAATAGGATTGACTCGATACAACAAGACAGACTCAACAGGACTGACTCGATACAACAAGACAGACTTGACAGGACTAACTTGATACAACAAGACAGACTCAACAAGACTGACTCGATACAACAAGACAGACTCAATAGGTTTGACTCGATACAACAAGACAGACTCAATACCCAAGTCAGAAAATACAAAAACCAGCATTCACAAATGCTCAAAAGAGTGCGTGCCATACGCCACATCTAGAGTAAACTGAGTGCTGCCTGCAGGTGGTTCATCCCCTGATCACATAACAACACAGGTCTAAAGTACCCGAGGGATATTAGACCCTTCTGACGCTATGGTTCCAAGACTACTTAGCAAAAGAGAAAACAGACAGCATCTCAGCCTGATTTCACTAGAACCATCATGAGCGAAGCTGAATGACTACGCTCCCTACAGAATTCTGCCCTATAAACTGATACCCTCAGGTAAAACTGATTCTTCCAAATACTGATGCCCGCAGGCCTGATACCCAGACTTGCAAACTGATACATGCATTCCCTGTAGAGACATACTCTAAAGGCACATAGCAAGCAAGTAAGAGCCAAAACACCCCTATGTTGGGGGTACAGTTTCCCTGTCCTATTTTGTCAGGAGCTAGGGTTTCACTACGCACGCAGCGGTTTCAAACAACCTATAATCGGGTAAGCAACCTGTCCTAGTTTGGAATGGTCACTATGGATTCCGAATATGCACTAGGTCGAATGGTCAAAAGGGTGCCCCGGTGAAAATCGGGGTTTGTGTTCCCGTCGTGGCAGAGCCCACAATCGGTCAGCCTTATGGCACGCTTCTCGAAGCAAGCCTTTGGCAAACCGTTCAGGAATAGCAGACGGCAAACACTGTGACTTACGCGCACCAATGCACATGCAATGCAAAGAAACACATGAGTGTAATCAAAACAAGACATCATGAGTTCGAGTCAAGCTCTCTAAACTCCCTAGCAGAGTCGCCAGAAACTGTAGACGTCCCCGAACGTCTCGGGAGGGAATCCCGTTTTGTTCATTTCGGGGCTCACTACAGTTCAGGACTCAATGTCACGGTCCTGTATCTAATCTCGCAGAGTGCAATGCAAGACCGATGAATCATCAAAGAGTCCAAATCCGGCAAATCGTTTTGAAAAACTGATTTTTTAGAAAGAAGTGCCAAACATGGACTGCTATGCCAGATACAGAGTCGCCACCTAAATATTTATTTTGGGGGAATTTAGGAAACCCTGACTCGTTGCCTAAGGCCACGTGTCCGTTATCAACAAAGTTGCCTCGGCTCGGGAACTTGGGTACGATTGGGGAAGGTCAGCTATGAGCACCCCCGCTCGCCCGATCAAAGATCGGCCTCTACTAACCATGATATCGATTTTTGAAAACATTATGTGCTCTTATTCCGGTTTATTAGCCTAGAATTACTACATGATGCGCACAGCAAAACAAGTATAGACTGGATTGCCTAAGTTAGAACAAAGCATCGTATATCCGTTTGTTTCGAAAAATGGATTGAAGTTTGCTACTCGCAAGTAGGCTAAAACACGGGTTTCGACGAATTATTCCAACTCAAGCAACCCAACCTTCACCCACAGGCATTCAGGCAGTTATATCACATAAGCATATAGTCTCATGGTAAACATGCTATCATGGCAATCACTCACACGCATGCAAGGATACTAAAGCATAAACACTTACTGAGTACTCCGAGCCAAAACAAAAACTAGTTAGTAATCAATGCATGATCCTAGTTCATGTTAAGATGGCTAATGCAACACATGCAAAATGCAACTAAGATAGGCTCGGCTATTCTAAGATGGCATGTGAGATGCTACAACTAACACGTATTCAACTTGGAATTGAAATACAATGCAGTTAGTATGATGCGCCGAGTCCGGTGCATGCAAGACATATGAATGATGCAAACATGCATAACATAAGGATGCTAATTGAAATATGCCCTAAATCTAACCATCGTAAGCGGTTAAATAAAAAGGAGAAAGAAATGGGGGTTCGAAGACATGCATCACACACACGCACACTTATTACAACATTGCCCTCTCTTGGAAGGTCCGAAAGAATAATACAAATTAACTAACTAACAAGCTAATTAAATATTACAAAACCGTAATTAATTAACAAATTAATTAAGCTATTAAAGCAGTAAAACAGCCTCGGGAAGAGGGATGAATGCATGCTCGGACTGGCTTCGCTCGGAAACCCAATGCCATGCCACTGTTGCCTCTGTTTACACTGTTATGCGCCTCTGAGACTTGCACAAATCCCAAGGTTGTTTCTAAACCACCCCTTGATCAGAATGGGATGCCACCGGCCATGGAAACATGGTCATCGACCAAAAGTGGAGCCATCGGCTGGATTTTGGTAGCCGACCGGCACTAAAGATGGCCGACCGGCCATCTGTTCCTGCAGGACCCTGTTTGACAGCAGCAGAGGATAGATAGAGCATGACAATGCATTTTCAAAGCAAATGTGTGCACAACCACCCTCCCTATCATGTCATGAATTCAAGGAAGTATGGTTCTCGACCCTCGGGCCACCAATCACGCATTTCCATGCATGATGGCCCAAGAAGCCAAGTGTGCAACTTCAATATCAAATGAAATGCACACAAAACACATCAAAGCCCCAACCTCTATCATGATTGGTCAAGAGGCAAGAGATGCATGCTCAATGCTATGCAACCTAAGCATACAAGCAAACTAATGCAGAATGAGTATGCTAGCAAGCAATATGCAATAGGCATACAACCTAGATATGCAAACACGTAACCTAGCATACACAATGCTATAGACTATATGGCACCCACAATGCTATATGAACTATGGCATGCTCAATGCAACTAACCACCTAGCATACATAATGCAAGGAGTGACATGGCATACACAATGCTAACAACATAACATGCACAACACATTGTAACATGGCATACACAATGCAAGATGGACTTAAACTAAAATGAGTGGGCCTCAGCCACACTCAAATCAATGGCCAAATGAGATGAGAACAAGGCCCAAGATTTATGCAAACATGCACAATGCAAAGGCTCCAAGCCTAAGGCACAAAATGCAACTCTCCAAGAGCAATGCAAGGATGAAACATGGCATACAATAGCATACATATAAGCTCTGAAATGACATGCTCAATGACCCCAAAACATGAAAATACCTCAATATAAGCATGCAATAGGCTTCAAAACTCAAAGCTAAGCAAGGCTATTACACTACAACCATGCATGGCAAGCACCAATCGACCAAGAGGCCTAAAAACAAGGCTAAGGCAGCCCAAAATAAGGACAAAATCAGTTTGGAGTATGGCCAAAATGTGCTAGAATGAAGGGCCAAAACAACATGCAATGTAAGCTAGTATGCATGGTTTACACTACAAGCATATGGAGCATATGAGGGACCACCAAACCAGCCAAAAAATGATTCATGACATGTCAAAATATGACCAAATACCCACTGAAATGTATCCAATACATGCAAGAATGAGGTGTTTCTTTCAAAGGCTATAAAGAGGGTTGTTCTACACATGCAAGAGGCAAGCCTTAAATGACAAAAACAGCTCTAGAAAGAGTTCATGTAGGCCCTAAAACTCACTGAAAAAGGCCTAAACCAAGCTCAAGAAGTGTGCAAATAAGGGCTCCTTTGTAAGGCCAAAGATACTAGTAAACAAGACAACAAGGGAGAGGGTCACCCCTCTCCTTCTTAGGATCTCAAAACACCATCCCCACCACTGAAATCCCTCTGGATTTTAGTGGTGAGAAGGCCAATACAAGGTAGTCCCGAAGCTCAACAAAGAAGGCTCAAAAAGAGGCCAAACAAGGCCTAAGAGGGGGTGGACGACCCCTAACACCAAAATGACCTTAAACAAACTTCAAAAGCATGCAAATACAAAACTTTTTTCACTTTATAGCTAAGCTTAAATCAGTGTGCAAGATAGGCTAAAAGTGTGTACAAAAACGGGAAATAAAAGAGGGAAAAGGAGTTATCCTTGAAGACCACTTCCAAGAACACCAAACCAGCATCCTCTTTGGATCAAAACCAGCTCAAAAACCCCTCAAACAACTCCTTAGCACCTTAGTAACCAAAGAGTAGTGTACTCCTAGGTGTTCTAGTGCAAAAACAAGAACAAAAACTCATTTTGGAACACTCTAACCCACACAAATGTAGAGAGAGAGGGAGATATAGAGAGGGAGTGATATATATATCTTATATATCAGATTTTTTCAACCCTTGAAATGGAAGGAGAGGCCCTCTTTTATAGAGGAACAAAGGTCCAAGCTTCTCTTAGAAGCTTGGAGCAAAGGGTCAAGCTTCTTAGAGAAGCTAGAGCAAAGGGTTCAAGCTTCTTGGAGAAGCTAAAAAAAAGGTTTAAGCTTCCTCAAGAAACTAAAACAAGGTTCAAAAGCTTCAAGCTTCCTCAAGAAGCTAAAACAAGGGTTCGAAAGGTTCAAGCTTCCTCAAGAAGCTAAAACAAGGGGGCAAAAGGGCCAAGCCTCCCCAAGAAAAGGTCTCGGCCAGAAAAAGTGGCCGATTGATCAAAGAAATGGCCGGTCGACCAAAAACATTGCCGACCGGCCAACACTTTTGGCCGGTAGCAAGAAAACTGGGCCGGTGGCCTCAAGCCATGGCCGGTGAGGTGTGGGGATGGCCAACAAGCCATTCCCTGCCCATAGAAGCAAACACACAAGTGTTTGGTCTACAACCGAGCACAAAACAAACAAGTCGAGAGGTCTCGAGGCAAGGCGCGTGGCCGAAACCTCTGAGAACTCAAGACGAACACGAACATGGATAATCATCGAGTGTTCAAACGATGACGTCCAAGTCTTGAGGACGGTCAAAAATGGGGTGTCTACACCATGCCTTTAAATTTTAGAAATATAAAAGTAATTTTTGAACTTTCTATTCAGACAAAACCTTTTAAAGGAAAATCTTATCATTTTGCAAGGGGAGCTCTGTGCTTCGAAACACTTAAAATAGGCTTCGAAACATAATTGGTTACTTCAAAGTTGTGTTTTTATGCAGTTTTTTTGGACAAAGCAAGGGATAAAGTCATATTAACCATACAATTAGAATATGAAAACTCAACGTTATTGATATGAGTGTTTACATTGGGAGAGCCTATTTGGTTACATTATTAATTTTGTAAAAATAAGAAATGGACAAAGTTACAAGGTCATGAAACTTTGTCCAGCAAAATTCAATAAATACATGTTCTTTTTCCAACCTCTCTTCTATCCTATCCAAATTTAGTTTATCTAATTGATGAGCCCTTATTTGGAAGAAGAGTTGATGGGCCCTCATTTCAAATTATGTTTGCCTAAAAGCTTTTTCCACTTCATTGAGCCCACACGCATCATCTATATCAACATCTTTCCCATACTTTGAGTCAGGCCTCTTGAAGTCTTCATATTCTTCAAGAAGATTTCATACTTCATATTGGGTTTGGGTGTGAGCGGTAAAGGTCTCCTCCAATGACTCTCTAGTGGCCAAAGCACTTTTGTGCCAATTGAGCAGCAAGGAAAGCTGATCCAGGAAAGTGTGAAGCTCTACTTGGGCAACATGGTTGACAATGTGGCTTTGAGAGACAATATCACAAGCCCATAAAAAGTTCTTGTGAGGGGTGTCACCTCGAAGTACTTTGAAAGATAAATGAGAGAAAGCAACAACCAAAGTTTGGGCTCTATACTGCTGATAAGCAGTTGGAGGAACTGGAGCTTGGTAGGGAGCAAAATGCCGACTTTCAAAGAGATGAGCTTTGATTCCTCAATCTAATTAGGATTGGGAGGTAGGGAAGGAGCAATTAGGTCCCCTCCAAAAGAAAGTGGAAACTGAGACTCATTCAAACACTCTAACCAGTCAAAGGAGTAAAGTTTTGCTTTTTTGGCTAAGAGTGAGGGACTCATCCCCAAAGCTTCGATGGGATAAGGGGTTTTTCGCACTATTTTGGTTAGTAAGGTGGAGGTATACCATGCCGAAAGCAAGTTGTCTTCGAGACAACGAAGACGGTTAAATGGGGTATATGTATACACTACAAAGTTGCGCGAAAAGGAAGGAATCACAATAGGGTCATCGAATTCAACAAATCTATGATGAATTTGCTTACTCGGTTGGGGTTGGGTTGGTGTTGGCCAAGCATTCCAGCCAGTATTTCCAGTAGCAGAGGAGGCAACTTCATCCCATGCAGAGGGTTTGAGAGCAGATGAAGAGCTTCCAAGTTCCATGTTGGCAATGTTTGGTCTAAAGGCTCATATTCTGCGAAAGCCTCCATAACTTGTATAAATGGAGGAAGATAAATGTGGCTAATAAATGCATGTAGGTTCTTTTGAGATTGATCATCATTGTCCAAAATCTCCTCGTATGCTTGATCAATGTAGGAGAGAGCTTGATTAGCCATTGTAGATGTATTAGTCCTTTCGTATACGCAGATAGTGGAGGTAGTGTTCAAATGCAAGGGAGAATTTAATGAAATTCAGTGTTTCATTGCTTGGAGACGGTTACACTTCCAAGATGAATAAAAAGTCCATGTACGTCCTAGGACGTAGGCAAAGCACAGTGATCCACTAATATTACCAAGTATTGGCTATATTAGTGCGGGGGGTATTGTTGGCTACATTTTTGTATAAGCCAATTGCAGCTTAACATGTGGCTCGTAAAAGGTAATCTGGGGAATCTATGTAAGTCTCCAGTTAGCAACAGACACGTGGGAACTTATGTTGGTGACAATGGATCTACACATCATTGGAGTAGTTAGAAGGCGCAAGGTAACGTGACCCAATGGTTTCTTACAATTCAAATTCATAAGGGAAGTCCAACTGCAAGAATGGCGTAGCGGAAGCAAACTATTCAGGGCCATGACCAATGATTGTGGGAGGGTATTTCGACAGTTGGAAGACCATTTCGGCAGTTACCATTAAAGGGTATAAACAGAAGAGAAGGCTAACATAAGAAGAACTAGACTCAGATCCAAAAATCAGTTATTTACTTTAAAAAAAAATTTCTTTCCAGTTTTTACATGTACTACACTTTAATTCCTAGGAGTAGTTCCAAGTAGTCTGTTACTGTAAAACCCTTCGAGGCTGTGAAAGGGCGAAGATATCATTGTAAGTTCTTATTAATTAATGAAATTCATTCGTGAAACTGTTTTTATCCATTATCATTGCCAATATCTTTAATTTTCTCCTAAGAAAAGCCACTAGTAAAAGTCCTCTTCATTCAGGCTGAAAGAACTTTAACACAATCGTCTGATAATTGGTTGGCAATTAAAATTTCTGTAAGGACTTATTGATCTTTACTAGCACGTTTAAAATTACGTTATGATTTATTTTGTTACAAATGTCAAATTCTTAGATTTTTTTTTGTTGTAATTTCTTCTTAATATTGTGCATAACATTTGTTTGGTTTGGAATTTCCAAAAACGGTTTTTTGAGTTTTCAATTTATATTTTTTTTTGTTTTTATTAAAATTTTTAAATATTTTAATAAATGTTTTTTTTACCTTTTAGATCCACTTAATTTAAATACAGTTATAAAGTACAACATTTGTATAAATTTTAATAAAAAATTCATTGAATATAACAAAATATGAAAATATATTGAATTTTTATATTTTTTTGGGATTCAATTTTGCATAAATTTCTTGTTTTTTTAAGTGTACTAGATTACGTGAATCAAAAAATTCTTAAAAAATTGAATAAAATATTTTAACAAATCACTGGGGAAAAAAAATACAGATTGAAAATGAAGAAAATTGTTTTTAAAAGAACTAATCCTACAGACTCAGAATTTAGACCTATAATATGTGGCAAAGAGTTGGGCTTTATACCATTGAGTGTGTAATAATTTAAAAGTTAACATCTATCATGTAACATCATTGTAGGTCAAATTGTGAAAGTTTTTTTATGGTTCTCAAACATTTTCCTTTTAAAAACTCTAAACCAAACAAAATCATTCTATTTGCTTTCGAGATCAGATTTTGAGTTTTTAATTCATATTTTTTTTTTAGTGAATTTTTGTAATATTTTGCTCTTTTTTTTAAAAAAAAAAAATTCTATATGTACTCAAAAAGTAAAATAATTATGAAGAATTTTTTTTAAGAATTTAATAAATACAAAAAATATATATAAATACACATACTTTTTATATATTTTTTTATTTATTGAATTTTTTGATAATTTATTTACAAATATTTTACTTTTGGGGTACATTTAGGTTAGATCTATTTTAAAAAAATAAAAATAAATAAAAAAATAATAAAAATTCAAAATTTAATTTTGAATATTATGAAAATTGAATGAGTGAATTGGGCTTACTAGGTATATTAGATGTTGATTGTGCACGCTTTGTGGTCAGCGATAAAGGCAAAAGCTTCTTGAGAGAGATTGAACAATAGCCTCTTTTGACAAGAGGTTAAAAGTTAATTTTTTAACTTTTAATCTATTTTAAATCACATTATTTTTTTATTTTTTTAATCTATTTTTTCAAAAAAAAAAAAATTCAAAAAAAGCCACTTCTCAAAACAACCCAATAATTAACGATGGTTACTACTACGCTATTACCAGTGCAAGGCCGCGACAGAGAGTCCAGATCCTCTCCTTGAGGCTCCTCCTCCATTCCCTATTTGCAACGGCTCAAATGAGCCATTGGACATCCAACGGCTAAGATTAAAAATAAAAAAAAAAAATTGAAATTTTCGTGGATCTCCCGCCCAAACAAAAACACAGCTCTCAAAGGCTATACATTCACATACACTCTCAGTTTCACTCAGCCGCTCGTCCACCGACCCCACCCTCACAGGTGAACCGGCGACCAGTCTCGACGGCGACCCAGACGGCAAACCCACCCGTAACCCCGCGACGACCATAGCTCCACCGCTTATGCTTCGTGAACCACTGCGATGACCACCATCGATTGAGCACCATCGACTGAGCAAAGAAATTCTTGACGAACCAGGTTGGTCTTCAAATGTCTGAAATTTTTTTGTCAAGAATTGTGTGATTGAGATTGAGATTTGGGTTTGGAATTGAGATTGACAAGTTAGGGCTTTTAGAATTTCAAAAGTAGGGCTTTCAGAATTAGGACTTTTAGAATTTCAAAATTAGGGCTTTTAGAAAAATTAGGGATTTGGGTTTTGAAAAATTAGGAATTTTGGGTTTTGAAAAATTAGGGATTAGGGCTTTTAGAAAAATTAGGAATTTCAGAATTAGGGATTTGGGTTTTGAAAAATTAGGGCTTTTAGAATTTCAAAATTAGGGCTTTCAATTTCTATTCCAACGGCTAAAAATTTAGGGCTTTAAACGTCTGAAAAAATTTAGGAAGAGGATGATTTGGTAACGATTTTTTTAAAGCATTTTGAGACTCTGTGCTTTGTTCATCTATGACTGATGATTGTTTAAGAGAATGCTGATAAATGGTCATCTTGTAATTTCATAGCTTTGAGACTATGCTTTGTTCATCTATGACTGATGATTTCAAAATGCTTTGTTCATCTATGACTGTAATTTCAAGTTACATCTATGACTGCTGATTACAATCATCTGACTATGCTTTGTTTTCAAAGCACAGAGTCTCAATATTTGGTAATGCTTTGTTCATCTATGCTTAATTCATAGCTTTGAGACTCTGTGCTTTGTTCATCTATGACTGATGAATTTTTTCTAAGCTATGAATTCTATAAATTTAAGTCCAAAACAATGTCTTCAGTTTCAGCAGTTTGAGCAATGGTTGCTTTGAACAAGACATTGTCTTTAGTTTTAGTAGACTTTGAACAAGACATTTAAGTAAAAGACATTGTTTTGGACAATGAAGACATTGTCTTCAGTTTCAGCAGACTTTGCTCTACTTGCTTTGAACAATGTCTTCAATATTAGACATGGTTATTATTTCAACCTTGAATATTAAAATCAGCCTTGAATATTAGACATGGTTATTATTAGACATGGTAAAAATCAGCCTTGAATATTAAAAATCAGCTTTAGCTTTAGTCAAAATCAGCCTTTTGTCTAATTGGTCTAATTGGTTATTATTTCAACCTTGAATATGTTTGTATAAAAATCAGCTTTAGTAAATTGAAACTGTGTAAAGATTTTTGTTGGTAGACATGCAGTAGCCATAGTCCATACAATTGCACCAAGTTAATCACTTGTTCCTATGGGACATATGGGTGATAATCTGAAACTAGTTTGAACTTTGGACTTCCATTAGCACCAAGTTAACCACACATCCCTGTATGTAGATTTAGAACCAACTTCCATTAGCACCATTAGCACCAACTTCCATTAGCCTTCACACTCTGTCCATTAGCACCAACTTCCATTAGAACAACTTCCATTAGCCTTCACACTCTGTCCCTCTCCTCTATAGAACTGCCATTTAAAAATTTTCTCATGTATGCAGATTTAAAAAATGGCTTCTTCTTCTAACATTAGCAACATAAGATTACAACCGAGGATGTGCAATTGTGGAAGAACCGTTGCCATACATATTGTAAGAACCAATGAGAATGGAAATGAAGGGCGTTTGTTCTTTGTTTGCGCATCAAAATATGTAAGTTGGTAATTCTAGCTATTTTCTTCCTTTATTAGTCACATTAATATTTGTCTTATTCAACTAACTTATTCACATGCATTGCAAAGTAACACTCGCACTCACCATTGCAATTACTTCAAGTTCGTGGATGAAGATGATGAAGACGTTACATCCAGAATCCGTTCCAACAGTACAGCTTCTGCTAGTATAACAATAGAAGACTTGAACGATGTAAGGATGAGGCTTCATTACATGGAAAATGACTATGGTCGAAGGCTTCAAAGGATGGAAAATAATATCAAAAAGATGGTGTACTTCATTGTATTTTCTATCATTTTGTACTTTATGATGTAACTTTTCGACTTTATTGTATTTTTGGGAAACTGAATGGAAGTTTGTATCATTTTGGGTTTTATGCACTTCAACTTGTTATCTATTATCTGTATGGAATGAATTTTGGGAAACATTCAACTTGTTATCTGTTATGGAATGAATGATGGAATGAATTTTGGAATGAATGATGGAATGAGTATGCCAGCAGCATGACTTACTGTTAGCATTTTGGTTTAGCCAAGATCATTTTGGAATGTTGAAATATCAGCTTGAATGCTTCAATTTTGATATGTGTAACTATAATATATGAGGTCAGCATGAATGCTTCAATTATGAGCTACAAACTGATAAGTCAGTTTGAATGCTTCAGAATTGAATGTTGAAGTCAGCTGAATGTAGCATTCCCATTGAGCTTCAATGCTTCAATTCTGATAGGTGTAACTATAATAGTTACACCCAGCTTCATACCCATAATAACACAACAAGAAAATATCAACAAAACCATGTGTCCATCCACAAAACCATGTGTCCAGCAAAATCCAGCAAAACCAGAACCATTGTAAATGAACATCAAAATAAGGATTGGATTATATGATCAAAATAAGGATGACATAGATGAGAAACATGTCATGCAGAACCATAATTCATGTAACCAAAATAGAACCATGCAGAATCAGAAGCATACCACTAGTTTCCTGAATCTGTTATGTTCAATACAGTGTTTAACATCAGAACCAGCATACCAGTTTGCATCTGTTATGTTATGTTCAACATCAGAACCAGCATACCAGTTTGCATAACAGTGTTCAATACAGCATGACTTATCTGTTATGTTCAATACAGCATGTTCAATAACAGTTTCCTGAATCTGAACATGAACATCAAGCAACCAACATGGACACCCATTTAAATGAACATAAACATCAACCAACATCAGAACCAGAACCAGCATATCAACCAACACAAGGGTCCTGAACATGAACATCAAGCAACCAACATGGACACCAATACAAGTTAAATGAACATCAACCAACATCAACCAAGTTAAATGAACATGAACAACAACCAGCTCACTTGGGTTTAAGATGTAAATTAAAATCAACTGTAAATGAACATCAACCAATACAAGTTTAACATCTAAATTAAAACATTGGTCCATCAAAATTGACACATTAGTCCATGTAATTTAACACATTGGTCCATATAATTTAACATTTGAACACACATTCCTCTACATCACTTTCCAGCAGCAGTTTGCTTCACAATTTCAGAGGCCATGACTTCACTTTCCAGCCCAATTTCAGCATCAGTTTGCTTCTGTTTCTGGTTGTCCATAGCCTAAAAAAAATGACATAATTTTTAGCAAGTAAATACATGATATCACAGAATTTTCAGCAATTATAAACTAAAAATACATCAAGGACGAACCTGACTACACATTGGAGTAGTTGATTCTTGAGAATATCGAAACCCAATGTCATATCCACATGAACCTTGTAGTAGTGACTGCAATGTTGGTTGAGCAGAATGCCGTTGAGGCATTGAAGTTGGCAAATAATTTGGCACCACATACATCTCCCGCAAATTGTTCGCCTACAACAATGTCATATATTTGCTTCGCAATTATGGTTTCAGTCATGTTTTGAGTCACATATTATATCCACACAAAAAATACAATGTTAAAGTAAGACTTACATGATATGTGGGATATATCAATGGCGGAGGAATATAATTACCACCCATGGACAAAGATGGAAGAAGAGGATGAAGGGGAGGAAGAGGTTGAAGAAGAGGAACATGTTGACGAACATATATATCTCCTCCAACAGATAATGGAGAAGGTGCAACTGTCGAACTTGCAATAGATTGTGACGAAGCCAAGCTGTTAGCACGGGATTTTTTTTTTGGAGTTCGCTATCAACACCGCTTCGAATCCACTTTTGACCCTCCTTTTGCCCTTACTAGTTGCTACCTTTTTCTTCAATCCTTTTGGTTGCACAACATGATTCACATCTTCGCAATCCACTTCAAAGCTTTGGGTGTCATCATCATTACCTACTTCATTTCCAACACCAAAATGAGCACTTAACTTGCCTTCAACATTGGCACCTAATGTAGCAAGGTGTGCAACACAAAAATCATAAGTTTCTTCAGTTTCAGCAGCTCTACTTGCTACTGCTCTAAATGCGGTCATCAATGTCTTATACCGCAAGGCTTGTTGGAATTTCACATCTACTTCAATGTCATTCCCCTTAATCTCCTGCACAGTTTCGGCTCTTGCTTGTTTGGTCCACCTCTTTAGAATGTATTGTGGAGGAACCTCTTTCATCTTCAATATGTCTCTAATAACCTTCAATGAATGACAACACAAGATTCCTTCCCTTTCAAACTTTGTACAATTACAACCCAAAGAGCCATCCCTCTCCATCTTCACTTTCCTTGCATGTTTGTTACCAACATCAACAACTGTGTAAATGGTACTAGCCTCGCCATATTCAATTGCTTCTATGTCTGATTCGATGGATTGAAAGTACTCATTTTGAAATTCCTCAAAGATCTTTTTTGTGTAGACGTTACCCATTTGAATTAACATTCTCATTGTTGCTTTCACCTTTGGCAACCTTTGGCACAAAGCATATCCTGCATCTAACTCCTTGTATCACTTCTCGTAAAGTACCCTTTCGAAATGCATGAAGAATTCATTTAAGTTGAAATCAGAACGAATGTAATCCTTAAAAAAAGCATTAAAAGATTCACTAAGTTGTGTGGTACTTATTCCCGTAGCCCATGTTGATCTAACGTAAGGCCAACCCCATTTTTCTTCCACCGCAAAAGTCAATTTCAACTAATGGTTTTCATGCGCATCATATTTATCAAGCATTTCTGCCCACTTTAACTTCCATTGATTTGCATCTTCAATGTGAAAGAAGAATTTATTTAGTACACCCTTCACCCCCTTATCTTGGAACAAACAATGAACATGTTTTAATGCATTTTGCATCAAATGCCAAGTACACAATCAGTGACTTGTGTCAGGCATAATGATGGGTATGGCTTTAGCCATTGCAGCATCTTGATCGGTGAACAAAGTTTTTGGTGTCTTTCTTGACATAGCCTCTAGAAAATTTTCAAACAACCATACAAACGATTCAGCGGTCTCATCATACAACAATGTTGCACCAAATATAACTGTTTCCCTATGATGGTTGAATCCCACGAAAGATGCAAATGGTCTATGTTCTTTGTTTAACTTGTAAGTCGTATCAAATGTGACAACATCACCAAATTGGGCATAATCCATGATCATTTGTGCATTGGCCCAAAACATATTGGTTATTTGCTCCTCATTATCTAATTAAAAAGCATAAAAGAATGAACAATTCTGCAAAGATTTTTCTTTAAAGTATTGCAACACATTGCTTACTTCCCCATATGCTAAATTTTGTTGTCTTTTGGTTCTCAAATAATTTTTAGAATCTAATTTCGTAAACCCAAGACATTGCCTTCCACTAGCTTCCCTACCCATGAGTTCAAAAGACTGGCCTAAACGAAGATCAGATTGTGCCGCCAAATCTAACTGAATTGCTTGGGTAGTCGATATCTTTCTTTGTGATGGCAACATGTGGGCACACTCGGGTGATACAAGATCATGGTTGTGTTTTTCTTTAAAATCAGTCACAACAAATTTCCCAGTACCCTCATCTAATTTAATATAAAGTCGAGCCTCACAACCGATCCTAGTTTCAGCTCTAGGGTTTTTTGACAATGGGTGTCACTTGTCAACCTTTCGAAATCCCTCCTTGCTGCAAACCAAAAGTCTACAAATAAGTTGATTAGTAAACTTGTCCTTCCTACAATAATCCCTTCTTATGCTAAAACCCATTCTTCTGCCATATGTATTATAAAAATTATACACACATTGTTCAGAATCAAATGTCATTTCCTGTTTTGGCTTCCAATCACAATCATTCTCAAGTTCCATATCGATATCAAAATGCAACTGAAAACCCATATAAATAAAATCTTAGCTACATAAATTACATCTTTATTTAACACACAAAAAAACATAATTTCAGTTTGAAAAAAAAAAAAAAAACAGACATAAAAACATAGAGACTAAGTTCAGTACACTCTTTTCAGTCTTACCAAAGTTTAAGTCTAATGGATTGAATGGATTTCCAAGTTTGTCGTTTCTGTTTCAACAATTTGATTACTCTACTTAAGCAAGAAAAGAAAACATATTATTTGAGAAACAAGTGTTTTTCAATTATGTTTTCATTATTATTATTATTATTATTATTATTATTATTATTATTATTATTATTATTTCAACTTTCAAATAAAGAACAAATTTACCAACCAGGTTTCAATACATTCACAAGCCCTCAACAAACACCAACTATATATGGGTATTGACAAACAATATGCATCTAACTCTAACCCACCACATTTTGTTATTTCTGCAGGCCACTATTTTTTTGGTTTTGTGGCATAGTGGACCCAAGCTCAGCCCACAAGATGGCTTCTAACCCAACCCACCAAACCCATGCAAACATTGGTTCTCTGGAAAAGAGTAGTTTGTTTTATACTACAAAATGAGAACTGGGAAGTTCAAATGAATGGATCAAAACATGGTCTCCATACCAGAACTCTTTGTCCTAGTTAATCAACCATCGCTAGTCCCCCATGTCATGCATAGATGCTTATTTCAAAATTGTTACAAGATCTAATAATTGTAAGATCACATTTGATTACCTCCATAGGCAATGGAATTAAATTGATCACACAAAAATCATGTTTAGCTATGAAAAATGACGTGAGAATTTCTCAAATAATCTTGAGGACAGAGACAAACTTATCAGACTAAGTTCAGTTGAAGCTCAAATAATAAATTACAGAGAGACAGAGGGAATGAAGAAGACTAACCTCTGGTTCTCAAGGAGGGTAGATAGAAAGAGAGCAAACCGATGGGTTCGATTTGAGGAGTGCTGTAGAGAGGGTCTACCGTTGTGAACGGTTCGGTGAGGTGGAGGAGAAGAATGTACAACGAAGCAGATAGAATCTGCATCGACAATGGGTCGCCGCCGGTGAGGATGAGACAGAATCTGTATCGACAGTGGGTCGCCACCGGTGAGGAAGGGTTCGACGGAGGAGAAGGAGTGAGTGCTGAGTGTTATGTGAGTGCTGAGTGTTGTGTGAGAGATCGACCTCTGAGCTATGTTTTTGTTTGGGCGGGAGATCCACGAAAATTTCAATTTTTTTTTTTTTTTTAATCTCAGCCGTTGGATGTCCAACGGCTCATCTGAGTCGTTGCAAGTAGGGAATGGAGGAGGGGCCTCAAGGAGAGGATCCTGACTCCGTGACACACCGTTATGTGTCGGATCCGTACACGTCACTTTATACTTTTTTCCACACGCTTTCTTCCCCTCTATGGCATTACTTGCCTCCACTATCATTACACCTAGGGGTGTGCAATGCGGTTCAGACAGTTTAAGGGTAAAATTACAAATTGAATGGCAGATTGATGGATTGACAAATTACGATTTTGGAGGTTTTAGACGGATTGGCGAATTAATGAATATTCTAACCAATTATCAAATATTTGCATTATATATAATACGAATATGTATAATATTTCTTATATATGACACAAACTAATTTTACATAATATGTTTCATATATATATAGCTACTAATTTGTAACAAATTTCACATCTTAAATATCTCTTACACTCATTTTTACTTTGATATTTCATGAGGTTAAAAAATATATATTAACTATAGTGGAGCGAAGTAGATTGGAATGCGGATTACAAATTTTACAGTTTAATCCGCAGTTAGTAGATAGAGCAGTGCAGATTGATGCGAATCGGTGCAGTTTTAAGCCATTGGGTGGTATTGTACACAACTCTAATCACATCTCTGATTTGGTTCCCAAAGCACCTATATGCTGGGGAAAAAAAAATTAAAATTTTAAAAAGAGTGAAACACCAATAAATCTCAAAATGTGATTTTGTAAACTGTTTAGTCTTTCCTTTTTTCCTATGAACCCAAAGGTCCAATTA
The DNA here is from genome assembly GCA_036172215.1 of Camellia granthamiana. Lineage (NCBI taxonomy): Eukaryota > Viridiplantae > Streptophyta > Magnoliopsida > Ericales > Theaceae > Camellia > Camellia granthamiana. Next base: position 12,929,138 of record CM069904.1, read on the forward strand.
AAGTGAAAATTACACAAAAGAGTAATCACTTACATGTTTGGGTTTAATTTTTTAGGCATAAAAGTAGATTTTTCCAAATGTAAAATTACACATTTGGATAATCGGCACTATAAAAGTTTTGGATTTTCCCTCCTTTAGGAACAAACCCCACATTACGAATAAAAACGTAACACTCCAATGTAACGCACTAAAAAAATTATTTGGTGTATTTTTCCTAAATGTAACAACATAACACTTCAAAAAACTCCTTAGTGTACTTTTTCCAAACGTAACACTCCAATGTAACACATAAAAAAGCTCTTTAGTGTATTTTTTTCAAACGTAACACTCCAATCAATGTAATCTCTAATGTAACACTCTAATGTAACATACTGTAATGTAACACACAAAAATACTAAAAAACTCATTAGTTTACTTTTTCCAAACATAACACTCACAATTTGAAATTATACATTTTGACCAAAGTTTACTAAGGAATTTTTGTACTCCTTTTGGAATGGTTTGAAGAATCTCACATCCTTTTTTTGAAGTGTTATATTAGAGTGTCATGTTTTAAAAAATACATTAAGGAGTTTTCTTTTGTGTTACATTGGAGTGTTATATTGAAGTATTACGTTTGAAAAAAGTATCCTAATAATTTTTTTTTTTTTTTTGAAGTATTACTTTGGAGTGTTACAGCTTGAAATTATACATTTACATAAAGTTTTTTTTTTTTTTTTTTTTGAACATAGAAATGCCAAAAGAAGGCTTATACTAAAGAGTTTTTGTACTCATTTTGAAATGTATGAACAATCCCCACATCCTTTTGGAATGTTTGAAGAATCACATATTTCAAGTCATTTTTGTACTCATTTTGAAATATTTTCCAAATAAAAAAGATTTTCATATAAAAGTTCATCTCAAATTTGAATTTCAGATATTGTGTACCTTAGCTTTTTAGTACAAAAGATAGAAGGAAAAAAAAAAAAAAAGAGAGAGAAAGAGAATGAAACACTAATAGAAATAATGATATAATCGTAAATTCAATTTTTAAATAATATATTTGTTAGGCATAGTATGAATAACATAAATTTTGATGATATCGTTTTGATTTATTTGAAAGAATTAAATTGTTTGAAATTTTATAATTAATCTAACAACATAACTTATCTTCTCTATGTCTAATTTATGTTATTTGAAGACCACAATTGAAGCTTAAACATATAAAGAACAAAGAACCTGAAGCAGTAGAACATAGCAGAAAAGCAGTAACAAAAGAGAAGGTCAAACCACCAAGGGGTGGTCGTTTGGCCGGACGATTGGAGGTGAAAAACCTGCCCAGTTCGCTTCGGTCTGCTCTAGTTTTGCTCCGACTGTCAAATAGGCAGTATGCTCGACGACTGCCGCAGTCATCCTTCACGACCAGGAGTGATAGCACGTCTGAAAGGACATTTGAGAGGACATCTGGGTGGATGACCACCAAGAGAAAATTTTCATTTGGGACATCTGGACGGATGACCCTTTGGTGTATGAATCAATTCTGCAACAATTATTTTTCAAATTCAACTTGGCAACGGTTATTGGATTCACGTCCATCTTCCAACGGGCAAACTCACATGGGCTAGAGACAAGGGTGACATTGATTTCATATATATTATCTCACCATCACCAACGGGAAGAAACCAATAGTAAGAAGAAAGATATAGAATACTAAACTCTGTATTAACAAAGCTCTTATACAGAAGAGAGAAACGAAAACAGAGAAGTAAACAATGAACCAAAAATTTCTCATTCTTCATCAATCTCATATTCCATCTTCTATGAGTTATCTGAAGAGGTCTTAATCTTTGTTTCATTCTTCCTTCAAAAAATATATACTGAGCCTTAGTCTTAAGCTTATTTTCCTGTGAGAGGTTTTACAGAAAAATCTAAGAGTTTCATTATTTTGTGTCTACCTGTGAGAGTTTATTCATTGTAGCTTTCTGTGAGATCAAAATCATATCACAAATTTTGTAAGAGGTTACTAGCTCTCCTGTAAAGTTAGAAAATCTATGGAGAATTGCTCCATGTGTATGAGGTTACTAGTAGTCTTGTGAAGCTAGAAAATCTGTGGAGGATTACTCCATGTACATGAGGTTGCTAGCACCCTGTAACGGCCTCAAAATACATGGCAAAATCACCTTTATTTTATTATGAATTAATATGATTTAATTTGGAAATACCTGTTTAAATTGGGAAAATATCTATTGGGGCTACGATTTCGAAATTAAGGTTGACAACCTTAATGGGTTCAGAACCCGAAATTGGGTACATGAATATGCTAATGGGAATTTTTAGCGTCATTTGGGAAGTTTAATTGAAAATTGATTCCGTCTGATTCGTTAAGTCATGTTTGACTCATTCTTTTGCAATTATACATGTATATATGGAATATAAGGTCATAGGAGCTCATCTAAGACCCAACAAAAATCTAAGAGAGAGAGAGAGAGAGAGAGAGAGAGAGAGAGAGAGAGAGAGACTTCTAGAGACTAAGAGAAGAAGAGCAAGAAGAAGAGAAAAGGGATTAGGGCCAAATCAACCAACAAAGGTAAGGATCTTTCTCTAATTTCATGATTTTGAAATGATACACTCATCAATCTATGAAATTCAAGTTGCATTAGGGGGGAATTCATGTTTCATTGAGAGTGTTTGTGGGGTAGGTGAAGGAGAGTACCTATATGAACATGTATTGTTAGATTTGTGGAAGTTAGTTCATAAATTCACCATGTATGACATCAAATCATGTATTCATGTTCATATACTTGTTTTTCTTGCATGGCTTCTAAGTTTTGAAAGAAATTCCTCCATGAAAGCTTTTGTTGGAGCTTTTAACTACATGTTGAGGTTTTGACATTTAATTCATGATTTTTGGTTGCTTGATTGGAAATTGGGTTGTTTTAAAGTAATGATTTTGTGTATTCAACATGTTTTTCTAAGTTTTTGGCCTTGAAATTCGTGAAAATGAAGTTTGAATTTGACAAGCTTAAGGTTCCATTGAAAAATAGATTTTTGGACTGGACAAGACCCCAACCCACACGTGCGGCTTGGGCCACCGCACCTGCGGCCAACCTTTTTTGGAGCACATTGCATTCTACTTTAATTGCACGTGCGGGGTGCACCGCACGTATGCCCAGGACCCCCGCACGTGCAGTTTTTCAGGGTGGTCCCAGAATTGTTTTCCTTCCGCTTTCCTCCTTTCCGGGCCTCCTTTTGCATGGTTTTGATGTGTTTTTCATGTGCATTCACATTTCATAGACTTGGAGGAAATTAAAGAATGAAAGATAGATAACTGAATGAACAAGTAAAGGATGAATTGTAACTGGACTTTGCTAAGACATAGGTTATGTTATGTGCATTGTGCTTGTAGGTCATGAGTCGGGGACCGCGTGATCATTATCGGACACCCACTATAAGTAACATTTCTGTAAAGATATATTGATATGAATTATGTTTTAACTATTATCGATAAGTTATGATTTTTGACATGCTGTTTTAATTATGGAACGAATGTCCTATTTGCAAATCTATTGTGGCATCCACAGATAGTCCCAAGTCATGGGGGATGGCATATAAATGCGGGTATATGACATATATGTGATACGAGATCTCTTTAGCCACTTCATTGTGGTGATATATGTTTAATCGGTATCCAGAACCGATTACTCTAGTCGAAAGACGATATGTGTTACGTTATGTGAGATGTACCATTATGTTATGTTCTGATATGAGACTGATACGAATGATTGTGTCATGACTTATTTTACGGATATGATATATTTGGAATTCATTCATTAACCCCTTTACTTTAATGTTATTCACTAGGCTTTAACTTACTGTTTATATATATATGTGTGTGTGTGTGTGTGTGTGTGTGTAGGTGAGCGTTCTGGAGGACAAGTCTAGAAGGAGTCTTTAGTCGAGCTACTATTTTGAAGCCCACCGTGTGGTTTTGACTGCCTTAGACTTGAGGCTAGGCCTAGAACGTCGTTGTCAAGCTTTTGTTTTTTACGTACACTTTGACCCGTGCTTATGTTTTATATAAGATATTATGCTATTGGTATGTATTGTAAGTGGGTAAATTAACGTTTTTACATGTAAATATTTATTCATATAGATGCACAGCTCAGTGGACTATTGGTATTTTGCATATTGCTTCCGCTAACCCCAATTATTTATAAGTGGTACAGGAAGGCCTTTGGTAATTTCGGATTACTGGCCGGTTACAATGCCAAACTTTTAGGGGTGGGCTTGGGTCGTGACACACCCCTATGAAGCTAGAAGCATAGTGAAAAATCTCAAGTGAAACTTGAGGAGTGGATGTAAGCTTGGTTGACACCGAACCATTATAAATCTTGTTTGCATTCTCTTCCTTCATCTCCTTAAATTGGTTTAACTGTGATATTCATCTGATATTATTGTGATTATTATCTGTTATACCTACTGTACTAATTGTTAATTTTTTATTGGGTAATGATTAGTTTTAACTTGTAGAAATCCAATCCACCCCCTTCTTAGGTTGCCTTTTGGGTAATAATATTAAATCTACATTTCCAAAATCAATAGAACTAATTGATTTATAAGAAAATCCTTGAGACTAAACGAATCACCATTCCTCAAGATGGGATTTATAGATAAATTTTCCTTTTAAAAAAAATGACCTATTACAAGAAAGAATTTTAAAGTTTGACCTTTATAATAAAATAAAGGATGAATCACATTAACGGTCCCTGTAATTTGTTTGACTTTTCAATTGTGATATATTTGGCCCTAAATTTTGAATCTCGTTCTAAATAAGAATTTTTTACTTGTTTTCAATATAAAATATTTACTTATTTTCATAAACTAAAACCAATGAAAAAATTGTATTTTAGTTATTAAATTCAATGTAGGTATATATAGAATGTCTAAAATACCAATTTTTTCGTCGATTTTACTTAACAGAAATAAACAAATGGTTCAGATTGAAAAAAAATATATAAATTCTAAATTTTAAATTGACAAAATTAAAATTTAAAATTTATGTTATTATAAGAGTCAAATCTGATTTTTTTTTTTTTTTTTTTTTTTTTTTTGTTGGTAATTTCACCCCTCCCAAGAAAAATAATAATTTAGAGAGCATATGTCGAGTATGTGTGTAAATTTGTTAGGTGTTTGCATGATATATACTATGATTAGAAGTTGCATGCACTTACAAAAAAAAAAGTCCATGCATTTTGCTGCTTGTGACATTTTACTCTTTATAGATCTAATTGGTTCAATTTTGATCTTTAATTTTAAATTTTATATCAATTTAGTGCCGTTGATAACGTCGTTAGGGTTTTTGATAGGACATTTTTACTGAATTGATTGAGGCTATGTCAATGAATTGATCAAATTTATAGTTTTATTCCTAAAAGTATGACATGTCCCTCATGTGCGCATTTGCCATAGAAAATGTTAGCAATTGTAAGGAATTGGACTAATTTGAGACAAAGTCGAAAATCAATCTAATTAAAATTACAGAGAATAAAATGACATAAAAAATTAAAATATAGAGACTATTAGTGTAATTTGTCCAACAAAAAAAAGAAAAAAAAAAAGATGATAAGATTTTTGAAAAAAAGATTTTTCAAATAGATAAATGTAGAATATGCATAAGTTTGTTGGGTCATGCAAGTGGTGTATCAATTATAAATTTAGCACTTAGTAATAATATGAATCAAAATTTCAAGTTTAAGTCAATTTAAAGAGTCAACGGATATTTGTCTGATCTATAATTTTAAAATTAGTTAAAATATGCACAAACTAACTTGAACAAAAAAATAAAAAAATAAAATAGCACTCACGCTTGCGGGGAGTATAGTAACTAGCAGTCCCTTAGCTGCATATGCCATCGTGGCAAGGCATATTAGCATGCCAACAATTATCATCACAACTCCCATTCTAACACCCATTTCTTAGATTTTCTTTCTTTCCAAACACACCTCAAAAGAAAATTGAAATCTTATTGCTGCGCTGCAGAAAATCAATAGAAGGGCTCTCTTTTTATAGTTGTGTTAATATATAATATACATTAGATATGTTCATATATAATATACATTGGATATCAATCTTACATTGTATGCTGACATTGTATGCTGTAAAGGCCAAACACGATTCACACACTTTCATTATTACGCATAGCTTTTGTCTTAGCTTTTGTCTTCTCATTTCGGTGCTTCCTCTATAAATGAGCATCACTCTTGTAACCAAGATACATATTGAATATAACATTCATTCAGTCTCTCTCTTTTCTCTCTTTCTCTCTCTACCTCTCTACCAATCTCACATGGTATCAGAGCCCAGTTATACATTTCTGGCAATTTTCGATTTTGGTGCTTAGTCCCGTACACAGTGGCACTACACCAAACAGCTCGGAATCTCCTCACGATTCCAACGGCACCACGCCCGTCCTCAGAAACTCTTCCATGCGCCCACACACGCCGCCTTTGTCCTCGGCGCGTCACCACTTCCGCCACCACTCTCACACGCGCCTTCATGCGCCATCTGTTGCTGCTCACGTCTGCGTCTGACATCAGCCCTACCTCTTGCGTGCGCCGTGCCTGCTACTGTGCGCCTCACGTGCGCCAAAACTGCTCCTGTGCGCTGCGCCTGGGCCAATCCGCTACCGTACGCCACACGCCTTCCTGCTAACGTGCTCCTCACTGCACTCTGCTAACGTGCGCCGCTAACATCATTTTTAGCCTCTGCTAACGTCATCTCTGCACAGCACACCTTTTCTAGCTATTTTCGACCTTCCGGGCTCATTGGTACACTCTGTTTTACCTAATTTTGCTCCTACGGGTCTGCTCCTATTTATTTCGCCCTATTCACCTATTATTATGGATCGTCATGATGCCTTCCATCCCATTTCCGTTATTTTGAATGGTTCCAACTATGTTCTGTGGGCCCAAGCCATGTCTTCCTTCCTCAAAGGAAAGAAGCTCTGGCGAATTATCACTGGGGATGTGACCCAACCAGTGAAAGACACTAATGCAGTTACTGCTACTACTGCTACTGCTACATATGAAGACCGACTTGAGGACTGGTACAACAAGAATTACCAAATCATTACCTAGTTTCGAAATACCTCTGTTACCTCTATCAGTCTTCAGTTTGGTCGCTTTCAGCTTGACTCTGTCGCTACTCTTGCCAAAGACATCTGGGATTTTTTGAAAGAATGATACCAGACTACTGGTCTTGTCCATCAATATCAACTTCAGAGCCAACTTCACAGCATGCGCCAAGAATCCAGTCAGTACATTAATGACTTTTTGTCTCAAATGTATTCTGTTTGGGACCAGCTTGCTCTTTCACAACCGACTTGGCCTCACCAAGAATATGTTGTTCTATTTACTATCTATTGTAATTAGCAAAGGTTGGTGCACTTTCTCATGGCTCTCACTTCCTCTTTTGAGCCCGTACGTGCCTCTCTCCTTTATCGCCATCCATTGCCCACTCTTGAACAAGCTATTTCTGAGCTACTATCAGAGGAGACCCGTCTTGGGACTCTCCAAACTCATCATGTGGACTCTGTTCTTGCCACTCCTCCGTACCGGCCATCATTTACCCAACGGACCACTGTCTGCCTCTATTGTCAGAATCAGGGCCTTCTTTCAACACATCTCCTGGTCAATTGCCCCGTCAGATCCTGCCGATACTGCAACAAACTTGGTCCTGGTCATCTGCAACAGGATTGTTTTCGCAATCCGTCCCGATCATCCTCCAATAGCCACTCCTCTCGCGGTGGTTCTTCCCGAGGGAGCTCTCATCGTTCCGGGCCTCAGTCTCATTCCGGGAATCAGTCTCATCACACTACTGCTACTACCTCTGAGGGTTTTTCTGAGTCATTTGCTCCATCTACCCCTCTCTTTTCTCCAACGGATGTAGAGACCATGTTCAAACACCTTCTCTCCCCTAGTACACCTCCTCCTACTGCTTTGTCTGTGATCCCAGGTAACTCTTCTTGGTATTTTGACTATGCCTGTTGTAATCATATAACCTCCAGTTCTACTATCTTTTCTTCCATCTCTTTATCTCCTCATATTCCCTTAATTCATACTCTTGATGGTTCTCTCATGTCTATCCGTCATGTTGGTACTGTTTCCACATCTTCTTTATCTTTACCTCACGTTTATCATATCCCTACTCTCACCTTAAACCTTATTTCTATTGGTCAATTATGTGAACTTAGTCTAACTGTCACATTTTCCACTACTGATTGTTTGGTGCAGGACCCTCAGACGGGGCAGACTATTGGGATCGGCCGTAAGCATGGACGTCTCTATGAACTCATTCACCTTCATGTTCCTGACTCTCCTCAAATCGCTGCTCCTGCATTTGCTTCCTCATTATCTCCTTTTCATCTTTAGCATTGTCGCTTAGGGCATATTTCTGTTAATCGCTTAAAGTCTTTGGTTTCTAGTGGACAATTGGGTCATGTAATTCCAGATAATTTCGATTGTATACCCTGTCAACTTGCCAAACAACCTGTTTTATCATTCAATAAAAGTACTTCTGTTTCCCATGCACCTTTTGATCTTATACATTCAGATATTTGGGGCCCCTCTCCTACTACTATTATGGGAGGATCTCGTTATTTTGTTGTTTTTATTGATGATTTTTCCCGGTTTACTTGCCTTTTTCTCATGAAAACTCGGTCTGAACTTAAACATCTTTATTATAGATTTGCCAAAATGGTCCACACCCAATTTTCAAAAACCATCAAACTTTTTCGCTCTGACAATGCTATGGAATATCGGGATTCCGATTTCCTTTCTTTTCTTTAGAGTCATGGTACCCTACCTCATCGTTCCTGTGCTGGCACGTCCCAGCAAAATGGTCGTGCTGAATGAAAACATCGACATATTCTTGATACTACTCGCGCTCTCCTTCTCTCTTCTTCCTGCCCTGAAAACTTTTAAGGGGAAGCTGCCCTCACTGCTGTCTACACTATCAATTGTGCTCCTACCCCTGTCATCCATAATCAAACTCCCTTTGAACGTCTGCATGGCACTCCCCCTCCATACACCAATCTTTGGGTTTTTGGCTCTGCTTGCTTTGTTCTGCTTCAATCCCATGAACACACCAAGCTTGAACCTCGTTCTCGTCTTTGTTGCTTTCTTGGGTATGGAATTAAACATAAAGGCTTTCGCTGTTGGGATCCTCTCTCTAAACGTCTTCGTATCTCCCGCCATGTCGTTTTCTGGGAGCACAAAATGGTTTCCTCTCTATCCTCCTTTCACTTACCCGCACTTTCCACTGATGTACTGTTTACTAATCCTTCCATCGATCTCTTCTCTAATGATTTTGATACAGGTTCCTCCTTCATCGAGACACCCCTGTTCACTCCTAATCCCGTCCAGACTACTCTTCCTGAAGGTCCACCTCTCACTGCACCACCTCCTTCTCCACCAGTTCTTCCTCCCACTGATCCTCCTACTAGTCGACCACACCGGGTAACTCAACCTCCTATCCATCTTCGTGATTACATTGTTGGATCTGCTGTCTTTTCTATTTATGAACCTATCTCCTATCGTAAGGCTTGTACTAATCCTCTTTGGCAGCAAGCTATGACTGATGAACTCCAGGCTTTGGACAAAACTCATACTTGGGATATTGTTGATCTTCCTCCTGGCAAGACTGCGATTGGCTACAAATGGGTTTACAAAATCAAGACTCATTCTGATGGCTCTATTGAACGCTACAAAGCTCGTTTTGTTGCCAAGGGCTTCAACCAGGAATATGGTATTGATTATGAGGAGACCTTCTCCCATGTTGCTTGACTTACCTCTGCTCGTAGTTTACTTGCTATTGCTACTGCTCGTCACTGGGAACTCTTTCAGATGGATGTCAAAAATGCTTTCCTCAATGGTAATCTTCTTAAGGAGGTCTGCATGCAACCTCCACCTGGGTCCATTTTTCCACCTCATAAGGTTTGCAAACTACAGCGTGCCCTTTACGGCCTCAAGCAAGCGCCCCGAGCTTGGTTTGCTAAGTTCAGTTCTACCGTTCATGACTTCGGGTTCACCTCTAGCTCCTATGACTCTGCTCTTTTTATCCGGACTACTCCTCATGGTACCACTATTCTCCTTCTGTCTATGGATGATATGATTATCACTGGTAATGATGCAGCTGGTATTCTCCACCTCAAACGTTTTCTCCACCGTCAGTTTGAAATGAAGGACCTTGGTACTCTTAACTACTTCTTAGGCCTTGAGGTCTCTCATGATTCTACTGGTTCCTATTTGTCACAGGCCAAATATGCATCCGATCTTCTGGCTCGTGCTGGTCTTACCGATTGCAAAACTACCTCTACTCCAGTTGATCCTCAGATTCGTCTCACTCCTCTCGATAGGGATCTCCTCTCGGATGCTACTCTTTATCACCAACTCGTCGGTAGTCTTGTCTATCTCACAGTGACTCATCCTGACATTGCCTTTGCTGTTCACATTGTTAGTCAGTACATGTTGGCTCCTCGCACTCCCCACTATGCTGCTCTACTCCACATTCTTCGCTACCTCAAAGGAACTATGTTCCATGGCCTTCACTACTCTGCTTCTCCTCTCTTGAACTGCGTGCCTTTTCTGATGCTGATTGGGCTGGGGATCCTACGGACCGCCGCTCCACCACGGGATTCTGTTTCTTCTTAGGGGATTCTCTTCTTACTTGGCGTAGCAAGAAACAATCCCTCACTGCCCGCTCTAGTACCGAAGCTAAATACCGAGCTCTTGCTGATACTACTCAAGAACTTCTCTGGCTTCGCTGGCTCCTCACTGATCTGGGTGTTTCCTCTTCTGGGGCTACCTCTCTCTATTGTGACAATCAGAGTGCCATTCAAATTGCTCACAATGATGTCTTTCATGATCGCACCAAGCATATTGAGATTGATTGTCATTTCATTCAACAGCATGTTACACATGGTACTGTTCATCTTCTCCCTATTACTTCTGCCGATTAGCCTGCTGATATTTTCACCAAGGCTCATCCTCCTGGGCACTTCCGTAATCTTGTTTCCAAACTCAACTTGGTGGATGCCTACCCTTCTTGAGTTTGCGGGGGGCTGTTAATATATAATATACATTAGATATGTTCATATATAATATACATTGGATACCAATCTGACATTGTATGCTGACATTGTATGCTGTAAAGGCCAAACACCACTCATACACTTTCATTATTACGCATAGCTTTTGTCTTCTCCTTTCGGTGCTTCCTCTATAAATGAGCAGCACTCTTGTAACCAAGATACATATTGAATATAACGTTCATTCAGTCTCTCTCTTTTCTCTCTCTCTCTACCTCTCTACCAATCTCACAAGTTGAATGACCAGCATACCTCCAAGCTATAATATAACTTATTTACCTATGGCAGTAGTCAAGAGCAAAATCAAAAATTTTGTCTAGAAGTTAAGGTGTGTAAAAAAAAAATAAAAAAACAAAATGAAATAAAAAAATAAAAAAAGAAGAAAAAGAAGAAGAAGAAAGATAAATTACAAATATAATTTTTGAGTTTGCTTAAAATACAAATTATTTCTTGTAATTCTAAAAATTATAAATATATTTCTTGTCAAAATTTGTTATTTAACAAAATTGACAGAAAAATGATATTCTTAATTATCCTATATACAACAATGAATTACTAAAACTATTAAATGAAAAATATCATTAAAAACTATTAATTAACTTAATAGTTGATTAATGAAAAGATTATTTGTTATGTGATTAGAAAATTTAAGGGATGAGATGTAATTTTCTTAATGAAAGTAGCTAATTAGTATTTTATGAAAATTTCAGGGGGTGTATTTATAATTTATGCTAAAAAAATATTGAGTTAGTTTTGGTACATCATTAATTGAAAATAATTTTTTACATAAATTTTTTGAAAATATTCTTTCATGAGAACATAAATAAATAAATCTAACATGCCATTTTTTAATTTTATAAATTATTAATTAAATTTCAATATATACGCGATTAATTCTAAAAAGTCATTTAATATATTTTTTAATGAAAAAAGCAAATACATCTAACAAGTTATCTATACTATATATTAAGTAAAAGGGGGTTTTTAACCCCAAGGCCTGTGGAAGCTCCAATCTCCTAATCCTAATTTTCTAATTTTTTGATTTAAAAAAAAAAAAAAAAACCTCAGCATTTATTGTCTTCTCCCAACCCAATCTCAACATTTATTGAATTCTCCCAACCCACCATCCCCTTTGACTTCTCTCATAATTATTGCAACACCCTTTTCAATTTCTCCTATACACTATGGTTACACACAAAAATAAAAATAAAAAAGATAAGAATTTAGTTATAGATCTCAAAAAGTTATAACATCTAAATTTGAATTATGATTTAATAATATAATTATGTATTTTTTTTATGTATATCTATCAAAATTTTAAATCACTTAATGGGACAAATTAATTAATTTTCCAAAATTATTGATTTTTAATTTACAAAATAGATTAAAAAAACTATTGACTGATTTATTTATTTAATAACAAAAATATTTCATAATCTCTCCCTCCTAATCTCTCTCACAAATTTTCAAAAAAAAATATTAAAACTTGCATTCCTTTTCTTTTCCCAAAAAAATCAGATAATATTTTTTTATTAAAATTGTAGATATCTACCTATATTTTATATATTATATTGTAACATAACAAAAAAAACTAAAAAACTAAAAAAAAAATCTTTAAAGTTTATCTAAATAACTTTAAATCAATAAAACTCACATGTCTATTACATATCTAACTCACATCATAACTTACCTAAATAATAATAATTAAAAACAAATGGAAACCACAGATAAATTAAATTTAAAAAAAAAAAGATACCCACAACTCCATCTTGAATAAATTGAAAAAAAAATACCCGATAGAAACCACACAAAAATAAAAATAAAAATAAAAAGATATATCTATCTATCTATCTATCTATCTATCTATCTATACTATATATTAAGCAAAAGGGGGGTTTTTAACCTCAAGCCTTGTGGGAGCTCCAATCTCTCAATCTAAATTTCCTGATTTTTTGATTTAAAAAAAAAACCTTAACATTTATTAACTTCTCTCAACCTTCAAGTCTTACCCTCATAATAACACTTTAATGCATTAAGAACAAGTATAAAAAAAATTCTTTGAAATCCAACACATATGAATTCCTTGAAAAATCTCAACACATATGATTATTATCCCTCATAATAACACTTTAATGCATTAAGAACAAGCATAAAAAAAATTTCTTGAAAAGTCCAACACATATGATTATTATCAAAATATTAAACTTTAATATAAATAATAAAAAAAAGAATACATTTAATTCTTTGAAAAGTCCAACACATATGATTATTATCAAAATATTAAATTTTAATATAATATAAAAAAGGAAAAAAAAAGACATTTAAAAAAAAATTAAAAATCGCAATTCACATATATAGATAATTGTAAATATATTAAGAAAAATAGGGTTTCTAAACCCAAGCCTTGCAGGAGTTCCAATCTCTCAATCTTAATTTTCTAAATTTGTTATTTAAAAAAAAATCTCAGCATTTATTGATTTGGTTAAAATCCCATAATCAACATTTATTAACTTTTTTCAATCCACATGCCTGCATTTATTGATTTGGTCAAAATCTCTGATTAACATTTAAAATCCCCTCATACAAATAATTATAGATACAGCCCGTGTATAATTACTGCAGTAGCTTTTTAATTTCTCCTGCATACTATGGTTAGTGATAAGATTGTTAAATTATTTTTATAAAAAATCTTTAAAAACATAACTTATATATTAAAAAAAATTAAAACAAACATAAATATCTATAATTATCCCGTGCATAGCACGGGTGATAGGCTAATTTTTTTTAAAACAAATTGAATTATTAATTAAATTTTAATATATAATCAATTAAACTGCCATTTTAACAAGTCGTTTAATATGATCATCCTTCTACAAATTCTCTCTCTCTCTCTCTCTTTTTTTAAGATTTGAACCCTTCTACAAATTCTTAATAAATTACAAATTAAATTATCAATCACTCACAAATAAGGCGCAAGTTGCATATCCATATATGTAGGAGACCCACACTTCATTGTAACTTAGTTTGTAATTTATTAGAAATTTCTAGCATTTTTAATAATATATAAGTAGGATATTATAAAAAATAAAATAAAAATAATGGAGTTTATAAAGTTAAAAAGTATTTTTGTTTATCTATTTTAAAAAGTTAGTCGGTTTTATTATTTAATTTATTTTTATTTCATAAACTGTTCTGAATTTTTTTTAGTAGGACCGCCATCTACTATGAACTTGTGGGGAGGAGTTATTGTTAATTTTTTTTTTTTTTTTTTTTTATCCTAGAAAAACTATAACTCTATTTAAAATCTTAAAATGAAATACACATTGACACTTTTATCAAAAATATGTCAACAAAAGTCAAAACTACTCTAACCATAGAGTTAAGTTAACCCAAATCATGAACCATGCGGTAATGTTAGTAGAAAAATTTCAACAATAAACTAATTTCCCTACTCAGCAGGCAAGTAGGAAAGCAAATTGACTGAATGCGCCCCCTAAGAACTATTGCTTAATAAATAAATAAGGGAAATGCTCCAGTGTGCACCCGTAAAAAAATGTATACTATATGCAATCTATTATAAAAATGTATAATTTTATCATAAAATTTCATAATCACAAAATATGTAACATCGTCACAAAATTGAAAGCTAACAATTAAGATGGGAAAATATAATGTTGAATTTTTTAAGTTAAAAAATAGTTTGAAAAAAAAGAAGTTAAGTACTAAATTAAAACAAATTGTTTGATATATATGATGAAATTTAAAATTATTATTTTTAAATTTTCTCGTCTTATTTTTATATTGTGGTGGTGAGGTGGTAATTGATTAAGGCCGAAATGTACATCATTGAGGCCGTTAATTAGAATCTCTTAACTTCACTTGCTGGTCAAACCGTATATTTTATGTGTGTTGAATGTCAATCAAGTTGTACATCGTCAGAGCATAAAATGGGCAAAAAGACAAAATTTGGACAGAGTTGACTTTTTTGAAAAAAGTCAAACTGATGTTTTAAACCTGTTTGGAAGTGAGTAGAAGTATAAAAAGAAAACGAAATGACTTTTCTAGGGTTCTGAAGTTTTTTTGACCTAAAGAGAGAAGCTAGGGTTTGGGAAAGAGAAGAGAAACAAAAGCTTCAAGGATGTCTTCAATGGTGGTTCATTCTCCATCTACTTCCTCCCACTCCTCCATGAGTGGCTAGTCTCTTTTTCTAGGGTTTTGATGAAACCCGAGCTATGTAATTATTTTGTTTTCTTTTTGATTTTTAATTATGTAAATGTTTGAACAATTGTATGGTGATTTAGAAGTTCATATATTTATTTTTCATTATCTCTTCGAATATTTGACTTTCTATGATTGTTGAATGTTATCCATGCATGTGTTTTCTATTCCTTCACATTCAAGGTATGAGACGAACCATGCTACAAGGAACGAGTCGTATCACTACCTTAGTTTAGAGTGAACGATTCATATTACTTGAGTGGTTCGTGCTCGTACATTGAATGTGATAATCTTCTTGTTAAATGCTTTAAGCTTGTAGTTGCGAAGCATTAATCCGTTCAAATCATAGCATAATTGATTTCAATTGGAAACCCTAATTATGTGGTTAGCGGTGAATTCTCTATCCTAGGATTTTCCCCCAATTTAGTAAACCCAATTTCATTTATTATTGGTAATTTAATTCCTTAATTTAATTTATTCGTTATTAAATTAGGTTATGATTATTCAATCTTTTTATCAAAATTAATTTAGGAATTTAACAATTAAATTAGTTTAATTTCACAATAGTCCATGTGGATCGATACCTGAACTTGCTATTATTCTAATTGAATTTGGTATAGTTTAGTATTTAATTTTGGTGTGTTCAATGACCCATAAGTAATTGTGGTGGTAAAAGTAGTGGCTATTGCACCAATGGCGATGATAGTGTTGTGAATGTGGTTATGATGATGGTAAAGGGGTGGTGTAGATGTAGTTGAGATAGATGGGTGGTGGTAGCTGTGGTGGTATAACGTTGGTTGTGGCTAAGGACTAATGATGGTGGTAAAGGTGAAGGATTGTGGCAGCAATAGTAATAGTGATAGTAGTAAAGGTAACCGTGGTGGTACTCGTGGTTATGGTGGCAATGATAGTCGTGTAGTGGTAATGGCAATGATAGTAGCGGTAGAGGCGGTTGGTGGTAGCAACAACAGTGAGAGTAGGGTTAAGTGTGGTAGCAATAGCAATGATATTAGCTAGGGGTGCAACTTGGACGGGCTTAACCCGAGCAACCCGAACCCAGGCCAAATTTTTTTAGGATTTGGACAAGATATTTTCAAATTCGGTACGGGTTTGGGAAAAAATTCAAAAACCCGAATTAAATTTGGACGGACTTGAGCAAAGACATCAAACAACCCGAGCAACCCGAAACCCGAATTATACATATATAGATATATAAAAATATTAAATATATATATAAATTATTATCCATTACATGATATTAAAGTAATTTAGATTATTAA
This sequence comes from Camellia granthamiana, assembly GCA_036172215.1. NCBI lineage: Eukaryota > Viridiplantae > Streptophyta > Magnoliopsida > Ericales > Theaceae > Camellia > Camellia granthamiana. The sequence continues at coordinate 12,945,761 of CM069904.1, forward strand.
ATCATATTGAATATATATTATATATACAAATAACATAAAATCTTATTTTTTTATGTTATTCACGGCATCTCTTTTACATTATAAAAATTATTTGTTTTGATGTATTAATGATTTTCTATATATATATATATAAATGCAAATAGAGTCAAATTTTAATAATTTAATATTGTAAAAAAAAAAAAAATTTGGGCAATTCGGGAAACTCGGGCAATTTGGGTTTAACTCGGGTCGGGCTTGGGCAGGCAACCTCGGATTACAATTCGGGCTTGGGCGGGACTGGGCAGATCTCAGCACAACTTGGGCTGGGCTTGAACAATTTCCTGACCCGACCGAACCCACCTGAGTTGTACCCCTAATATTAGCTATAGTGGTGGTTGGTGTAGGATGGTGGTGATGGCGCACAGTGGTGGTGCGATCATAAAGGTACATGTCGCTATTTATACATAAGTAGCAAATTAAGTTAGTATTAAGGTCTCGTTTGGTAAATGGTTGTTTTAGTTTAAAAGTCAAAAAGTTACTAAAAAAATTAAAAAGCTAACAACTTATACTAAAAAGTCAAAGATTCTATTTTCTCTCTACTTTTTGCACATCTTTTCGTAAAAAAGTCAAAAAGTCATCCCTAAACATACTAGTTTTTTTTATCTCATATTTTAGCCAAAAAATTGAAAAAATTACTAAAATAGCATGTTTCCAAACGAGGCCTTATGAGTTACTTAAAAAAACTAATTTTTGTACCATATTTTAAGTATTTAATATGTATGTAGTTACAAAACGACTTATTTTCACTTAATACATTAAATTTTAAATATTAAATTGGCTTATCAAACACCATCTCAATCTTGCAAAAACAAATTAAATTAAATATTTATTTTCAAATACTTACCTTTCACATTTTAAAAATAAATAATAAAATCGTGTGCTACAATTATGAACTATGTTTGGTTTGTTTATCGAAAATTATTTCAATTTTTTCAAAAAAATAGAAACTAATTTGTTCAAAATAAATATCAAAAAGATATTTTTAAAATTTTAAAACTTATTTCTACACTCTCAAAAGATAAAATTATATAAAATAATGAATATTTTTTTATATTTTATTTTTCAAATTAATTTTAATTTTTTAATACTAAAAATAGATTTTAAAAATCATGTTGAATTTTGTTGTGAATAACTTACACATACGAGCCGAAATAAACGAATAAACGAGGATGTATATTGGCCTAGTTGACTTTAAGGTCACGTTTGTTTGGCAGATTAAATTAGATAAGATTGTTAGTAGGAAAATGATTAGTAAAGAGATTGTTATGTGGGGATTGTTAGTGAAGAGATTAAGTAAAAATGTATTTGTTTTGATGATAGTACGAGAGATGATTAGTGATGAGATTGTTAAATTATTTTTATATAAAATAAATAAAAAAATTATTTTTATATTAAGAAACTAAAACAAATATTAAAACAAACAGGTGCACTTAATAAAAAAAAAATTAATTTTTTTTTTTAAAATATAAAATAGACTTAATCTCCTCACTATTTTTTTAATCTGACTCAAAACTCACCTAAGTTAATCTCCCCGTTTACTAAACTTCTTCAACTGTCAATCTGCCATTCCATTTTACTATTGAATACACTGTAGATGAAATCCACAACCATAATAATCTAACAAAAATGTTTCAGGCCCCTTTTTTCTCCTACTCCCTTTGACCCGCTCTCTCTCTCATTGGTTACATTTTTTTTTTTTTCCTTACCCCTCCAATCACCACCCGCCACGTATGTGTGAGGGTAGTTTGGGTGGTGATTGGAGAGGATCTCTATCCGGCTCATAATCTAATCTAACCACTAAAACCGCGAAACCACACGACCTACTAAACTAGGAATAATAGTGATTCATCTGCTATTTGGTCTCCTAGGCTTACGTAATAATTGAAAAACAAAAAAAGCTTAAGGCTATTTTGGGAAGATGGTTATAATCAGCTTTTTGGTGAAAAGCTGCTTATAAGTAGCTTATAAGTAGCTTTTTTGTGAGAGAGGAAACCCACTTCCCAAAATAGGCCTTAATCATTAATAGATTATGACATGAAACTAGTCAAGCTATTTGAACTATACAAAATATCGCCTAATTTACACTGGTTAGCTCAATTTTTGCGGATTCGCTCGCTATTTGCAACTAATTTGATTTGTGATTTAAAACATATAATGTGCTTTTAACAAATATTAATATATATGAAAAATATATGTAAATTAATATTATATATTATATAAATATTTGATAATTATTTAATATTATTTTTCAATCAATTAATAAATTGAAACCTTTCAAACAACGTTTGGTTATTTACTAATCTACCATTTTTTAAGATTTAATTTTTAATTTGCCCTTAAACCACATTGAACCACACGATGTACATCCCTATATTTTCATCTAATTACTATTTTAATATAAGTAAAACTCTTTATTCAAACTTTATACATAAAAAAAAAAAAAAAAATGTTACAAAAAAATATATTAATGTCAGTAGGAACACAGAATTATTCCAAATAATAGAACACATATGTAACACAAATGATGGGTCTGACAAGAATTATATATTTTATATAAAAACACGTGTAATAAAAAAACCCACACACACATATGTGTATATATATATGCATTCCACTCTAACAAGATAGTAACAATAATTCTAAAAATACAGAATTAATATTGTACAAAAAAATATTCATCATGTTTAGTTTTAGTATTTTGAGTTATTTTTTGAAAAAAATGATTTGAAAACTATATTTTGAAAATGGATATATGTTTGGCTTCTAAAAATTTCATTATTGTAAATTCAAATTTTCCTCCACAAGTGGAGAGAGAGAGAGGAGAGAGAGAGAGAAAAGCTTAATGGATGTATTCAACAATAAAAAATAAAATAAAAATTATTGTCCCATCAAAAGTACCATCATGTTTTTTTTTTTATCTATATACGTACCTACTATATATGTATCAAAATATAAAAGAGGAACCAAACAAAGATTTTGTGAAAGGAAAATGGTTTGTAGCTCGAATCATCGCTTCCCCGAATCTCCCAACTGCCCAAAACGACGTTGTTTTGGGCAGTTTCTTTTTTTTCTTTTTTTTCCTCCTTATGCAGTCTGAAACAGAGGGAGAGAAAGAGGGAGAGAAGAGAGAAGAAGAGAAGGGAAGAGAAAGAGGAGGGAAAGAAAAGAGAGGGGAAGAGGGAATGGAGAGAGACAGAGGGTCGATTGCGAATTGCCGCAGCCGCCGCCTCCGCCTCCGATCGCCGATCTCCTTAGCCTTTTTTTTTTTTTTTTATTCTTTCAGATCGAAGCCTGATTTTTTTTTTTTTTTTGAAAATGTGTTGATGATGATGATGGTGATGTTGATGAAGATGTTGTTGATCTGAAGATGAATGGTAGAATGATTGTTGATGATGATGATGATGATATGTTGATGAAGATCTGAAGATGATGATGATGATGATTTTTTTTTCTCTCTCTCTCTCTCTCTGCTACTCTCCTCTTCCTTCTCCTTCTTCTTCTTCTTCTTTTTTCTTCTTCTGCGTTATTGGGAAAAAAAAAAAAAAATCAAAATGACGAAAGGACGTCGTTTTGAATTGAGGGTTTCAGGAAAGGGAGGATTCGAGCTATGTAGCATAACTGTTTGAGAAAAGAATCCAAAAAAGAGAGATTTTGAAAACTTTAACAGATTTTCTGAATAACCAAACAAAAGCTCTACAATTTTCAAAAAATTAAGTCTTGAAAAGAGGAACCAAACAGAGTGATTATATTTGGGTTAAAATTTTATTAAGATGACCACATTATTATAATCGGTGCGGAAATGAAGGGGAATGCATATATATATATATATATATGTGAAGTAGTCTTATCATCATTACGTATATTTTTTTGCTGCAAAATTTTATTTTTTTTCCCATAAAAATAGCTTAAAAATGATATTGGGCATGGGGCGGAGCGAGCTGATGGGCTAGGCTTTGGGTCGGGACATATCCCAAAACACATGGTCCAGGTCTAGGCCCAAAGTCACAGGCTTGGGCCGGGTCGAGCCGCTCCAGGCCACAGGCCAGTGGACCAATTTTACACTTCTATCGATTCATTAGTCATTTTATCCACACATCCAAGAAAAATTGAGCGATTTTTCATAGCTAAAAAGGTCAGCTTATCAACCACCGTGGAAAAGATTAGACACACCTGAACCACCTCCCTTTTACAAGAGGTCACACTTGAAATAAATATAAAAAATACAATATTTTTGTTTTATTTTTGTGAATGTACAAGAGACCATCTTGTCTTCAGTGGCCTTGTTTGGCAAAGCCTAAAATTGGACTTTTTAGGCTAAAATCTACAAAAAGAAAGAATAGGTTAAAATAGCTAATAAGACAAAATGTTATATTAAACCTATAATCATTTCACTTTTTTTCTCACAAATTTCACATTCAACTAAAAAAAAAAAATCTTACCATCTTCCAAACACAAAAATTTTAGCCTACTAAAATAGCCAACTTCCCAAAGAAGACCAGTATATCTTGGTGGACTGGATGATAATCCTATTTGTTTATTTTGTTGATTTTTGTGTATCTATCATTGATAAAAAAAAAAATTCATATTAATCAATTAATTGTAGCCAAATTATTTCATAATATTTGTATTTAAAAAAAATAATTTATTTTTAAACTCACTCATTATCTATTTATATGAAGAAAAAATAATAAAATTATATAAAAAATAATTATTATATCAATATAATTTTTGAAATGGGGCTTGTGGTGAGCTGCGTAGATCCACTAGACAGAATATGCTCCCTTTATGCAATATGGTAGCTCATTAACTATGAGGTGTCCAAATAATGGTTGGTTTGAGTCTGAAGCTTTAAGTTGGCCAATAACTATTTGCTTGGATGGTATGAATGAGGATAGAGAGGGCTCAAAGTATGAAGATAAGGGTGCTAGTGATTTGTTTGTATATACATATAAAAGTTGGGAATATAAAATGGTACCATGTTTGTAATGTATTTGTTTGTAAGTAATAAGATAAAAAATGAACCACACTGAACCACATGATGTACATCCCTATATTTTAAAATATTTGTGTATGAGAAGAGGATATTTAGTTGAATGTGATATTTGTGAGAGAAAAAATAAAATGATTATGAGTTTGATATGACATTATGTCTTATTAGCTATTTTAATCTATTTTATCTTTTTGTGAATTTTAACTCAAAAAAAAAGTCAATTTTTGGCTTCCCAAACACCCCCCCTAAGGCTCTAATTATTTACCTAATCAAAATATAATTAGAGAATGATCAAACCGTAGGCATTAGCAATTACCCAAAAGGAAAAACAAGAAAATTCTTGGGTTTTAGCATTGCACTGACATGATTTTGTTCCTCCTGCTGCCATGTGAAGGTTGAATCAATTGAAAACTTAAGACTCTGTTTGGTAAGATTTTCTAACTATGATTTGAGAATATAAGTTATATTTTGAGTTTGTGTGTTTTGAAATTATTATTTGAGTGTAGAAAATTTGTTTGGTTATGATTTTTGAATAGCAATTCCGATACAGACCCCCTCAATTGAAGACCCCCTCGACCCCCTCTGAGGTGGCATCTGATGAAGGCATCTGAAGAAGAATTGCACAATGAAGAAGGTGTTATACATGCACCTAAAAGAGAAGAAAAATACTGAAAACAAAGACGGAAAAAAAAAGCGGGAACGTCTTCCCTCTTCCCTTCCATCGTGCGTCCTCCATAGCTCTCCTCCGTCGGCCATAGCTCTCCGTCGACCATAGCATTTTGTCAGGTAATGTTACTCGAAAACCCCTGATTCTCCCTCTCTCTCTCTTTATCTACATCAACCATACTGAAACTGTCATGGTTGATGCTCATAATTTGGGGTTCTGTATAAAATCTATTCATAACCCGAAATTATGACATCCCTGCATGTTATCAGTTTGTTTTGGCCAATATTTATTGAAACATTGAAGCACAGAATTTCTTTGTGATTATCAAATTTTTGACTGTAGTCATTAACTTTTTGGACATTACAGAAGGTGCAAAGAATGATGGAGAAAAAACGGACAGTTGTAATGATATCTATGATAGCATCAATGCTAGGATTATAACTCTGAACTTTTGAATCTACTGATAAATATATTGCCCAGAGCTTCATCTCTGCATAATTTAGAGTAGGATTCTTGTTTCATTTTTATTTTTTTATTTTTTTTACTTTTCAATTACAAATAGAGAAACTTACTCTTTGTAGGGTTCTTGTGAAAGAGTAACAAGAATCCTATTGAGAAACTTACTTTTTCTTTTTAAATTCTTTATGTACCTTCAAGTGAAAGAGATAATTGCAAAGTCAATGGTAAAGAGAGCTTTAGATTTCTATATGAGTGAGATAATGTAGGGAAGATTAGAATGTACCAAGCTTGGTTCTGCTACTTTTTAAACATATAACAGTACTTAGAGACAAAAAACTATGAAATTGTGACAAAAAGCAGTGGAAAACTTTGTTTGATAATTTCATAACAATGGAAAACTTTGTTTGACAAAAAGCAGTGGAAAACTTCAAAGTTTCATAACAGATGTTTGATAATTTCAATCAAACATTGTATTTGATAACAGATGTCTGTCTTCACAGATGTTTGATTGAAATACAATTTGTTTTATAATATTTTAGCTGATGTTTGATTAGTTTTATAATCAAACATCTGTGATGATTATAAGATTTTGAAAGTTTATTATTAGATCAAAGTTTCAATCATCACAGATGTTTGATTAGATGTTTGAAAGTTTATTATTAGATCAATGTTTCAATCATCACAGATATGTTCAACAAAGTTTATTATTAGATGTTTGATTAGTTTAATAATTTTATTATTAGTTTTATAATATTTTAGCTGATGTTTGATCTTTTAAACATCTGTGATTAGTTTTACACATCACAGATGTTTGAATTTGTTTGATGGTTTATTTCAACAGTTTGTACAGTTTATTAGCTGATGTTTGATCTTATAAAATTATTATTCTAAAATCATTCTATTTGAATTTCATTTTTGATTCTCGTAGAATGGAGGTTGATTCAAATGGTGGTGACAATCTTTCAGTAAATGAGGGTGAACAAGTTGAATCTGATTTCCGACCCCCTCAAAAACAAGTTGAAGAATCGAAGAAGGGTATGTGTTTTAGCTTAAGGGAAGAAGTGTACACATTTTATGCCACATATGCTAAGCATGTTGGCTTTTTTATAGCTCATAGAGCACAACATTTTGGAGATGATGGAAAATTAAAAAACTTTGCAATTGAATATTCTCGAGCGGGGGAGAGAAAAAAGAAATTAGAAATGAACCCTTTAAAGCCATCTTTGTCCACAAAAATTGGTTGCAAAGCAAGGGTGCGAGGTACTCTACAAAAGAATGGGACATATATGTTAACCACAGTTAACCTTGAGCATAATCATGAGTTGATTCCCACCGACTCTCGTCATTTTGCAATGAATAAGAAATTCGTACTCCTGTGAAGAGAAGATTAGAAATCAATGATCAAGCAGGGATTGGGGTGTCTAGGAACTATCATTCAATGGTTGTTGAAGCAGGGGGATACGAGTCATTGACATTTGATGAGCGAGATGCAATGAATTATATTAATAGAGTTAGAAGATTAAGGCTTGGTGAAGGTGATGCCGAATCACTTCAAAGTTATTTTATGAGGATGCAAGCACATAGTGAGAAATTCTTTTATGTGATTGATGTTGATGAGGAGTTTCACATTAGAAACTTGTTTTGGGCTGATGCAAGGAGTCGAGCTATGTATGAATCATTTGGAGATGTTGTTTCATTTGACACAACTTATCTGACGAACAAATATGACATGCCATTTGCTCCATTTGTAGGAGTCAATCACCATGGACAGTCTATTTTGCTTGGTTGTGGATTGTTATCTAGTGAAGACACTGACACATTTGTTTGGCTATTTAAGTCGTGGTTAAGTTGCATGTCAAATAAACCTCCAAAAGCTATCATAACTGATCAGTGCATAGCTATGCAAAATGCTATAGAAATTGTCTTTCCACAGGCCCAGCATCGATGGTGCTTATGGCATGTAATGAAGAAAATACCGGAGAAGTTGAAAAGATATGCTCAGTATGAACCCATGAAGTTGGCTATGCAAAATGCAATTTATGATTGTTTGACAAGAGATGAATTTGAGGAAAAATGGAAAGAGATGCTTACTAAATTCAATCTTTATGATAATGAGTGGTTGGGGGTACTATATCATGAGCGGCATCGATGGGTTCCTGTATATGTTAAAGACATTTTTTGGGCTAGCATGTCAACAACACAACGAAGTGAAAGCATGAATGCTTTTTTTGATGGATATGTCAACCCGAAGACTACATTAAAACAATTTGTTGAACAATATGACAATGCGTTGAGAAGTAAGGTAGAGAAAGAGAAGAAATCAGACTTCAAGTCTCGACACAAATTGTTTGATTGTCTAACTATATATGGCTTCGAGAAGCAATTTCAACAAGCCTACACCAATGCAAAATTCAAAGAAGTTCAAGGAGAGTTGAAGAGATTAGTGTACTGCCAAGCCTTGATTGTCAGAGAGGAGGGAGCAATTTGTACATATAATGTCCAAGAAGCGATGGTAGTTTGTGACAAGATGAAGCATGTGGACTTTGTTGTGTATTTTAATTCAATTGAATGTGAAGTTCAGTGTATGTGTCGGTTGTTTCAGTTTAGAGGGATTATGTGTGCTCACTTACTCGTGGTGCTTGTGAGAAGGTGCATAAATGAGGTGCCAAGTAAGTACATTTTGCCATGTTGGAGGAAAGATTTGGTTCGAGAGTACACATGCATCAAAACCACGTACACTCTTTGGGGATGATTTCAATACAAGTTGTTATGAGAGGATGAACAAGAAATTGATCGCCATTATACAACTTGCTGGTAATTCGGAAGGGAAAATTAAAATTATAGACCGTTGGTTGGATGAAATGAAGGATAGAGTCATGCACGATGAATTGGGTGATGGGAGTAATTTACCACATTCTACTAATAGGATACCATCTTCTACAAAAAGTCCAATTGCCATCGGATGTACATCGGGTGCTAGTACGAGGAAGGTGGTTAGTCCTTTGGTTGTTCGGCGAAGAGGCCGTCCAGTAACGAAACGAAAGGTTGCCAAAGTAGATCAAATAGTGAATCGGTTCAAGGCAACGGCAAAAAAACAAACAAAAGCAAAGGTAAATTGTATATTGAATTGAACTTGTATATTAAATTGAACTTGTTTTTTTTCTTTTAACAAACTCTTTTCAACTACATTTTTACAAACTCTTGAACCAATATAGGCTGCTAAGGTTCTTCAATTTGAAGCTCAAGCTCAAGCTCAAGCTGAAGTTCAAGCTCAAGTTCAAGTTCAAACTCAAGCTCAAGCTCAAGCTTATACATCATATTATCCTTATATGGTTGGCATGCAAAATAGTGTGTATGCACCGGTATGTGTTCATAAGACGACTTTACATTCATTTTTTGTTTTCATTTACAAATATTTTGTAACATGTATTTTTTTACTTCAATTATGACAGGTCGTAAATGCTATTGGAGGCACATCTCTTATCCCATCGAACTTTGTAAGCGGCACACCGAGAAGTTTGATGAGTGCTCCAACTCAATTTTTTGGATCTGGATCTCTAACCCCATCGGGTTCTAATGCATGCACACCGGGAATGAATGATGGACATTGCACAGCGCGAATGAATGATGGAGATTGTAGAAATGTTTGACTAGTTTATTGAACATTGACATTTTGTTTTTGAGATTGAAACTTATTATGTTAAGTCCCATGTTACATGTGTAACGCATGTTGTGTAATAATTTCCAAGATTGGTTATTGAGTTCATGGTTTATTTTGACAATCTGTCTTTCAGCATTTTTAGTTCGTAGTTGATGGTTTAAAAAATTCTATAAAAAAATTTGTTTCATTTTGCTATTTTGACAAACAGTGTTTGAGCATTTTGTCAGTGTTTGAGCATGATTTTTTGAGAGTTCATGCAGAATCTCTGTTCACAGTTCATGGTTTAAGAAATCTGTAAGAAAAATGACTTTAGCCAAAATATGATTTTTTGAGTTCATGGTTCAAATCTGTAAAAATCTGTGTAAAATCTGCAAAAATCTATCAAATCTGTGTAAAATCTGAAATCTGTGTAAAAATCCATTTTTTGAGTTCATGGTTCAAATCTGTAAAAATCTGTGTAAAATCTGCAAAAATCTGTCAAATCTGTAAAAACCTGTGTAAAATCTGAAATCTGTGTAAAAATCCAGTTCATGGTTCACATTTCATGCTCAAATGTCAAATCTGGTTCATGGTTCTGTCAATGATGGTTCATGGATCATGCTCAAATCTGAAATCTGGTTCATGGTTCTGTAATTGATGGTTCATGGTTCATGTTGTTTAAAATCTGTTTATGGTTCAACTCTGTAAAAATCTGTTTATGGTTCAAATCATGGTTGCCAAAATATGTCTGTTTATGGTTCAAATCATGGTTCAAATCTGTAAAAAATCTGTCATGGTTCATGCTCAACATCTTGATTCCACAACAATTCCACAACATCTTCATTCCACAACAAACCAGTTTAAAATCTGACATGGTTTAAAATCTGTCATGGGTCATGGTTCAATTCATGGTTTAAAACCTGTTCATGGTTCTTCACATATTCATTCCACAACAATTCCACAATAACACATCTTCATTCCACAACAATTCCACAATACCACATCTTCATTCCACATCTTCATTCAACAATTCAACAAGTCAGTGGGTCATTTCCATTCCACTCAAAAATTCAACAATTCACAACAAAACATATTCCATTCTACAAAACATATTCAACAATACATATTCCATTCCACAACAAAACATAGTTCAATCTACTTCTACTTCTACTTCTAACTAGCATTACATCTTCATAAGTAATAGCACACCAATTACAAGCAAGAAAAACATCACAAATTCTAGTTTTTGCATCTTTGCACTAACAAAGGTAAATTGTTCCGTCATAGATCTTTGTTGTTCGGTCATAGCTCGAAGTTGTTCTGTCATAGATCTTTGTTGTTCGGTCATAGCTCGAACTTGTTCCGTCATAGATCTTAGCAGTTCTCTTTCTACTTGTCTTGGAATTTCTTGATCTCCACATTCTGAATTCATAGGCACACACCATCCAATGAAAATACCACAACCATTACAAGAGTAGAATAGCTTGTTTTTGTTTCGATCGGTCTCAAAAATTTGAATGATGGCCTTTTTCTTACATGTAGGACAATTTTTGTTGAAGTACATCAACCGATCTGAGCTACTGGCATTGACAGTTGAACTTGACATCTGCAATAACATGTTATCCTCATTAACTGAAAATTGAATCAAAAAGTGAACTCAATAGTCTCATATGGGAATAATCTGAAATTGAATCAAAAAGTGAAAATTTAAACACTGTCAGTTTGAATTTGAACTCATACAAGTTACATTTTATGTGCATTGGGCTAGTTCCATTTTTGAATTGTAAGTGAAATTTGAACATTGACACCTTGTATGAGTTCAAACATTGTCAGTTTGAATTTGAACTCAATTTGACAAATGAGTTCAACTTCAAGTTCAAATTCATTTTCCAAATTCAAATGAGTTCAAACTCATTTCACTTACAGTTTGAATTTGAACTCATTTCACTTACACTGTTTGAACTCATTTCACTTACACTGAGCTATATACACACTGGCAAGTTGGCAACCAATACTTCAAACCAAGTCCATATAACTCAGTGTGCGATTAGCAGATTTCATAAATCCAATTCAAACTCCATTAAGTAAATAGAAGAGTTAAACAACTATTTGATCTACTTTGGCAAATTTGATTTCACAAATTTGATAGTGACTTTTCAATTTTAATCTACTTTGGCAAATTTCAAATAGTTAAGTAAATAGCTCATTAACTATTCAAACTCCAATTCAAACTCCAGTTCACTTAACTACTTTGGCAAATTTGATAGTCACAGATTTTACACAGATTCAGTAAATAGCTCAGTGTAAGTAAATAGCTCAAATTTCAATTTTCCAAAGTCACTATCTTAATTTTAATCATCTTATTTAAGTCAAAAACAAAAGCAAAGGTAAATTTGATTTCAGAAATTTGATTCAACAAATTTCAATTTCAGAAATTTGATTTTTACACAGATTTTACATAATAATAAAATATGGAATTGAGAATAATAAAATATATGTTAATTAGGGCATCAATCCATATGTTCAGATTTTACACAGATTTTCAATTTCAGAAATTCAATCCATCTGTTCAGATTTTACAGAGATTTTTACATAGATTTCAGAAATCTAAACATATATATGTTAATTTCAGAAATTTTAACAACATATATATTACCTCAACTTAGGGATAACAATTTCTGAAATTTCGGAAATTGGCAAAATTAGGGCAAAATCAACATATATATATATATATACACCAGATTGAAATAGAGGCAGTCGGGACTCGAGAGGACAGAGTAGGACCTGTCGTCGGGGCGTGAAGGGGAGGAGGGGGTTTGTCGAATGAGATGGAAAGGGAGGGAGAGAGAGAGAGTGCGTCGGGCGTCGGGCGTCGCAGTCAAGGACGTCGGAGTGAAAGGGAGGAGCTGAGGGAGTCGGCCTTCGGAGTTGGGAGTTGGAGCTGTCCGTTGAGTTCAGGAGGAGTCGTTCTGCCTCTCGATCGCCATTGTTATCGAGCTATATTTTCCCGTTCAAAAATGTGTTTGAATTCTGAAAGAGGAGGGGCGTCGGGCTTTGTCTGTCACGTGACCCATCACGTGCTGTCCACCTCAGAGGGGGTCGATGGGGTCTTATTTTGAGGGGGTCAGAAACAATTTTCTTTGAATAGAGTGTTGAATTGAGTGTAAAATTGAGTTTTGAAAGTTTGATTTGACATGTAAGTAAGAAAATTTGTTTGGTTATGAGTTTTGGAAAGAATTTTCAAAATTTAATTTAAATTGTTATAACTCATAACAAAACACACTACTTTCACACTATTGAAAATTCTGATCAACATTCATAACCAAACTCTTTTTAAAATTCAATTAAATTTTTTTTTATTATTAATAGAAAATAACATTAATCAATTTTTTAATTGAAAATACTACAAAGAAAATAATTTTTTTCCAAAATAAATATTCAAAAAATTTAAATCATAAATATTTAAATAATTTAAATAATCTAAAAAATTTAATAAGTAAAAAATTAAAATAAATATTCAAAAAATTTAAATCGTAAAAATTTAAATAATTTAAATATTCAAAAATTTAAATAATTTAAAATTTTAATATTTCAAATTTAAAAATCGTAACCAAACACATAAAACAAAACTCAATTAAGAAATTATTTTTAAAATTCATAACCAAACACATAACTTGAAACTCCATACTACTTTCACAACTCTACACTTAAATCGTAACCAAATACATAACAAAAAAATTAAAATATTTAAAAATATTTTTATAAAATAGAGTTTGAATTTATTTTTATAAAATATTTTAAAATTAAAAAAATTAAAATCGTAATATTTAAAAATTAAAATATTTTAAAATATTCAAAAAATTAAAAAAATTGTAACATATTTAAATATTAAAATATTTAAAATCTTAACAAAATTAAAATATTTTTAAAATATTTAAATATTTAAAATATTAAAAAAATTAAAATATTGATTTGAATTGAGTTTTGAAAAGAGTTTTGAATTATGTGTTTGGTTATGAGTTTTGAAAAGTAATGATTATATTTTGAATTGAGTTTTGAGAAATGGGTGTAGAATTATGATTTGAAAACTCAAAACAAACACCACACTCAAATTAATGAGTGAAATTATAATTTGAGAGACTTATCAAACGGAGCCTAACTTTTTGTAAATCTTATTGATTACTTGAATCTAAGTTCATTTATATGAACTTGACCGAAAAAATTTGGCATTGAATCTCACAAGTTGGAAAGCAAAATGGATAAGATCAAATTCTAAAACTCATTTGCACAACTTCATCAATGTTTTCTTTAGCAATTTCTTTAGTATTTAATTTTCTTAAAAGGGGAGAAAGGAAAGAGGACTTCAAAGCTTTCATTCAAGGGAAGCAGAAAAAGTGAAAATACCAAAAAACATGAAAGAAGTAGAAGGGAACTCAAAAAATATTTGGATGAACAAAAAATACATTCGAGTTAGATTTCTCGGGTTCTTGGCTTGGTAAGTGCTCTTGTACAGCTTTTTATTTCGGTGCTTCAACTTACAATATCAATCAAGTTTCAATTTTCTCACTTGTCTTCGCGGTAGTCATTATTAGTCACAAGATTTTTTAGGAGCCACGGTGTTGTCACCATTATGCCATGTTATGTGACGACTACTGATTCAGTTTACTATCATTGACCAATGTGAGACAATACTATAAGGTCATGTTTGATTCACAAGACTAATAGTGAAGTATTAATAATTCTATTAAATTAGTGTAGTATTCACTATCCAATTGGATTAATATCCATTGGATTAATAATCCCACCCCTACCCCATTACTAATAATCCTACAAATTTGTTGGATTAATTATTTATTGGATTAATAATCCTAAATCAAAATGTTAAAACAAACATAGGATAATTGGGTTCACGGATTAATAATCCCAATCCCATGCTCTAATCCACCCAATCAAACATGCCCTAAAGAAGACTATAATTGAGTGCTCATTTGGCACCATGTTGGGGCCAACCAGATCACATGGGTTGTATTGGCATCATGATGAACATCTATTCATGATTATACGGCTTTCCTTCCTCTTCCAAAGTTTATACAGCATCCTTAACCTCCTCAGTTGAGCACTACTGCAATCAAAATAATGTTTTCATGTTTAGCAAAAGAATTCATTCTTGACATGAGGAAGGTGTACACGCCTAAATAAACAATCTTTTCTTTTTAAAATGAGGAGTAATTATTAATTAAGAAATAAAAGTCCAAGTTATGAGGTAATTAATTGAAAATAAATTGAGATTTTAATGTATTTTCCTTGTCTTATAAAAGAAGATTCTGATAATTTAACATATAAACTCTTTTACTAAGTGAATAAATAATAATAATAATAATAATAAGGGCTGCCATGGTGGGTAAAATTATTTGATTGTCTAAGAAAAAAAAAAAAACAAAAAACAAAGAGGGAAAAATGAATGCCAAAAAGCATGCAATCTCGAGAGAAGTTTAATCTATGATTTTATTCGACTCAGAATCATCTTAGTTATAAATTTGAGAGTTTAGTTCATCTTCACATATAGCAACTCCCTCCAGCAACTTGAGACACGAATTTCCAAGGTAGAGTGTCAATCAACCCTTTTAATTTTGAGTAATACTATAAATTTATCCTTATCAACTCAAAAATTATTTAGAAATTAATCTCCACCACACCTTACGTGAACTCCACACTACATAAATTAATCTCTACCACACAATCACCCACCCAGAAAATTCTGGGTGGGTGAGTCTGGGTCCATAGCTTTTTTGTTTAATTTATAAATTTTTTTTAATGAATAAATTCCAAGGTAAGCTTAATTAAATGGTTTTTTTTCTTGATCTCCAAATCGAAATTACCATTCTTTTAATTAGATTAGTGAATGTTAATTCTATTGTGACAAACATATCATTCTATTCAAAATTTCATTCCACTGGATCAAAAACCGTGTTAGATTAATTTTCAATTGTTTGATTTTTATTTTTATTTTTTTTTGTATATGTGCAGTGATAGTAATGGAGGGTACAGGGCAACCAAAGAGTGAGGATAGGCGGGAACGGATGAATACTGGCTAATTTTTTTTGGCTTGCTTTCCGAATATGGTTAAAAGTAGTTTTTTCGGTTTTTTTAGATCACATCTTCTCTTTACTTTTTTGACATATTTTTTCAAAAAAGATAAAAAAAAAAAAAAAAGACCAAAAAATTAACTTTTAAGTTACTTCCCAAAACAAGCCTTTGTTTCTATGACCATTATGATGTTGGTAACGTTCATACTGCATTTTAAGCATATCAAATCGAATGCGGCATATATGTCGGTTCTATTGGTTTTTTTTTAATTTTTGTTTTTTGTTTTTAAGCGCTCGTCCATTGCTGCAACAATTCAGAAACTCATAATTCGTCATCGTGGTTGTCATCCTAAGCCTTTTTTTGGCATAAATTAAAATGGAGTTTTTTTGGCTAAAATAGTCACAAAAAGACAAAATAGGCTTTTTAGCCCAATAAGACAAAATGTCACATCTAAACCATAATCATTTCATCTTTTCTCTCACAAAACTTTAAAAAGTCAAAAAACCTATCCCAAACAAGACTTTTGTTTATGTAATGTGCTTATTTAATTTTGTATCCAAACAATCACTTATGTTTAGTTAACTCTAGTTATGTTTGGGTTGGATTTTGTTAATTAGAGTTAATTTATGTGGAGGAAATTTGACCAGATGTTTTATTAGTACTTGGGTTGATATAATTTTATATAAAAAAGCTTGTAAGGGAAGCTAGAAAGGCAATAGAAAATCTACTCAAGGAGCTGTTCAATTGTGGCCCATTTTCTCCCATGTTTTGCTCTTTTTGTACTCTATTTTCTGCAGGAAAAAATCAAATATGATTTTGTGTGTTTTAGATTGATTTCTTTGTAGTTTAAACACACACTTGCTTCCGAAACACCCAACATAAAGTGGTATTTGAGCCTAGTTCGAAGTGGAAGCTTGGATATGAAAAAGAGGGCTAAAAATAGAAGGTGTGTGAAGAAGAAAAGTGGGTTTTGCAGAAAATCTCCATGGCTAACTCAAGCAACCAAAGTATAGGTATCCAGCAACCATCTATGCCCATTTTTGTTGGAGAAAATTATGATTATTGGTGTGTGAGAATGAAGACTTTATTTCAGTCCCAAGGTTTATGAAACTTGGTACAAAATGAGTATGATGAACCTGATTCAACAATTACATTAACTTCAGCACAAGAGCAGTAGCTAGAGGAAACTAGATGCTACAGCACTCTTCTTCATCCAACAAGCACTCTTTGATGAGTTGTTTCCAAGAATCATTAAAGCCAAGAAATCAAAGGAAGCATGGGACATTTTACAACAAGAATTTCAAGGAGACAAAAAGGTAAGAATCATCAAACTCCAAACTCGTAGATGGTAGTTAGAATATTTGAAGATGAAAGAATCTGAAACTTTAACTGATTATTTTTCTAAATTGATGGAGATTGTCAATCAAATGCAATCATATGGTGAAAGAGTTGAACAAAAGAGAATTGTTGAGAAAATTCTGGTTAGTTTACCAGAAAAATATAACACAATGGTGGGAATAATTGAAGAAACAAAGCATATCTCTGAAATGAGTGCCCAAGAATTGATGGGTTCTTTGAAAGCTCATGAACAAAGGTTGTTAAAACAATCAGAGAAGCCTCTGGAGAGTGCACTCCAATCAAAAGTTAATTTGAATTCTAAAAGTCATGGAGAATCATCAAGTAATAAACAAATAAGAGGGGAATCATTAAGAGGTGGTAGACAAGGAAGAGGAAGATGAAGAGGTAGAGGAAGAAATTCATCAAAGGGAAGAGGTAGAAGCAACATTGATAGAAGTTCAAGTGTGGAAGAAAATACAAGAAAGTGCAAAATTTGTGAAAGGGGAAATCATCTAGAGAAGGATTGTTGGTTCCGAGGGAAACCACAATGTTATAAATGCAAGAATTTTGGCCACCTCCAAAAGGTTGCAAAGTCAAGAGCAATCAACAAGCTAATTTTTCAAAGGAGAAAGATAGAGAAGGAAACTTATTTTATGCTTGTCAAGCAGCCTCAGAACATAAAAATGATGCTTGGTACCCTGATAGTGGTTATAACAATCATATGACAGGTGATAAGTCTATTTTCTTGGACATGGACACTTCAATTTGCTCTCAAGTTAAAATGAGAAATGGAGTGTAAGTAATATAAAGGGAAAAGGAACCATAAGAGTTAAAACAAAGAAGGGGACTAAGTTTATTCATGATATGTTGCTTGTTTCAGACTTGGAGCAAAATCTGCTAAGTGTTTGACAACTTGTGGAGCATGGATATGCAGTCCATTTTGAAGCTAACAGTTGCACCATTCATGATAGAAATGGAAAGCAAATGGTAGCAAAAATTCAAATAGAGAAAAATCAAAGCTTCCCACTCACATTCAACTATGCTAGAAATGTTACTTTGAAAGCTCATATAAATGATGAGTCATGGTTGTGGCATAGAAGACTTGGGCATTTAAATTTTCATTGTCCCAAAGTGCTTCACCAAAAGAATATGGTCCAAGTACTTCCAAGTATTGAGGAAATACATGATGTTTGTGAGGGGTGTGCACTTAGGAAGTATCATCGGCAACCTTTTCTTAAAGGAGTTGCTTGGAGAGCCAAAGAAATGTTATAGTTCATACGAATGTTTGTAGGCCTATGAGAACTCCCTCTCATGCCCAAAACAAGTACTTTATTCTTTTTATTGATGACTATATAAGGATAACATGGGTGTATTTCATAAGGGAAAGATCCGAAGTGTTCACTATTTTCAAGAGATTCAAGAGCATGGTGGAAAAACAAAGTGGGCACTACATAAAGACTTTGAGAAGTGATAATGACAAAGAATACAACTCTAAGGAGTTTGACAAATTTTGTGAAGATGAAGGTGTAAAAAGGCAACTAACAGTGGGTTATACTCCACAACAAAATGGAGTATTCGAAAGAACGAATCAAACGATGATGGAAATGGCCAAATTTATGATGCATGAAAAGGCGCTATCAAAAAGTTTTTGGGCTGAAGCTGTTTACACAGCAGTGTGCTTGATAAATAGGCGTCCTACCAAAGCTATTTGGAATGAAACTCCCATAGAAGCTTGGAGTGGGAGAAAGCCATCAGTAAAACATCTCAAAGTATCCGGATGTGTTTGCTATGCTCAAATTCCAAAGGAAAGAAGAAGCAAATTAGATGAAACAAGTGAGAAATGTATCTTTGTGGGCTATAGCAGCAAATCCAAAGGTTAACGATTGTATAGCTTGAAGAAAATTCATATTATAATAAGTCAAGATGTGTTATATGATGAGAATGTTTCATGGAATTAGGAAGAAGGTAAAATTGAGAAGCAATTTGTCCTAGTTGATGAGGAGCAAGAAAATTCAACACATGAAGATGAAGACAATGAAGATTCACATCATTCCTCACCAAGGGCAGGTTCATCATCATTTTCCAGCTCTTCTCCAAGTTCAAGCTCAAATTCTAATTCATCCTTACCTAGCTCAACTCTAAAAAAAATGAGAAGTTGGAGTGATGTATATGCTAGATGCAATTTTTGTGTAGTGAAACCTGAAAGTTTTGAAGAAGCAATTAAAGAGGAAACTTAGAAGAAAGCAATGGAAGAAGAAATTGAAGTCATTAAGAAGAACAACACATGAGAATTGGTTAAAAGACCACAAGGTAAGGAAAACATTGGGGTGAAGTGGATTTATAAAGTAAAGTTGAATTTGGATGGTTCATTCCAAAGAAACAAGGCAAGGCTGGTCGCAAAAGGGTACACACAACAGCATGGAATCAATTTTCAAGAAACATTTGCATTGGTTGCACGACTTGACACTATTCGAGCTCTCATTGCTTTAGCAGCCCAAAAAGGTTGGTCATTGTATCAACTTGATGTTAAATCTGCATTTTTAAATGGAGAATTGAAAGAGGAATTGTATGTTGAACAACCCTAAGGGTTTTTAATGAAAGGAGATGAAGACAAGGTGTATAAATTGAAGAAATCATTGTATGGGCTAAAGCAAGCTCCAAGAGCATGGTATAGCCAAATTGATTTCTATTTCATCAAAAAAGGGTTTCAAGAAGAGCAAGAGTGAGCCAACCTTATATGTGAAAAATCAAGGTAAGTCAATTCTTATTGTTGCCTTGTATGTTGATGATTTGTTATTTTTTGGTAATGATGACATAATGATTGAAGAATTTAGA
Source organism: Camellia granthamiana (assembly GCA_036172215.1). Taxonomy (NCBI): domain Eukaryota; kingdom Viridiplantae; phylum Streptophyta; class Magnoliopsida; order Ericales; family Theaceae; genus Camellia; species Camellia granthamiana. The sequence goes on from CM069904.1 coordinate 12,965,816, forward strand.
AATGACATGATAGGAAGATATGAAATGAGTGACATGGGTTTGTTGAATCATTTTCTTGGAATTGAAATCTATCAAGTTGAAGATGGAGTTTTTATTTCTCAAAAGAAATATGTCGAAAATATTTTAATGAAATTTGGCATGAGTGGTTGTAAGCCCATGGCCACACTACTAATTATGAATGAAAAACTTACAAAGGAAGATGGAGAGAAAAAAGTTGATGGTTCGTTGTATAGAGGATTGGTTGGAAATTTGTTGTATCTTACAGCTACAAGGCCGGATATAATGTATGCTGCAAGTTTCCTTTCTAGATTTATGAATAATCCTAGCCAAAATCATCTTGGTGCTGCAAAATGTTGGAAAATGACTTTTGAAACTTTTGAAAAAACCTTATTTTTTGCTAACTTTGAGCATTAATTAAGGTGGGACCCAAGCGTTATTTTTAACGTTTCTAATCGGGGTCATGTTTAATGCTGTGTAGTGAATAAAACTGTATATTTAGTTGCTCAAAACCATTTTCGGATGAATGAGAATTCAACGCACTTTTTCGGGTTCGTGGAAATAGCTTTAGGTGGGTTTCTTACATATTAGACTTATTTATTTTAATGATTTATTTAATTATATTTTAATTTATTTGAAAGAGAAAAATAGAATCCAAAATTTATTTTAATGATTTATTTAATTATATTTTAATTTATTTGAAAAAGAAAAATAGAATCCAAAATTTATTTTGATGATTTATTTAAATTATGTTTTAATTTATTTGAAAGAGAAAAATAGAATCAAAATTTATTTTGTCCCATTATTTCTCACTTAAACTTTTATCCTAAATGTTGTTTGAATGTATTTAATATTTGCTTAAATCAAGAGTTTATTTCAACCAAAAAATAATGCCCAAATTAGAGGTTCAAACAGTCAAAAACAGAGGTTCAAACAGCCCAGCACAGCAGCAGGCCAAAAGGTTCAAGTGGAAGATATTCAAATTAGTAATGATCTTGTCTCCCACAAGTTAAAAGTAGTAATGATTGAGTAGAAGATATTCAAATGAGTACAACGGTTATTCTTTAAAATAGTTGTTCCAAGATCCAAGCCTTGTCTCCCACAAGTTAAAAATAGTAATGATGGAGTGGAAGATATTGAAATGAATTCAAATGAATACAACGGCTATAAGTTTCATTATATATACCAAAACCTATATTATGAGCAATTTACAAAAACCTTATACAAGTTACAGAACCCAGAAAACATTCCTTAATCAAAAATCATTCTCATCTTTTCTCTAAATTTTTTTTGAGAAATGTTCTTTAATTTTGGTTACATCTTTCTCTCAGAAATTATACACTGAGCTTTATAGCACTAAGCTCATCTTTCTTGTGTGAGGTTTCTAGAAAAATCAAAGCTTCATTTTATATATCTATCTTTGAGAGATAATTCTTGTAACTTTCTGTGAATACAAAAAACCTTCTTTTCAACCTTGTAAGAGTGTAGTACACTCAATGTTATTGACTTAGAAAGTCTGTGTAAAATCCGTAGAGGATTGCTTTATTTGTGAAAAAGGTTGCTAGTACCCTTGTGAAGCTAGAGCATAGTGAAAAATCTCAAGTGAAGCTTGAGGAGTGGACGTAGGCCGAGTTGAAGTCGAACCACTATAAATCTGTTTGCCTCTCTCTCCCTTAACTCTTTATTTTATTTAAATTGACATAGCTATATGTAACAACGCCCGCGAGGGACCTCGCTACAGTTCGGACTCGATTTTTGTGTTGCGGTTCCAAATCTCGAACCAAAGAGTCCAAATCCGGCAAATCGTTTTGAGAAAAACAGATTTTTTGAAAGAAGTGCCAAACATGGACTGCTTTGCCAGATAACAGAGTCGCCACCTAAATATTTTAAAATGGGAAATTTAGGAAACCCTGACTCGGTGCCAAAAGGCCACGTGTCCGTCATCACCAAAGTTGGCTCGGGAACTTGGGTACGATTGGGGAAGGTCACATCGTGAGCACCCCCGCTCGCCCGGTCAAAGACCGGCCTCTACTAACCATGATATCTGTTTTTGAAAACATTGTGAGTTCTTATTCCGATTATTAGCCTAGGTTACTATGTGATGCTCGCAGCAAATAAGTATAGACTGGGTCGTCTGAATTGGAACAAAACATTTCATGTTTGTTTTTTTGAAGGATGGTTTGCTACCCGCAGGTAGGCTTAAGATGCATATTTTGCCACCCTCGGGTGGGCTTAGAAAACATGGTGTTGCCACTATCTAGTGGGCTTAAAACAAACAATCAGTGATTTGTCCCAATCCAAATAACTTAACCTCCACCCACAGGCATTCAAGGCAGTTATATCACATAAGCACATAGCCTCATGGTAAGCATGCTATCATGGTAACACTCACACGCATGCAAGGATGCTAAAGCATAAAACTCACCGGGTACTCCAAGCCAAAACCGAAACTGATTAGAAATCATGCATGATCCTAAAATATACAGAATGCCTAATGCAACACATGCAAAAATGCAAACTATAGCAGGCTCGGCTATTCTAAACATGGCATGTGAAATGCAACAACTAACATGTATTCAATTTGGAATTGAAATACAATGCAGTTTGTATGATGCTCCGAGCCCGGTGCATGCAAAACAGATGAATGATGCAAACATGCTGTCATACTGTATGCTAATTGAAATATGCCCTATATCTAACCATCCAAAGCGGGTAAATAAAAGGGAGAAAGAAATGGGGGTTGGAAGACATACATCACACTCACACACCCTTATTACAGCATTGCCCTCGCGCAGAGGGTCCGAATAAATAATACAGTCCGAATAAAAGAATATACAGTCCGAATATACAGTCCGAATATTACAAAATTCTAATTAATTAACAAATTAATTGATAAAAGCTGTAAAACTGGCGTGCAAGCCAGGGACTGCCTTGCTTCTGATAGATGCCGCCGGTTGGGCTGCCTGGCGCGGAAATCCACTGGGATGCCCCGATTAGCCTCTGTTTGCAGTATTTCTCGAAATGCGCGCCGGACTCCGAAAATTTGCTGATTCTGGATTTTGCTGCAACAGAGAGCAGGAAAAGGGCACAGCAGTGTATTTCACAAATATATGCATGCCTCGATCCTCGTGCCACCAATCACGCATACCGATGCATGATGGCCGAGGAATCGGATTGCACAACTCAATATGGGATGAATGCGGATGAATGCTACAATGAAAACCTAACTCCATCATGGGTAATCCGGAGTGTCGGTGACTTGGGAATTGAGACCCGTTCCGTTACTCGGAGTACAGAACGCGCCTCGTTTCCCGTGCAATATGCATGATATGCATGAAATGCAACTAACATACAATCCTAGCATGCACAATGCTATGAAAATGAGATGCCTCGAAATGCGTGCCCACTGGCACGCAAACCGAGGCGATGACATAAAGGCACGAAATGCGATGATGGGCTTACACCAATATGAGAGGGCCTCAGCCACACTCACACGGGATGCCGGAATGATAAGAATGAGGTGCCTCGAAATGCGTGCCCACTGGCACGCAAACCGAGGCAATGATGAAATGCAAATCGGATAAAATAGAGTGCCTCGAAATGCGTGCGTGCGGGCACGCAAACCGAGGCAGAGGCATACGCAATACAAACCGGATAAAACAGAGTGCCTCGAAATGCGTGCACACGGGCACGCAAACCGAGGCGATGATGAAATGCAAATCGGATAAAACCGAAGTGCCTCGAAATGCGTGCACACGGGCACGCAAACCAAGGCGATGCTAAAATGAACTGCGAATCGGATAAAACCGAAGTGCCTCGAAATGCAAATCGGATAAAACCGAAGTGCCTCGAAATGCGTGCACACGGGCACGCAAGTCGAGGCGATGATATGAACTGTGAATCGGATAAAACTGAAGTGCCTCGAAATGTGTGCACACGGGCACGCATACCGAGGCGAAGATGCTAAAATGCAAATCGGATAAAACCGAAGTGCCTCGAAGTGCGTGCACACGGGCACGCAAACCGAGGCGATGCTAAAATGAAATGAAATGGCATACGGAATGCAAATTGGGCTTACGCCAACATGAGAGGGCCTCAACCATACTCACATAGGCTGCCGGCGGATAAAAACAAAGCTGCCTCGAAACGCGTATCCGCGGACACGCAAATCGAGGCAATGATGTAGAAGCATGAAAATGCAAATTGGACTTACGCCAACATGAGATAGCCTCAGCCACGCTCACATAGGCTGCCGTCGGATAAAAATGAATTGCCTCGAAATGCGTGCACACAGGCACGCAAACCGAAGCGGTGACATACAGGCATGAAATGGTATGCAAATGCGAATTGGGCTTACGCCAACGTGAGAGAGCCTCAACCACACTCACATAGGCTGCCGATGAATGAAAACGGAGTGCCTCGAAGTGCGTGCCCACGGGCACGCAAACCGAGGCAATGCATTAAGGCATGAAATGATATGGGAAATGATATGCAAGCATGCAAATCAAATTTCAGCAGCTAAATGAAGGGGAAGCAGCCCCAAAATGATACGAAATGACAATCAATGCATGAAATCATCCCGAAATGCAATAATAACCCCCTGAAATGGCCTACAGCTATGCTATGCATGCAAAATCGACTCATGACAGGAAAAGCAGTAGCAAGGCAGTCCCAAATATGGCATTTTTCAGTAACAAAGATGGTCAAATTGCTAGCATAGATATGGCAACATTAGCATGCAAAAATACGGAAAAATAGGGGAATTACAAAGCAAGTGGTATCTACAATGCCCAAACCCAAAAAATCAGTTCTACAACATTAAAGAGGGGCCAAAAATATGCACATTTACAAGAGATGACAACCTCCAAAACAGTGTGTAGATATACTAAACATAGTATGCAATTTAATGAATCAACAAGGCTATAACTTGAGGTATCATAAACACTGACCAAACCACTTAAGACCCTTAATAAAAATTGAAGAATAGACCAAATTAAGACATTCTCTAAGCCTGATGGAGGCTCAAATCAGAGGCTAAGCAAGCCTAACAAAGCATGCGATTTCACGGTAAATTTGATGGATTACAAAACAAGTACCAAAAATAATCACCAAATGGCTTAAGGCCCTTAACAAAACATGACAAGGAGACAAAAATAAAGCTATTTATAAGCCTGATGAAGGCCAAAATCCGGAGCCAAATGAGTCTAGAAAAGCATGCAAAATAATGAACCAAAGAGAGGTCTTGAGACAAGTAGTATATAGAAAATTCAAACAGTAAAATTTCCTTCTACAACATTGAAGAGGAGCCCAAAATATGTATATTTACAGTTTATGGCAACCCCAAAATCAGAATGAAGACATGCTAGAAATTCCATGCAAAATAGGCTCAAAATAGGCTATATCATGAGACATGCCAAACCATACACCAAACAACAAAATTTTCTTCATGAAACATGTAAAGGGGGTCAAAATAAGACCCCTCTTAGCTCTGACCAAGAGCCAAAACCGAAAGCACAAAAGACTACAAAATATGCAAGATTTAGGGCCTAAAGAGGATTATAAAGAGAGGTGGTATATAGAAACACCAAACAAGGTTGAGCCCTTCTACAATGTTGTAGAGGGGCTCAATATAAGCACAAAATCAGTTCATGGCAGCCCCGAAATCAGATCACACATAAGCTAGAATTTTGATGCAAAAATCAACTACAAAAGAGGGAAATGAACACTCACCCTTGTAGACAAGTCTTTTGTTGATTCTTGGACCAAATTTGTGACTTCTTAGCTTCTGGAAACCTTCCCTTGCTGCTGGAAATGGAATGGTGATGGTAGGGCTTGAAGATGATGAAGAAATGGGCTTGAAACTTCAAGATTTTAGAGAGATATGTATGGATATCAATGTATATGCTTGAGAGAAATTTTCCAACCTTTCTACAAGAGCTGGGAGGCCAGCTATATAGGCAAAAAATCGGAGAAAAGGGGGGGCAAAAAGGTAATTTAGTTGTAGGTGGCTGGCCAGCTGGAACAGGTGGCTGGCCGGCCAAGGGTAAAAATATCCAAAACAAAAAACTTGTCATAAATGTAGCCCTTGAAGTTATATTTCCAATGCCGCAAACCTTGCCTTAAAATTCCTCCTGTAGAAAAAGTTATGCCAGTTTCCGTAAAGCCGCGCAGATTCGGTCCAACCGGACTTCAACCAACCATATCTCCTCCCCCCGGATTTGGACTTAGGAGATTCTTGAGTGAAAAATGAAGCCCCGGAAGTAAGCTTTCCAATGGTGGTGGCCTCATTTCTTAATTCCTCTTGTGCAAAGAGTTACGCCCGTTTCGGTGAAGCCGCGCAGACTTTTCTCCTTCCCGGATTCATTCTGAACCACTTTTGACCAAACAAATAATGGGTTGCTAAAATAATTGCTGTCCTCCCGCCCTACTACTAGCTTCCTAACCATGAAAATAAGGCCTCCACCAAAAATGAGCCCAAACCGATGCAAAATGAAGGTTCGGGGGCCAAAACAGCGTGGTTCGGGATCCCGAAAATGGGCTGTTAAGCACCGGGAGTGGCACTCGGCCACGAAGTGGGCATCAGGGGCCCCAGTGTTCCTCAGAAGGATGAAACAGAGGTACCCGCCGAAAATGAACGAACAACGATGCGAAACGAATGCTCGGGGGCCAAAACCGCGTGGTTCGGGGTCCCGAAAATGGGCTGTGAGCACCGAAAGTGGCATACGGCCACGAAGTGGGCATCAGGGGCCCCAGTGTTCCTCAATATGATAAAACAGAGGCACTTGCCTAAAACCGGAGAAATCGGAGATGGTTGGACGGTCCCGAACCGAGGCACACGGCCTGACGGCTCCGAAAACCGGGAACCGGGCTCCGAAATGGGCAAAATGGCCTGTGGCCACGAAAAGTAGCCCACGGCCACTGAGAGATAGTCTACAGGACCACTCCCTCCCCTCAGAAAAGAAAACAGAGAAAACCAAGTCTGGTTCGCAAACCGAGACAAGGCACAAAAGAGAGTTCGGGAGTCCGGAGGCGGGGCACACGGCCGCGACTCTGAGACTTCTGAACGAGCACAACATGCAACATCACCGAGCGCTCAATCGGTGACGTCTGAGTCTTAAGGTCGGTCAAAAATGGGGTGTCTACAGTTGCCCCTCTTTGACAGAACTCAGAAGTCATAACAATGACGGGAGTGAGTGTCAAAGCCCAGAGACGACCCATTTTTGACAAGGCCGAAGACTTAGACAATCATACAAGACGAACAGATAAATATGTGTGCTCGCAGGCGTGCCCGCAGGCAGGGGGCAAAATGCAAAATGATATGCAGAGAGATTTTGATAATTGGACTTACACGCTACGCGAAGTCGGTTTGAAGATTGGACTTACACGCTACGCGAAGCCGGTTTGAAGATTGGACTTACACGCTACGCGAAGCCGGTTATCACTCATGCTCATGCAAATAGAGCTGTAATGAAGCAAGTATTGACAAATAGATGCAACAGTTTTAAGCAAGAATGCAAAATGGTGACATACTCCAAACACGCTGGACTCGTGAGAAGAGGAACGGGACACTCAAACCACGCTGAAATCGTGAGAGGAGGTCGAAACAACCGCCTAGGTGCGTACGCAACGCAACCTGAGATAAATTCGAAACACGCTGAAATCGCGTAAGGAACGGGACACTCAAACCACGCTGAAATCGTGAGAGGAGGTCCAAACAACAACCGCCCAGGTGCGTACGCAACGCAACCTGAGATAAATTCCAAACACGCTGAAATCGCGTAAGGAACGGGACACTCAAACCACGCTGAAATCGTGAGAGGAGATCCTAACAACAACCGCCCAGGTGCGTACGCAACGCAACCTGAGATAAATTCCAAACACGCTGAAATCGCGTAAGGAACGGGACACTCAAACCACGCTGAAATCGTGAGAGGAGGTCCAAACAACGTCCGCCCAGGTGCGTACGCAACGCAACCTGAGATAAATTCCAAACACGCTGAAATCGCGTAAGGAACGGGACACTCAAACCACGCTGAAATTGTGAGAGGAGGTCCAAACAACAACCGCCCAGGTGCGTACGCAACGCAACCTGAGATAAATTCCAAACACGCTGAAATCGCGAGAGGAGGGGGGCACTCAAACCACGCTGAAATCGTGAGAGGAGGTCCAAACAACAACCGCCCAGGTGCGTACGCAACGCAACCTGAGATAAATTCCAAACACGCTGAAATCGCGTAAGGAACGGGACACTCAAACCACGTTGAAATCGTGAGAGGAGGTCTAAACAACAACCGCCCAGGTGCGTACGCAACGCAACCTGAGATAAATTCCAAACACGCTGAAATCGCGTAAGGAACGGGACACTCAAACCACGCTGAAATCGTGAGAGGAGGTCCAAACAACGTCCGCCCAGGTGCGTACGCAACGCAACCTGAGATAAATTCCAAACACGCTGAAATCGCGTAAGGAACGGGACACTCAAACCACGCTGAAATCGTGAGAGGAGGTCCAAACAACAACCGCCCAGGTGCGTACGCAACGCAACCTGAGATAAATTCCAAACACGCTGAAATCGCGAGAGGAGGGGGGCACTCAAACCACGCTGAAATCGTGAGAGGAGGTCCAAACAACAACCGCCCAGGTGCGTACGCAACGCAACCTGAGATAAATTCCAAACACGCTGAAATCGCGTAAGGAACGGGACACTCAAACCACGTTGAAATCGTGAGAGGAGGTCTAAACAACAACCGCCCAGGTGCGTACGCAACGCAACCTGAGATAAATTCCAAACACGCTGAAATCGCGTAAGGAACGGGATACTCAAACCACGCTGAAATCGTGAGAGGAGGTCCAAACAACGTCCGCCCAGGTGCGTACGCAACGCAACCTGAGATAAATTCCAAACACGCTGAAATCGCGTAAGGAAAGGAACACTCTAACCACGCTGAAATCGTGAGAAGAGGTCAAAATAACCGCCCAGCGCGTCCACAACGCAACCTGGGATAAATTCCAAACACGCTGAAATCGCGTAAGGAAAGGAACACTCTAACCACGCTGAAATCGTGAGAAGAGGTCAAAACAACCGCCCAGCGCGTCCACAACGCAACCTGGGATAAATTCCAAACACGCTGAAATCGCGTAAGGAAAGGAACACTCTAACCACGCTGAAATCGTGAGAAGAGGTCAAAACAACCGCCCAGCGCGTCCACAACGCAACCTGGGATAAATTCCAAACACGCTGAAATCGCGTAAGGAAGGGAACACTCTAACCACGCTGAAATCGTGAGAAGAGGTCAAAACAACCGCCCAGTGCGTCCACAACGCAACCTGGGATAGTCCCGGAGGACAACGATCCCAAACGCTGCTCAGCGTAAAAGGATAAATGGTAGAAGATAACACAAGATGCAAATAAATGCAAGTATGGTGTGTATGACAATACCAGTGGAAGAATGCACAACAATGCAGGTGGAAGGGTGCATAACTTTGAAGCAGGCTTGATCTTGCGCTTGAGGTAGAGGCACACTCATACTTCAGAGCATTGACAAGGCTTGAAAAGGTACATCCAGAATACAATCACGGAATTTGCTGAAGGTGAAACGCACTCAGATGCTTCCATTTTTCCTCTTTTCTTTTGCTTTGTAGCCCGGAACTTAAATAGCTTCAAATAGGTCCTTGTTTTACTGTTTTCACATGACCTGGGTTGAACCCTGCGGCTTTATGAAAGAACAAATTCTGTTTTGCACAAATGTGGAGAACGGCACGGCACTCGGAGTACAAAAATGATTTTATTTTTGAAATTGAGAGATGAATTTCAACCGGGTATTGAGCCTACAACTGAACACAGCAAAACGACTCAACAAGGAAATAAACGGCACACAACCTAGACACATCGAGTAACACTCGAAACGACCCAAAACAAAATCGAGATAAAACAAAAAGACACGACACTCAGACGTGCACAGGGAGCCTGTTTCACCGGGTATATGTCCCACCCTTTCTTATTTGTGATTCTCACATCACTCGGCCCTCAAGCTCGGTTTTTCTGAAAAAGCCCTTTTCTCACTTTTCCTCTCATCGCACATCTCTCTATTCTTAAATCTCTCATTTTTCATCCCTCCCCTGGGTGGTTGATGGATAAACAGCAAGTTGAAGGCTTTTGCCCCTGGTATTCTACCAGATTCTTCTTCTTCTGCTCACAGCTAGTGAATTCTTCCCACAGAGGGGTTGCACTACATTCGGGTGTGTAGCAAATCTGCAGCTGACATCGATTGATGATGCTTTGCTGGGGAGTTTGGACGTGATCAGATTTGTCCAGATGAAGGAGTGGAATATCTTGCCCCATTCTATTTCGTGCTTCGCACTTGGCTTGATACCTCGTTGCTTGGAGGATGTGAGAGAGCTTTCAGCACTTTGTTGTTAGCTTCAATTGTGCCCTTTTCTTGGCATGTAGAGTGCCCTTCTTGGCAAATGCATTGATAACGGGGAAAAGACAGAACTCCTGACCCAACTGTGCCCCTAGTTCATCATTTTGACCATTTTTTATTTTTGCTTTCTAAAAAAACAATTTTGACCAAAATGAGAGTTAGATTAACATGCTTGTTCAATTTTTGATTTGAAATCATGCAAGTCGGGTTGTAAGCACTGAAAATTTTCCTTTTTTGGATCCAAGAAATGGTCCAGTTTTGGAAAAATGGAGTGGTTTTCGAGAGAATAGTCAACCTCAGTAAAAATTCTCAAAAACTGTTTTTGGCAAACGACCACTGCTCAACAAGTACGGAACCTACCCTCGAGATGCGCAACCTCGAATCCATAACAATGGAAAATTGCCCCTTGTCTGAAGGATACCGCATGGTAACGGAAAGTTGCCCCTTGTTTGAATGGCACCGCAGCGCATTGAATGGCAACGGAAAGTTGCCCCTTGTTTGAACGGCACTGCAGCGCATTTGTAGTCAGTCCTCAGAGCAATGAACACAACCAGACTCTCGGATACAGAGAAGACAAAGATGGCCAGAACCATTGCATGGACACAGTCGAATTTGAAGTGTTTATGGCTGGACTTCAGAATGAAGTTGCCTACGTATCCCAAACATGGGAATCAAGCCTTACGTAGTTCGGGGTTAAGGTACACTCGGGTATTTAACCTCTCCTTTTTATGCTCTAACTTTTGCCAAGGCGCCTGTTGCAGGTTTTCTACCTTGTGAGCTTTGTTTTTCTTTCTTTTTTTTTTTTTTTTTTTTTTTTTATTCTTTTCATTTCTTTTTCATTCCTTTTTTTCTTCATTTTTCTTTTCTTTTCTTTTTTGCATTTTTTCTTTTTTTCTTTTCTTTTCTTTTTCTTTTTTTTTGTATTTTTTCTTTGCTCTAACTTTTGCCTGGGTCGCCCTTCCGGGTTTTCGACCCAGCGAGCCTCTCAAAGGTAAAAGTGTAGCTTGGTCCATGCCAAATGGTTTTGAGATTGAAGCCCTCTATATCCAGGAGAGTGGCTGTTGTTTTGATTTGCAGAAAGATCCACCTACGGCTCTTCGAGCACATCAGATGTTTTTTGCCCCTAGTTCGAGGGGTGCTTCTGATCTAGCTTTGCAAACTTCTTTTGACGACATCTGATCCTCTTGATCTGACTTTGGTGCCTCTTGTTCGAGGGCTGCTTCAAATCTGGCCACACAGGCCTCACATCGTGATTGACCATCGAACATTCTGAATCTGAATTCAAGGTGTTGAAAGCAGAGGGGTTGAGTCTCGAGGCTGAGAGCGATCCTAGGCTGCACAATCTCAAGAGCGATTCCACACATGTCTTCGCAAGACCGCACAAAACATTTTGTTTTTTGAAAATTTTTAAGAAAGCGACAAATCGCTCGCGCTGAAGACAGTGTAGGACCAATCTGGATCAAAGCTAGGGTCCTTCCCAGTACTCACACTAACAAGCATGATTTCATTCATTAAGGGCTCAGCACGCCTCTCTTTCTCTCAATTGATCAAAGTTTTGCAAATCCCGAGGAATTCCTCCCTCTTTGTTTTCACTGCAGTGTTCAAAAAGTTTTGAAAAACTTAGGTCATTACAATGACTTCAAGGCACAAGAGAGCAGGTGGAATGCACTGCCATTTCATTCAAATCCCGGCACAACTAGCACACGGCAGAAGCAAATGCGAGAGCGCGAAAATCACAGCTGTTTCATTCAAAATCTGTTGGCACAACTGGCTCCCTGGCAGAAACAGACTCAAAACAAAATGAAAAGGCAAACACAAAACAAAATGGTGACGCTCGAGGTAACACCCCCGGAACCACCCGACTCCTATACAACAGGACTGACTCAATACAACAAGACAGACCCAAAACAAAAGAGACTGACTTAAAGCAAAAAGACTGACTCAAAACACAACAACAAGACTGATTCAATACCCAAGTCAGAATGCAAAATTAACAGCACTTGTACATTGCTCAAAACAGTGCATGCCATTCACCACAGTTGGAGTAATCTGAGCGCCATTCGCAGGTGGTTCATCCCTCGATCACATAACATTATCCCCCAAGTTCACTGACCCAATGCCGATAGACTTTGCAGAGCTTGGCGGAAGGACAACCCCGTTGTCAAATAGATCCTGTACTTCATGGCGAAGACGGAAGCAGTCGTCGGTAGTATGGCCAGTTTGCTGATGGTATGTGCAGTACTGGGTAGCATCATGCGTAGCCGGAAGAGGGTTCGGGAGAGGCCGAGGCTCAAGGGGTTCGAGATGGCCTTGTCCAACAAGGGTTTGGAAAGCTTTGGACAAAGGCATGTGGAGGGCATGGAAGACCCTCTGACCTCGGGGTTGGTACTTCTGGGTTTGTGGATTTTTGCTGGACGCACCAGCAAAGGGATTGGCAGGTGCTGGCCTAGTTTGTTGATCTCTTCTGAGTGGAGGATTAGAGCTAACAGGATTGCCTCTGGTATAACGGCCCTTCTCCCGGTTTGCCCCTTGATTCCAACTGCCCCCGACTTGAGTAGCAAAAGTGTCGTCCACAGTTTTTGTGACAACCGCGAGCACTTGCTCTTTGTTCAGTCCCTCGGCTTTCAAAGCCTCAACAGCAAACATAAGATGTTCATGGGGATCCATGCCCGCCCCTACCTTGTTCTTACCACTTACCTCCACTTTGCCAAGGGATTGGCCTTCCTCAGATGTAGCCCGCCCCAAGACTGGGGAGCCTTTTGACATGAAATTCCCAGTATGTGGTGTGGTCGATGATGGCGCCAATGTCCCGGAGGCCAGATCGGTCACAGTTCTTTGAAGATCTTTAATCATCCTCATCAGCTCAGAAGTAGTGGGTTCACGGGTTTGAGATGATTGTGGTCCAGGTGCATCCATCATGCATAAGTCCATGCTTTCTGGGATAAACACCTCAGGCTTGGATAGGTGGGCCGGGGTGATGTATATGCTGGGGTCGAAGATGGATGGTAGTGTATGGATGAGGTTGAGGTGGGGAGGTGATGAGCCAGTACTAACCTGAGGTCCTTTTGGTGGAGCTAGGGTCTCTTCGTCAATAAGATCCTGAATCTTATGACGGAGGCGGATGCAACGGTTTGTATCATGACCGTGTTGTTGATGATAGGCACAGTACTTAGCTGGGTCATATCTTGGCGGAAGAGGATTTGGAAGGGGTTGGGGTTCTAGGAGTTCTAGGTGCCCTTCTTCTTGCAGCTTTTTCAAAGCTTGGGAGAGACTCATGTAAAGAGGGTTGAACTTTCGGGCTTGGGGCCGAGTTGAAGTGGTTAGTTTTTGGCCATTGAGGGAAGTGGTGATAGTGTCTACTTCTGAGCATTTCGCAGTTGTGCTACCATCAGTAGTAGCATTGGAACTGCGAACAACATTCCTCTTCAAAGGCTCATTGTCTTCTGCAAAGATCCCTTGTCTGATGGCATCCTCGATTTGAACTCCCATCTCATGTAGATCTGAAAAGGTAGGGAAGGGAAGAACAATCATCTTCTGCATAAGCTTGGGCTGGAGATTGCGCACAATCATCCGAATCTGATCTTTGTCAGTGGGCCTAGTGGTCATCATTGAGGCTTTTGCTCTCCATCTTGTCATGAACTCTGAGAAACCCTCCTTTGGTTCTTGGCGGGTGACTTCGAGATCACGAGTTGTGATCTCGATCTGTGTGTTATAGGAGTATTGATCAATAAAGGCCTCAGCCAGCTCTTCCCAGTTCTGTTTCACAGAGTTCTCCAATTTTGCATACCAGGTTGCGGCTATCCCGGACAGGGTTCGGCCGAATAGTGATAGTTTCTGGGCTGTGGTCAAACCCATTGGTCTCAGGATATCAGAAAACAGTTGGAGGTGCACCATTGGGTCTTCAGAGCCATCAAATCGATCGATATGCGGCATCTTGAACCGATCCGGTAATGTCACCACTGAGTTGGTAAAACCATCCTCTATGTCAGGAATAGAATGGGCCCCTTGAGACTTTTTGAACAATTCCTCAAGCTTGCTCACTTTCAACGCTGTGGGGTCCGTCTTCAACTCAAAGGGGGAGTCTGGTAGGTTGGTAGGTGTTTTAGATAGTTGGGGTAGAACCAGGGGCGGAGCTGGCCTGCCTGGAATGTCCGTATCATCCTGGACATTAGCTGTCTCCTCGAGCGTTGGAGCTCTGGGTAGGGGAGGAGCCTGGTGTGAAGTAGATACTCCAATTTGCTGCTCTAGCCTGGCAATTGTCTCTGCCTGTTGGGCTATAATCTCGGCCTGACTTTTGGCAAATTCCGCTTGACGGGCAGTGTCCTGCTGCATGAGTTTCATACTTTCCTGGAGTTGACGCATCGTTTCCTCCATCCCTACCATATTGCCCTGGTCTAACTGAACAACCGGTATAACTGTCCTTGACTGGCCTTTTTACCCTGCCTCTGGTAAAGGAACACTGATTGCCCTTGAACTGAATCTCTGACCCGACAAAGTCTATCAACACAAGTTTGGTGTACTCGGGGGATATTGGAGCCCTCTGAAGCTATGATTCCCAGACTACCTAGCAAAAGAGAAAACAGACAGCATCTCAGCCTGATTTCATCTGAACAGATACGAGCATAGTTGAATGAGTGTGCCCTCTACTGAATTCTGCCCAAAATTCTGCCTGTAAACTGATACCCTCAGGTAAACTGAATCCACCAAATACTGATGCCCGCAGGCCTGATACCCAAAATACTGAATTGGTGCCCGCAAGCCTAATGCTCAAACTTGTAACCTGATACATGCATTCCCTGTAGAGACGCACTCTAACAAGCACATAACAGATAAGTGAGAGCCAAAACACCCCTATGTTGGGGTAGGGTTTCCCTGTCCTATTTTGTCAGGAGCTAGGGTTTCACTACGCACGCAGCGGCTTCAAACAACCTATAAACGGGTAAGCAACCTGTCCTAGTTTGGAATGGTCACTATGGATCCGAATATGCACTAGGTCGAATGGTCAAAAAGGGTGCCCCGGTAAACCGGGGTTTGTGTTCCCATGCTGTCAGAGCCCAGAGCCGATCAGCCTTACGGACATGACTTGACAAGACAAGCCTCCGGCAAATCGTTCGGGAATGGCATATGGCAAACACGGTGTCCTAGGCGCACCAATGCAAATGCAATGCAAAGAAACACACAAACGTAGTCAAAACCAGATATCATGAGTTCGAGTCAAGTTCTCTAACTCCCCAGCAGAGTCGCCAGAAACTGTAACAACGCCCGCGAGGGACCTCGCTACAGTTCGGACTCGATTTTTGTGTTGCGGTTCCAAATCTCGAACCAAAGAGTCCAAATCCGGCAAATCGTTTTGAGAAAAACAGATTTTTTGAAAGAAGTGCCAAACATGGACTGCTTTGCCAGATAACAGAGTCGCCACCTAAATATTTTAAAATGGGAAATTTAGGAAACCCTGACTCGGTGCCAAAAGGCCACGTGTCCGTCATCACCAAAGTTGGCTCGGGAACTTGGGTACGATTGGGGAAGGTCACATCGTGAGCACCCCCGCTCGCCCGGTCAAAGACCGGCCTCTACTAACCATGATATCTGTTTTTGAAAACATTGTGAGTTCTTATTCCGATTATTAGCCTAGGTTACTATGTGATGCTCGCAGCAAATAAGTATAGACTGGGTCGTCTGAATTGGAACAAAACATTTCATGTTTGTTTTTTTGAAGGATGGTTTGCTACCCGCAGGTAGGCTTAAGATGCATATTTTGCCACCCTCGGGTGGGCTTAGAAAACATGGTGTTGCCACTATCTAGTGGGCTTAAAACAAACAATCAGTGATTTGTCCCAATCCAAATAACTCAACCTCCACCCACAGGCATTCAAGGCAGTTATATCACATAAGCACATAGCCTCATGGTAAGCATGCTATCATGGCAACACTCACACGCATGCAAGGATGCTAAAGCATAAAACTCACCGGGTACTCCAAGCCAAAACCGAAACTGATTAGAAATCATGCATGATCCTAAAATATACAGAATGCCTAATGCAACACATGCAAAAATGCAAACTATAGCAGGCTCGGCTATTCTAAACATGGCATGTGAAATGCAACAACTAACATGTATTCAATTTGGAATTGAAATACAATGCAGTTTGTATGATGCTCCGAGCCCGGTGCATGCAAAACAGATGAATGATGCAAACATGCTGTCATACTGTATGCTAATTGAAATATGCCCTATATCTAACCATCCAAAGCGGGTAAATAAAAGGGAGAAAGAAATGGGGGTTGGAAGACATACATCACACTCACACACCCTTATTACAGCATTGCCCTCGCGCAGAGGGTCCGAATAAATAATACAGTCCGAATAAAAGAATATACAGTCCGAATATACAGTCCGAATATTACAAAATTCTAATTAATTAACAAATTAATTGATAAAAGCTGTAAAACTGGCGTGCAAGCCAGGGACTGCCTTGCTTCTGATAGATGCCGCCGGTTGGGCTGCCTGGCGCGGAAATCCACTGGGATGCCCCGATTAGCCTCTGTTTGCAGTATTTCTCGAAATGCGCGCCGGACTCCGAAAATTTGCTGATTCTGGATTTTGCTGCAACAGAGAGCAGGAAAAGGGCACAGCAGTGTATTTCACAAATATATGCATGCCTCGATCCTCGTGCCACCAATCACGCATACCGATGCATGATGGCCGAGGAATCGGATTGCACAACTCAATATGGGATGAATGCGGATGAATGCTACAATGAAAACCTAATTCCATCATGGGTAATCCGGAGTGTCGGTGACTTGGGAATTGAGACCCGTTCCGTTACTCGGAGTACAGAACGCGCCTCGTTTCCCGTGCAATATGCATGATATGCAACTAACATACAATCCTAGCATGCACAATGCTATGAAAATGAGATGCCTCGAAATGCGTGCCCACTGGCACGCAAACCGAGGCGATGACATAAAGGCACGAAATGCGATGATGGGCTTACACCAATATGAGAGGGCCTCAGCCACACTCACACGGGATGCCGGAATGATAAGAATGAGGTGCCTCGAAATGCGTGCCCACTGGCACGCAAACCGAGGCAATGATGAAATGCAAATCGGATAAAACAGAGTGCCTCGAAATGCGTGCGCGCGGGCACGCAAACCGAGGCAGAGGCATACGCAATACAAACCGGATAAAACAGAGTGCCTCGAAATGCGTGCACACGGGCACGCAAACCGAGGCGATGATGAAATACAAATCAGATAAAACCGAAGTGCCTCGAAATGCGTGCACACGGGCACGCAAACCAAGGCGATGCTAAAATGAACTGCGAATCGGATAAAACCGAAGTGCCTCGAAATGCAAATCGGATAAAACCAAAGTGCCTCGAAATGCGTGCACACGGGCACGCAAGTCGAGGCGATGATATGAACTGTGAATCGGATAAAACCGAAGTGCCTCGAAATGTGTGCACACGGGCACGCATACCGAGGCGAAGATGCTAAAATGCAAATCGGATAAAACCGAAGTGCCTCGAAGTGCGTGCACACGGGCACGCAAACCGAGGCGATGCTAAAATGAAATGAAATGGCATACGGAATGCAAATTGGGCTTACGCCAACATGAGAGGGCCTCAACCATACTCACATAGGCTGCCGGCGGATAAAAACAAAGCTGCCTCGAAACGCGTATCCGCGGACACGCAAATCGAGGCAATGATGTAGAAGCATGAAAATGCAAATTGGACTTACGCCAACATGAGATAGCCTCAGCCACGCTCACATAGGCTGCCGTCAGATAAAAATGAATTGCCTCGAAATGCGTGCACACAGGCACGCAAACCGAAGCGGTGACATACAGGCATGAAATGGTATGCAAATGCGAATTGGGCTTACGCCAACGTGAGAGAGCCTCAACCACACTCACATAGGCTGCCGATGAATGAAAACGGAGTGCCTCGAAGTGCGTGCCCACGGGCACGCAAACCGAGGCAATGCATTAAGGCATGAAATGATATGGGAAATGATATGCAAGCATGCAAATCAAATTTCAGCAGCTAAATGAAGGGGAAGCAGCCCCAAAATGATACGAAATGACAATCAATGCATGAAATCATCCCGAAATGCAATAATAACCCCCCGAAATGGCCTACAGCTATGCTATGCATGCAAAATCGACTCATGACAGGAAAAGCAGTAGCAAGGCAGTCCCAAATATGGCATTTTTCAGTAACAAAGATGGTAAAATTGCTAGCATAGATATGGCAACATTAGCATGCAAAAATACGGAAAAATAGGGGAATTACAAAGCAAGTGGTATCTACAATGCCCAAACCCAAAAAATCAGTTCTACAACATTAAAGAGGGGCCAAAAATATGCACATTTACAAGAGATGACAACCTCCAAAACAGTGTGTAGATATACTAAACATAGTATGCAATTTAATGAATCAACAAGGCTATAACTTGAGGTATCATAAACACTGACCAAACCACTTAAGACCCTTAATAAAAATTGAAGAATAGACCAAAATAAGACATTCTCTAAGCCTGATGGAGGCTCAAATCAGAGGCTAAGCAAGCCTAACAAAGCATGCGATTTCACGGTAAATTTGATGGATTACAAAACAAGTACCAAAAATAATCACCAAATGGCTTAAGGCCCTTAACAAAACATGACAAGGAGACAAAAATAAAGCTATTTCTAAGCCTGATTAAGGCCAAAATCCGGAGCCAAATGAGTCTAGAAAAGCATGCAAAATAATGAACCAAAGAGAGGTCTTGAGACAAGTAGTATATAGAAAATTCAAACAGCAAAATTTCCTTCTACAACATTGAAGAGGAGCCCAAAATATGTATATTTACAGTTTATGGCAACCCCAAAATCAGAATGAAGACATGCTAGAAATTCCATGCAAAATAGGCTCAAAATAGGCTATATCATGAGACATGCCAAACCATACACCAAACAACAAAATTTTCTTCATGAAACATGTAAAGGGGGTCAAAATAAGACCCCTCTTAGCTCTGACCAAGAGCCAAAACCGAAAGCACAAAAGACTACAAAATATGCAAGATTTAGGGCCTAAAGAGGATTATAAAGAGAGGTGGTATATAGAAACACCAAACAAGGTTGAGCCCTTCTACAATGTTGTAGAGGGGCTCAATATAAGCACAAAATCAGTTCATGGCAGCCCCGAAATCAGATCACACATAAGCTAGAATTTTGATGCAAAAATCAACTACAAAAGAGGGAAATGAACACTCACCCTTGTAGACAAGTCTTTTGTTGATTCTTGGACCAAATTTGTGACTTCTTAGCTTCTGGAAACCTTCCCTTGCTGCTGGAAATGGAATGGTGATGGTAGGGCTTGAAGATGATGAAGAAATGGGCTTGAAACTTCAAGATTTTAGAGAGATATGTATGGATATCAATGTATATGCTTGAGAGAAATTTTCCAACCTTTCTACAAGAGCTGGGAGGCCAGCTATATAGGCAAAAAATCGGAGAAAAGGGGGGGCAAAAAGGTAATTTAGTTGTAGGTGGCTGGCCAGCTGGAACAGGTGGCTGGCCGGCCAAGGGTAAAAATGTCCAAAACAAAAAACTTGCCATAAATGTAGCCCTTGAAGTTATCTTTCCAATGCCGCAAACCTTGCCTTAAAATTCCTCCTGTAGAAAAAGTTATGCCAGTTTCCGTAAAGCCGCGCAGATTCGGTCCAACCGGACTTCAACCAACCATATCTCCTCCCCCCGGATTTGGACTTAGGAGATTATTGAGTGAAAAATGAAGCCCCGGAAGTAAGCTTTCCAATGGTGGTGGCCTCATTTCTTAATTCCTCTTGTGCAAAGAGTTACGCCCGTTTCGGTGAAGCCGCGCAGACTTTTCTCCTTCCCGGATTCATTCTGAACCACTTTTGACCAAACAAATAATGGGTTGCTAAAATAATTGCTGTCCTCCCGCCCTACTACTAGCTTCCTAACCATGAAAATAAGGCCTCCACCAAAAATGAGCCCAAACCGATGCAAAATGAAGGTTCGGGGGCCAAAGCAGCGTGGTTCGGGATCCCGAAAATGGGCTGTTAAGCACCGGGAGTGGCACTCGGCCACGAAGTGGGTTTCTCGGGCCCCAGTGTTCCTCAGAAGGATGAAACAGAGGTACCCGCCGAAAATGAACGAACAACGATGCGAAACGAATGCTCGGGGGCCAAAACCGCGTGGTTCGGGGTCCCGAAAATGGGCTGTGAGCACCGAAAGTGGCATACGGCCACGAAGTGGGCATCAGGGGCCCCAGTGATCCTCGGAATATTAAAACAGAGGTCCATGCCAAAAACCGGAGAAGGCTGATGCAAAATGAAAGCTCGGGGCCCAAATCACGCAGTTCGGGGTCCCGAAAATGGGTCGCCGGGCACCAGAAGTGGTGTTCGGCTGCAAAGTGGGCATCAGGGGCCCCAGTGTTCCTCGGAACATTAAAACAGAGGTCTCCGCCAAAAATCGGAGAAAGCGGAGATGGTTGGGCGGTCCCGAGCCGAGGCACACGGCCTAACGGCCCCGAAAACCGGGAACCGGGCTCCGAAATGGGAAAAATGGCCTACGGCCACGAAAAGTAGCCCACGGCCACTGAGAGATAGTCTACGGGACCACTCCCTCCCCTCAGGAAAGAAAACAGAGAAAACCGAGCCTGGTTCGCAAACCGAGACAAGGCACAGAAGAGAGTTCGGTAGTCCAGAGGCAGGGCGCACGGCCGCGACTCTGAGACTTCTGAACGAGCACAGCATGCAACATCACCGAGCGCTCAATCGGTGACATCTGAGTCTTAAGGTCGGTCAAAAATGGGGTGTCTACACATGCTCACTTATATGAGTGTGCGGCGTTGTCACGGAGCTTGGGGCGTGACAATTTTATGGTATCAGAGCCGACCCATGCACACAACCATGTGGGCCACTTATTCTGGGCTGGCCACGAGCTTGTCGTGGTATTCTGATTGATTATAGACCCTCGCGAGGACGCGAGGATTTATAAGTGGGGGAGTTTGTAACACCCTGTCCCACATTGGAAGTTTGCATGGGTGATCTTGGGCATATAAAGCACCACTACCTTGCTACTAAATAACTTGGACTTAAGCTTTTGGGTATTGTTGGTCGACCCACAAGTTATTTGGGCCAGCAAGTAGTGGGGCGTTACAAAATTGTCACACCCCAAGCTCCGTGACAACGCCGCACACTCATATAAGTGAGCATGCAAGGCTAAAAATCCAATCACATAACCCACAATGTAAAATTCTCAAATTAAATCCTTAATTGTCATAATGTCAAAATCCATAAAAATAAATAGTTCTTATATGAAAAAGTCCACCAAGTCCACTAATTTAATCCACTAACAAAACAATAATCTAAGTACTTAAATCACAGTCCTACTCTCAGCACTTTCACATGTAAAAATCCCATGTAGCTCTACTCTTCAAAATCTGAAAAAAAAAATAAGGGTAAGCTAGAAAGCCCAGTAAATAACCAACCATCACTGCTAGCTGGATCAAGTATACAAAAATAAATAAAGAAATCGATAACTAATAAATATAATTTTTCTACAGTTCAATAAATGAACAATTATTTGTAAGATGGTTTCAAAGCTAAAAATAAACAATGTACAATACA